>JBBGZY010001282.1:400000-946201 GCA_037952925.1 Lithobates clamitans | reverse complement strand
TTCATGTAACAAGTGCAGAGCAGTTCCCTGCTTCTCATTTTATCCAGAATCGTGCAGCTCTGGTGTCAGTAGGAAGACTAAAGAAACATGGGGGGGGGTGTCAGTAGGAAGACTAAAGAAACATGGGGGGGGGGTGTCAGTAGGAAGACTAAAGAAACATGGGGGGGGGGTGTCAGTAGGAAGACTAAAGAAACATGGGGGGGGGGGTGTCAGTAGGAAGACTAAAGAAACATGGGGGGGGGGTGTGTCAGTAGGAAGACTAAAGAAACATGGGGTGGGGGGGTGTGTCAGTAGGAAGACCAAAGAAACATGGGGGGGGTGTCAGTAGGAAGACTAAAGAAACATGGGGTGGGGGTGGGTGTCAGTAGGAAGACTAAAGAAACATGGGGGGGGGGTGTCAGTAGGAAGACTAAAGAAACATGGGGGGGGGGGTGTCAGTAGGAAGACTAAAGAAACATGGGGGGGGGGGTGTGTCAGTAGGAAGACTAAAGAAACATGGGGTGGGGGGGGGGTGTCAGTAGGAAGACCAAAGAAACATGGGGGGGGGTGTCAGTAGGAAGACTAAAGAAACATGGGGGGGGGGGTGTCAGTAGGAAGACTAAAGAAACATGGGGGGGGGGTGTCAGTAGGAAGACTAAAGAAACATGGGGGGGGGGGTGTCAGTAGGAAGACTAAAGAAACATGGGGGGGTGTCAGTAGGAAGACTAAAGAAACATGGGCGGTGAGGTGTCAGTGGGGACCCATAAAATAGAAGGAGCTCTTAAAACCCCCAAAGAGTGTATATATTTTCTGAAAGCAAAGACCCTCTAAAAGAAAATGGTAGTTCCAGTTTATATATACGCTATATTGTCAAAAGTATTGGGACACCTGCCTTTACACACACATGAACTTTAATGGCATCCCAGTCTTAGTCCGTAGGGTTCAATATTGAGTTGGCCCACCCTTTGCAGCTATAACAGCTTCAACTCTTCTGGCCGTCCACAAGGTTTAGGAGTGTGTCTCTGGGAATGTTTGACCATTCTTCCAGAAGTACATTTGTGAGGTCAGGCACTGATGTTGGACAAGAAGGCCTGGCTCGCGGTCTCTGCGGCACCGGATGCACCCGCTTTCTCCATCGTAAATAGGAAGCACATCTCCATCCCACGCTGTCTCGATGACTTCATAGTGGGGGGGAAACAAAACCTTGAAGGCCTGGCTCGCAGTCTCCGCTCTAATTCATCCCAAAGGTGTTCTATCGGGTTGAGGTCAGGAATCTGTGCAGGCCAGTCAAGTTCCTCCACCCCAAACTCACTCATCCATGTATTTATGGACCTTGCTTTGTGCACTGGTGCGCAGTCATGTTGGAACAGGAAGGGGCCATCTCCAAACTGTTCCCACAAAGTTGGGAGCATGAAATTGTCCAAAATGTCTTGGTATGCTAACGCCATAAGAGTTCCCTTTACTGGATCTAGGGGGTAGCCATGTGCGCCATCAATAAACTTGTTTCCTTCCGTATTAAAATTATTTCGTAATTTGTGTCCGAAATTCAATTCGGATTCCTACAAAATACGAATTTTCATTTGGTTCGTAAAATTTTCGTAACAATAACGAAAGTTTGTTATGATAAATTTATCATTATGAGGGCCTCCCCCCATCCCTGTGCTGTGCTCATTATGAGGGGCTCCCCCCATCCCTGTGATCATTATGAGGGGCTCCCCCATCCCTGTGCTCATTATGAGGGGCTCCCCCCATCCCTGTGCTGTGCTCATTATGAGGGGCTCCCACCATTCCTGTGCTGTGCTCATTATGAGGGACTCCCCCCATCCCTGTGCTGTGCTCATTATTAGGGGCTCCCACCATCCCTGTGCTGTGCTCATTATGAGGGGCTCCCCCCATCCCTGTGCTGTGCTCATTATGAGGGGCTCCCCCCATCCCTGTGCTGTGCTCATTATGAGGGGCTCCCACCATCCCTGTGCTGTGCTCATTATGAGGGGCTCCCCCCATCCCTGTGCTGTGCTCATTATGAGGGGCTCCCCCCATCCCTGTGCTGTGCTCATTATGAGGGGCTCCCCCCATCCCTGTGCTGTGCTCATTATGAGGGGCTCCCACCATCCCTGTGCTGTGCTCATTATGAGGGGCTCCCCCCATCCCTGTGCTGTGCTCATTATGAGAGGCTCCCCCCATCCCTGTGCTGTGCTCATTATGAGGGGCTCCCCCCATCCCTGTGCTGTGCTCATTAATGTGCTCATTAATGCTCAATTTCTGATTCGTACGAAACTTATCGCACATGTCTACTAAGGAGCCAAGCCCAACTTCTTAAAAACATCCCCCACACCATAATCCCCCCCTCCACCAAATGATTTGGACCAGTGCACAAAGCAAGGTCCATAAAGACATGGATGAGCGAGTTTGGGGTGGAGGAACTTGACTGGCCTGCACAGAGTCCTGACCTCAACCCAATAGAACACCCTTGGGGTGAATTAGAGCAGAGACTGTGAGCCAGGCCTTCTCATCCAACATCAGTGCCTGACCTTAGAAATGCTCTTCTGGAAGAATGGTCACACATTCCCATAGACACACTCCTAAACCTTGTGGACGGCCTTCCCAGAAGAGTTGAAGCTGTTATAGCAGTAAAGGGTGGGCCAACTCAATATTGAAATGCACATCTGGAGAAATGTTGATTTATAATATGATGTGAGCAGTGTGTTCATACAGACTTGTAGAGTTATTGAAATGTCCACTTTACTGATCCTACTGTAAAGAATCCCTCCCCATATAGTAACATGCTGCTGTGCTGCTGGATGTTCCTTTCCCAGCTCCGCTTTCAAGGTTTTCAATGGCCTGTCACGACTTCCATCTGCAGGGCTGTCCGAGGGGGCCGATTTACAGCTGCGGCTGATTGTAGAATTGTATGTTGGAATTGCCGCTGTCTCCTGCCGTACGGCTCATAGACACATCAGTGAGACGCACGGCCCGAGATCACTGGCGGAACGGCAGTGGCGATCCTCGGGGGGGGGCGCCGTGGGGCACGTCTGAAAGATCTTCAGGGTAGGAGACATCTTTTTCTTGTCAGACTAATTGCAGCGCTGGAGACTCTGCGGTGGGCAAGGCTCAGATCGCTCTTGTATGTAGTTTGTGAAGGAGGGGGGTCATCCTGTTAGTACCACCCGGGACGGTCGTATTCTGCCGCATTCTTCATACAGCAATTGATGTTTTCTTTTCTTGTCTGTGTTCTGCAGAAAGACATTTAATTTCTTCGCTTCGCCGTCACCGATTATCTACCTACAACAGATGTCTGACGGAGTCCTCCAGGACGCAGCTTAACCCCCCCGAAGATGTCCGCCATTGTCTGCACTCATACAAACTCCTCCTACAAACGACATTTGAAAAGGTTTTGTCCCCCCCAGCTATGAAGTCATCGAGACAGAGTGGGATGGAGATGTGCTTCCTATTTACGGTGGAGACGGCAAAGCGAGTGCATCCGGTGCCGCGGAGGCTGTGAGCCGGGCTTTCTCGTCCAACATCAGTGCCCAACCTCACAAATGCGCTTCTGGAAGAATGGTCAAACATTCCCATAGACATCCTCCTAAACCTTGTGGACGTCCCCCACAGCCCCACAGGGATGGGGGAAGCCCCTCATAATGAGCACAGCACAGGGATGGTGGGAGCCCCTCATAATGAGCTCAGCACAGGTATGGGGGAAGCCCCTCATAATGAGTACAGCACAGGGATGGTGGGAGCCCCTCATAATGAGCACAGCACAGGGATGGGGGAAGCCCCTCATAATGAGTACAGCACAGGGATGGTGGGAGCCCCTCATAATGAGCACAGCACAGGGATGGGGGGAGCCCCTCATAATGAGCTCAGCACAGGGATGGGGGGAGCCCCTCATAATGAGCACAGCACAGGGATGGGGGGAGCCCCTCATAATGATAAATTTATCATAACGAACTTTCGTTATTGTTACGAAAATTTTACCAACCTAACGAAAATTCGTATTTTGTGCGAATCCGAATTCAATTTCGGACACAAATTACGTAATAATTTTAATATGGAACGGAACGAAACGAAACGAATTTATTGACGCCGCACATAGCTACCCCTTAGTTCCAGTGAAGGGAACTCTTAGGGTGTCAGCATACCAAGACATTTTGGACAATTTCATGCTCCCAACTTTGTGGGAACAGTTTGGGGATGGCCCCTTCCTGTTCCAACATGACTGCCCACCAGTGCACAAAGCAAGGTCCATAAATACATGGATGAGTGAGTTTGGGGTGGAGGAACTTGACTGGCCTGCACAGAGTCCCTACCTCAACCCAATAGAACACCTTTGGGATGAATTAGAGCGGAGACTGCGAGCCAGGCTTTTAAGGTCCCCCCCCACTATGAAGTCATCGGGACTCATCGTGGGATGGAGATGTGCTTCCTATTTACGATGGAGACTGGAAAGCGAGTGCATCCGGTGCCACAGAGACCGCGAGCCAGGCCTTCTCATCCAACATCAGTGCCTGACCCCACAAATGCACTTCTGGAAGAATGGTCAAACATTCCCATAGACACACTCCTAAACCTTGTGGACGGCCTTCCCAGAAGAGTTGAAGCTGTTATAGCTGCAAAGGGCGGAGCCAACTCAATATTGAACCCAACGGACTAATGCCCCGTACACACGGTCGGATTTTCCAACGGAAAATGTGTGATAGGACCTTGTTGTCGGAAATTCTGACCGTGTGTGGGCTCCATCACACATTTTCCATCGGAATTTCCGACACACAAAGTTTGAGAGCAGGCTATAAAATTTTCCGACAACAAAATCCGTCAGAATTTCCGACCGTGTGTACACAAATCCGACGCACAAAGTGCCACGCATGCTCAGAATAAATAAAGAGATGAAAGCTATTGGCCACTGCCCCGTTTATAGTCCCGACGTAACGTGTTTTACGTCACCGCGTTCAGAACAATCGGATTTTCCGACAACTTTGTGTGACCGTGTGTATGCAAGACAAGTTTGAGCCAACATCCGTCGGAAAAAATCCATGGATTTTGTTATCGGAATGTCCGATCAATGTCCGACCGTGTGTACGGGGCATAAGAGTGGGATGTCATGAAAGTTCATGTGTAGACATGTGCAATTCGTTTCGTTCCGAATTCGCTTTTTAACAAATTTCGACAAATTTGTTAATTCGGAAACAACCGAATTACCGAAAACCCGTTCAACAAATTTTTCTGAATATTAATAAATTTAAATATTCGAAAATTTGTAAATTCGAAAATACATAAATACGTAAATTTGTTAATTCGTAAATTCGAACATACGTAACAAATTTTTCTGAATATTCGAAAATTCGTAAATTCTAAATTTGAAAATCCAAAAACCCGAAAATTCTAAAATCTGAAATAATAAATAAATATTAAATTATAGGAATTGGAATTTCCTTTCAAATTTGGTTGTTAATGAACATAAAAAAATACGAATTTATTTTGAAGTTACGAATTATCCAAAATAACGAATGCCGTATCTGAACGAATGGAACATAACAAATTAATAATAATAAATAACAATAATAATAATAACTTTTTATTTTTTATTAATAATTCATTCCATTCCATTTGTTTAGATGCGGCATTCGTTATTTTGGATAATTCGTAACTTCGAAATAAATTCGTATTTTTTATGTTCGTTAACAGCCAAATTTGAAAGGAATTTCCAATACCTATAATTTAATAGTTATTTATTATTTCAGAGTTTTGAATTTTTGGGTTTTTGGAATTTCGAATTTACAAATTTACGAAATTTATTCGGATTATTTGGATGTATTCGTTATGTTCACTAACAGCCAAATTTGAAGGGAAATGCCAATACCTATAATGTAATAGTTAGTTATTTTTTTAGTTAGTTATTATTTAGAATTTTCGGATTTTCGTTCATTAGAATTTTTGGATTTTCTTTCTTATTTTCAGATTTTGGAATTTACGAATTTACAAATTTTGGAATTTACGAAATGACGAATTTTCGAAATTTCTAATTTACGAATTTTCGAATTTTCGAAATTTCTAATTTGCTAATTTCTGAATTTCCAAATTGTGATCATAACGAATGACTCAAAAAATGGAAAAAAAAAAAAAAAAAACCCCAATGAAACAAAAATAAACACATTTTTCGGCAGTGCACATATCTATTCATGTGCGTGTAAAGGCAGGCGTCCCAATATTTTTGGTAATGTAGTGTGTATGCGCACAGCGCGCTCCCAGCACAGAGGGGTATCATATTAACGATCAGGACCCGGGACTGTCAGTTCTGGGTCACCTGATGGCTGTGATAGCCTCTGATTGGCTATCACAGTGATCAGTCACTCTGAGCCTGCCCCTGTGTTTACTTCCTCTTCTGAATGAAGAGAAAAGATACATTTTACCTCCCTCTTCTTGCAGGAGAGGAATTGTAAACAATGTTTGTAAAAAAAAAAAGAATAATACATAAATTAAAAAATAACAAGATCAAGGTCGCCAGGGGTAGTGTTAGGGTCAAGGTCAGGGTCAAAGGTCAAGGTCGGGTCAAAGGTCATGGTCAACATATTTTGGGTAGAATTGAAGAAAAAAAAATTGGTATCAATGTTGGTGTGTTTTAGGCAGCGATAGCGGGAGCCGGAAGGAGGACGCGGGTGATTTTTTTTGTGCGGAGAGGGCAGGTTTTTTGCCACCCTAACAGTACCAAATGGGCCCGTCAGGGCAGCAGTCTGACATTGACCTATTTCCCCGCTGCCTTTCCTCCCGCTTACCTTTTACCGGATTAAGATATTGTTTATTTCCTTCAGATACTCCCTGTGTATTACCGCCATGAGAAAGCGATCCACCGGCGTGCGTTCCGTTTGGTGAGCACTAAGTGAAAACATTCTCATTATATGATGTAAAGCCGCCATTCCTATTCATATCTCTGAAATTGTGAAAAAAAAATATCTACAAACGTGTTTCATCTCAGGAGGGGTCCGCGCTGCGATTCACAAAACCAACGAAACCCTACCAGGTGCATTTTAATGATCGGTTTATCGGTGGATTTAGACAGATGAATCAGGAATGATTAAAAAGATTTATTGTGCCGAAAAATGCCGCAGGAACGTGTACAAATGATTAATCAAACTCTTTAATTATGTTCTTTCTTTCTTTTTAAAAATGTAATAAAGTCTAAAACCAGTGTCAGTATGAAAAGTTGCACATTAATAGTATGCATGCTCCTTTTGAGCCAGTAGGTGGCGCTGTTGGCGCTCTTTCACATGTTTCTCAGGCTCTCCGTGGTCTCTATGATGGAAAAAAGCTGGTTGAACTGAATCATGGCCTGCCAGAAAAGAGATGATGACCGCCGTGCTATCTATAGAAAACCCACAGTGCTCTGGGAATCCTTTGTCATGGGAGATGAGCTTCTAAAAACTTTGATTGGTTGCGGATTTGGCTGAAACGCCTAAACCAATTGTCTGACACAGATCAGCCCCCTCAAAAGAGCAACCTCCCGCACTCAAAAGGAATGCTCCAGCACTGATAGACTACAGATCTGCAGCCAGTGCTGGGTCATCTAGAGCCCGGGGTGAACATGCCAAACTGCCCCCGCCAAGATGTATGAGCAATATGTGTCGGTTAGAGCGTGGCTCCCTATCTGGTGGTGCGGGTACAACGTGGCTCCCTCTCTGGTGGTGCGGGTACAACGTGGCTCCCTCTCTGGTGATGCGGGTACAAAAGTGGCTCCCTCTCTGGTGATGTGGGTACAACGTGGCTCCCTCTCTGGTTGTGCAGGTACAACGTGGCTCCCTCTCTGGTGGTGCGGGTACAACGTGGCTCCCTCTCTGGTGGTGCAGTTACAGTGTGGCTCCCTTTCTGGTGGTGCGGGTACAACCTGGCTCCCTCTCTGGTGGTGCGGGTACAACGTGGCTCCCTCTCTGGTGGTGCGGGTACAATGTGGCTCCCTCTCTGGTGGTGTGGGTACAACATGGCTCCCTCTCTGGCCCCCCCCACAGTCCCCTCTTTTTCTCTTCTGTAGCACTCTGCATTTTGCCAGGTTCCAGGTTTTCTCCCCCCACCCCCATGCTGGGGGACTGTAGCCTGCCTACTGTCTGTGGATACACTGGGGCCGCAGAAACACCGCCAATCTTCCAGGACTACGTTTCCCATGATGCCCCACTCCCTCAGTGTGTTATGATTGGCCCTCTGCTGTGGCCAATGGGGAGGGAATAAGAGCGGGCTGGAAGCCGGTGTTCTGCCGAGAAAGTTCCCCCCGGTGGATAAGGACTCCCCTGTACTGCGCAGGCGCAGCGCTTGCGCAGTACGAGCCGCCAAAAATAGCCGAAGCTGAACACCTGTGAGTCAGCTGTACACGGCGCCTAAACCAGGGCGCCTCGTGGGCTCACTTCACTCGCCACGCTTCGGGCACGGCCTCGCTTTGCTCTGCATAGTTTTATTCTAACTTCTAATGTCCACTTGGATGGTGGGGCTTGAACCTGGACTCAGTGCGCAGGCGCCGCGTAGAGCTGACGATCAGTTGTTCAACTTCGGAGACTTTCGGCGGCTCTGTAGTCGTCCGCACTGCACAAGCGGAGGGGGGTCCTTATCCGCCGGGGGAACTTTCTCAGCAAGACACCGGTTGGCGCTTAGGGGAACCCGATTAGAGTCGCTCTCTCTCTTCTCCTGTTCAGCTTTCCAGGAGAAAGGAGGGGGGGCGAGCGGGGAAGATACACAGACACTGTGCAGCTCTCCTCTCCCTGTCACAGCGCCGCTGCCAAGCTGATCACTGCTTTGCCAAAGGGGGGGGGGGGGCCTGACTGCACCCACTACAACTACTTCCTGGTGTCACCCGGGTGCGGTCTGCCCCCCCCATAGTAATGCCGCTGGATTTAGATGTAATCCCCCGATGGCGGGAGCCGGAAAGAGGACGCGGGTGCTTTTTTTTGTGTGGAGAGAGCAGGTTTTTTGCTGCCCCCCCGCAAAATGCCGCCCTAGGCCTGGGCCTTGTCGGCTTAGGCCAAAATACAGCACTGCTCCAGTGATCGCGCTTCTCGCACGCCCTCTACGGCACGCATCGGCATGGACACAGCTGATCACAGATCGAGGTAAAGAGCCAATCACAGCTGATCACAGTGTAAACAGGATTTCCCGCTTATCCGCAGTCCTCCCTACGCGCTGACAGCGCGCGAGGAGAGGAGAGCCGATAACCAGCAAATCCACACAGGGGACATCTACACCAATAATCAGGACATTGATCATATCAGTGTGCTGATTATCAATGCAGCCCCAATAGTGCTGCAAATCTGTGCCCATCTGTGATGCCTGTCAGTGCCACATATCAGTACAGCCTCATCAGTGCCCATTAGCCATGTGCACCGTTAATAAATTCAATTTGTTCCGTACCGTTTAGTATTAAAATGAATTCGTAATTCGTGTCCGAAATTCAATTCGGATTCGTACAAAATACGAATTTTCATTTGTAAACTTTTTGTAACAATAACGAAAGTTCGTTATGATGAATTTATCATTGTGAGGGGCTCCCCCCATCCCTGTGCTGTGCTCATTATGAGGGGCTCCCACCATCCCTGTGCTCATTATGAGGGGTCCCCACCATCCCTGTGCTCATTATGAGGGGCTCCCCCCATCCCTGTGCTGTGCTCATTATGAGGGGCTCCCACCATCCCTGTGCTCATTATGAGGGGTCCCCACCATCCCTGTGCTCATTATGAGGGGCTCCCACCATCCCTGTGCTGTGCTGACTTCCTGGGGTTTTTAACTTTTAGGTTCGCTAACTTTTCGTAACAATAACGAAGGTTCGTTATGATAAATTTATCCGAAGTTCGCAAAACGAAATTTCGGATTTCGTACAAAATGCGTATGCATAAAAATTCGTATTTCGGATCCTCGCGAATGTACGAATTTCCGGAAATTCGTGCGAATTTCCGATTCGTAAGAAACTAATCGCACATGTCTAGTGCCTATTAGTACAGCCTCATCAGTGCCCATTAGTGCAGCCAATCAGTGCAGCCTTAGCAGTGTCCATTAGTGCCACCTCATCAGTGCCACCTTAGTGCCCATTAGTGCAGCCAATCAGTGCAGCCTCATCAGTGCCCATTAGTGCAGCCAATCAGTGCAGCCTCATCAGTGCCCATTAGTGCCACCTCATCAGTGCCACTTTAGTGCCCATTAGTGCAGCCAATCAGTGCAGCCTCATCAGTGCCAATTAGTGCCACCTCATCCGTGCCACCTTAGTGCCCATTAGTGCAGCCCAGTGGCGGCCCGTAATGCAGGGCGCTGGGGCTCCGCCCCCTAATCCATATGTCCGGCCCCCTAATCTACACGCGGGGCACCGGACGCAGGGATTCCAATGGTTTTTATTTTTATTTTTAGAAGCACACGATTAGAGCCTGAGGCTCCTGGGCACCTCTATTGTAATCCTGTAGATTTGGTTAGGATAGCGGTTGTGGGGTTCCCGGGGTCTTGTTATATGTGGTGTGCCGGGTGTCTGTCTGCAGTGATATTGATCTTTGCAGCTTCTATATAAAGTTGTCATTGGTACAAAGATTGATTAGGCAGTTACCGGGATTGTGCGCAGAGTAATCACCCTCCCATCTACCAATCATTGATCAGACGAGGTCCCCCATAAATGGCCATCTGTTAAAGTACAGGGTCAGTTTCATGATAATTTGTCTCTGTAAAATATCAGCTCATAAAGTGTTACTAAACCCACAACAGTAAAATCGTTCTTTATATGCAGTAAAGTGTGCTTGTTATACGGTATTCACTGTGGGACCTAAGGGGTTAATCCTCCGCGTTGTGTAAAAAAAAAACTGTGTGATCCTGTCTTCCCTGATCCCCTACTTTTTCCACTGTCCCCAACAGGGGCGGATCCAGGGGGGGGGGGGCAACAGGGCAATTGCCCCCCCCCCCGAAATAATCGCACTGACAATCTCACATGTCATTGTCACACTCACTTGCTGCCTCTGCCCAAGTCTTTCTCTCACATCAGCCGATCAGCGGCGCCAAGAGAGAGACTCGTCTAATGTAGTTACGGCCGCACTGACTGACCAGGATACTAGGAGGAGGGGTGGGTGGAGCCTCTTCCCTGCACTCGGGGCCGCCCGGCGTCTACCAACGAGTGACGTCAGAGATTTACGTCGGACTCGAGTCTCAGAGCCGACGTGACGGTGTGGTGACAGAAGCTGCAGCTGATTGGCAGCACAGTGGAGGAACCCTGTAAATGTTTCATAGTGGAGAAGGAGTACGATTGGTCGCTGCTCATGTCTGATCACTGCTGTGTGAACCTCAGTCTCAGCGTTGACACCCTGGAATGTAATATATTCACCTCACTGCCCGGTCTTCGGGTCCTGGACCTCTCCAGCTCTGGAATTTTGGAAATTACGGACGCCGTCCAGGGGAGGAACCGCATAAACATTGAGTTTCTGTATTTAAATAACAATCACTTGAAGGATCTCCCTACTATAGGCCTCCGCCGCCCCTGCGTTAGTGTTGGCTCCAGTGACTGGGCAGGCAGCATGGAGATTACATTATTTCTCTGCTGCCTGACTCTGTGAGTCTGGGACACAGCAAGAGACAACCAAAACACCACCTTAGCAGGCAAGTGGCAATCTGCAATGTGTGGCAGGTGACGTGGCAAGTGGCAATCCGCAATGTGTGGCAGGTGACGTGGCAAGTGGCAATCCGCAAGGTGTGGCAGGTGACGTGGCAAGTGGCAATCCGCAAGGTGTGGCAGGTGACGTGGCAAGTGGCAATCCGCAAGGTGTGGCAGGTGACGTGGCAAGTGGCAATCCGCAAAGTGTGGCGGTTGACATGGCAAGTGGCAATCTGCATCTGGTGGCAGGCAAGTGACAATCCACAAGGTGTGGCAGGCGACGTGGCAATCCGCAAGGTGTGGCAGGTGACGTGGCAAGTGACAATCCACAACATGTGGCAGGTAACGTGGCAAGTGACACACTTGGGGCTCCCACTGATTCTGCATTATGGTGAGTTGAACGATTTCATTTTATATTACAATGTAATTATAGAAATAATGCGCTTCAATCATCCTGACACTGTAACAACTATGGTGCCGGGATGATTGAAGCACCAACACCAGCCGTTTCCCCGATAAATTGCCCACAAAGAAAACGGATTTGCCCCTCCCGACACTAGACTCTGGATCCGCCCCTGGTCCCCAATCCATCTCCTGATAAGACAGAGGCTAGGGGACAAGCTGCACATGCTCAGTTTGATGTGTATTGCTGTCTGGCTGCAGCCATTTTAACTGTGGGCTGCTGCCTGGCCACTTCCTGGATTTACACAGACACACAGAGGCACACCTCCAGCTCGGCAGCTCTCATTGGCCCTCTTATGACTCACCCCCCTGGCAAACTCTCACAAGAGTGACAGAGAGAGCTGTGCATGATGTCATAAGCCTAGGCTAATGACCAGACAAGAAAAAGGAAGTGGGCTGTATAACCCCTTTGTGCAAATTTGCGTTCATGACTTGAAGGGGTTAATCTGGGATGATATGCAGCTGCAGACATCACCCGGTACCGTTTTTTTAGAGCTGGCGGTCAGCTTTTTAGTGATAACAATCGATGCGGCTAAAAGCCACTCAGCTGTTATCCTAAAGGAGCGGGAGGGGACGTTCCCCCCCCCCCCCCGCCGCCTTCTGCTGCTCTTCATGGCTCTCCCGTCCCACCGGGAGACCCGAGCCACCACTCGGCGCGTCTAGGCTGAGACCCGTACGAAGCCGGATTCGGCTTTGTTCGGGTCTCCCATGTAAAATCCCTGAAGCAACGTCACCACTTCACTTCCGGTTTACTCGGCTGCCAATGGCGCCAATTTAAAAAAAAAATGACAGAATTCGGAATCGCCGATTTTGGCAATATGAATGAATGAATACTTTTTAGTGCAGAGGAGGGATTTGGGGTCCCTCCATAAAAAGGACCTGCCACCACCTATTACTGTCCCAAGGGATGTGTACATTCCTTGTGACAGCAATAAAAGTGATCAGATTTTTTTTTTTTAAAGGGACAATGTAAAAAAATAAAAAAAGAAAAAACTATTTTTTTTAAAGCGCCTCCATCCCCATGTGCTCACGCAGCAAAGAAAACGCATACGTAAGTCAGGCCCGCAAATGTAAACGTTGTTCAAATCACACATGTGAGGTATCCCCGTGATCATCAGAGTGAGAGCAATAATTCTAGCATAAGACTCCTCTGTAACTCTAACCTGGTAACCGTTACATTTTTTTAAAGCGTCGCCTATCGAGATTTTTAGGTACCGTAGTTTGTCACCATTACGCGAGTGTGTGCAATTTCAAAGCGTGACATGTTAGGTATTTATTTACTCGGCGTAACATCATCTTTCACATTATACAAAAAAATTGGGCAAACTTTACTGTTTAGTTTTTTTTTTTGTTTTTTTTTAAATTCATGATAGTGTCTTTTTTCCCCCCAAAAAAATGCATTTGAAAGACCGCTGCACAAATGCTATGTGACATAAAATATTGCAACAATCGCCACTTTATTCTCTATTGTCTCTGCCAACAAATATATATAATGCTTGGGGGTTCTAAGTATTTTTCTAGCAAAAAAACGGAAAATTGTATACATACCTTCCGTAATTTTCCTTTCCTGACGCATCCCATGGCAGCACACACATTGGGTTGTGGCTCCGCCTCCACAACCTGATAGGACTAGTTAGCTATAAGATCTTGAAGAGGAGTTCACCTTGCATTCTCAGTAACTATCACCTTAGAGGGGTGGGTTCTGTGTGCTGCCATGGGATGCGTCAGGAAAGGAAAATTACGGAAGGTATGTATACAATTTTCCGTTTTCCTGACGCATCATGGCAGCACACACATTGGGAAATAACTCGCTAAATGGGTGGGTGCTTTCAAAAGATTTTTATTTGCTCAAATACAGGGTATAGAAGAATTAGTCTGAATGATTGATCTCCCGAACTCAACCGTAGTTAATTGAGCCGGGTCTATTCTGTAGTGTGAGATGAAAGTATTTCTGGAAGACCAAGTTGCTGCCTTGCAAATGGTTTCTGAGGACACTCTACAATATGCTGCCCAGGAGGTCGCTACCGCTCTAGTCGAGTGGGCTTTTAATCCGTCCGGTATTGGAAGTAGCTGAATTTGGTACGCTCTTTTGATGATTCTCACTAACCAAGACGCTATTGTTCTCGAGGAAGCCGCCTGGCCTTTTCTTGGGCCATGTGGTATGACTAAAAGGTTGTCAGTCTTTCTGAATTGCTTGGTAGTTTCTAAGTAGGTAGAGATCACCGATTTGACGTCCAATGGATGTGGGTTCCCTTCACTATTCAGAAAGACTGGGAGATTGATCTCCGATTTGAAGTGGAAGGTAGACGCTACCTTAGGTATAAATTGATCTGACGGTCTGAGGACGACTCTATCTGGGTAGAAGACCAGATGTGGTTCTTTGATTAGTAGCGCCTGTAACTCCGAGACTCTTTTGGCAGATGTTATCGCTACTAGGAAAGATAATTTAAACGTTAGATCCCATAAGGATACTGATTCCAGGGGGAAGAAGGGTTCTCTAGACAGAGCTTCTAGTACAATCGATAGGTCCCAGGTCGGAAAGGTTGGTTTTCTTGGTGGCCTTATTTTCAGGCATGCTTTTTGGAATTGGATTATGAGCGGATCTAGGGCCCATTTGGTTCCCGTCATTGCGGATAGTGCAGAGACTTGGACTTTGAGAGTGCTGGAAGCTAGCCCCTTCTCCAGTCCTAGTTGTAGAAATTCTAGGATTTGAGAGACTGAAGGAGAGAGTGGGTTCCAAGACTGCTGTTGTGAAAATTCGGAGAATTTTTCCCAGATTTTGCTATACGTGTTGTTTGTTGTCCCTTTCCTTGCCTGTTGGAGTGTATTCACTACTCTAAGTGAGCATTCTTGGTCTAGTAGCCTCTCCCTTTCAACCTCCAGGCCGTTAGGTGTAGTCGATCCGGTGCTGGGTGAAGGAATGGGCCTTGTGAGAGCAAGTCTGGAGTTACTGGGAGTGGAAACGGCTCTTCTGTGTTTAGTTGCAGGATGGTTGCGAACCATGGCCTTCTCGGCCAGAACGGCAATACCGCTATGACTATGGACGTTGATCTCCTCAGTCTGGCCAGAAATCTGGCTATTAGGGGAATCGGAGGAAAGACATATCCCAAGTGGAAACTCCATGGGTGATGGAGACAGTCGATCCCTGCCGCCGTTGGATAGGTGGCTTTCGATAGGAACCGAGGGCATTTGTTGTTCTGTGGAGTTGCCGCCAGATCCATGTCGGGGGTTCCCCATTTGCGAGTGAGCAGAGCGAATACTTGAGGGTTGAGAGACCACTCGTTGTTTGATATAAATATTCGGCTCAGGTCGTCTGCGAGTTGGTTCTGTACTCCCGGGACGTAGATTGCCTTCAGATCTGTCAGATGAACTTGAGCCCATTTGATTATTGGGCGAACTTCTTCCATGAGTGTGTTGCTTCGGGTGCCTCCTTGTCTTTGAACGTAATTCACAGCCACTGTGTTGTCCATGCGTAGGAGAACGTTTCTTCCCGTAAGGAGTGGTCCGAATGTTAGTAGAGCCTTCCAGGCGGCTCTGAGTTCCAGAATGTTTGAAACTATCCCCTGCGTGTGAAAGGACCAACGGCCCTGTACCCCTTGATGCTGATAATGTGCTCCCCACCCCTGGAGGCTGGCATCCGTGGTGATTATTTCTGGTAGTGGCGGTATTATGGGACGGCTGCGTGAGAGATTGCTGATTCGGGTCCACCACCATGCCGACTTCTTTACTGCTGGATTGATCCTGATCCGCTGGTTCATTGAAGACCCGTTCCACTGTTTTAGGAATGAATTCTGGAATGTTCTTGAATTCCACTGCGCCCACTGGACCATTAAGAAGGTGGAAGACATTGACCCCAGGATGCTTAGACAAGTTCTGGCTGATAAGTATTCTGCTGCCAGGAGTTTCTTTATTTTTTGTACTAGCGGGTCTATTTTCGCTTGAGGAAGACCGACCGTGTTGGAGTTGGTGTCTATCTCGGCTCCCAAAAAAATGATTCTTTGTGCCGGAATCAGATTGCTCTTTTTCCAGTTTATTATCCAGCCAAACTGTTGGAGTGTGGAAATTAATATTGTTTGATGTAGAAGCAGAGTTTGTCGGCTGTCGGCTAGTAGCAGTATGTCGTCGAGATAATGTAGGACTCTCAGACCTTTCTCCCTCAACTGTGCTATTATCGGTAGCAGGACTTTTGTAAAGGTTCTGGGGGCTGTTGATATTCCAAATGGGAGGCTTTGAAACTGAAAATGTTGGCGACCTATTGCGAAGCGTAGATATTTTTGGAAGGTTTGGTGTACGGGAATATGTAAGTAGGCGTCGGACAAATCGACCGATAGCATCCAATCCTTTGCTCCTATTGCTAGCAGTACTGATTGCAGGCTCTCCATTTTGAATGATTCGACTAGAATCGTTTCGTTGAGACTTTTTAGATCGAGTACCGGTCTCAAGTCTCCTGTCTTTTTCGTTACTAGAAAAAGAGGAGAGTAGAATCCTGTGGCCTTCTGTTCCCGTGGAACCTCTATGATTGCCTGTTTTTGAAGTAATTCTAGAATATACTTGATTAGAAGCTTTCGCTTTGGGAGAGAAGACGGTAGTCTGGTAACTCTGTAGAACTCTTTGGGTGGCTTGTGCTTGAATGTCCATTTGTGGCCCTCCTGGATGGTGGAAATCGTCCAGGGGTCTCTTATAGAGTGTATCCATACGTGAGCAAACAGCCTCAACCTCGCACCTACTATTGCGAGTTGGGCTTGCGTGCCATCAAAACGACTTCTGTTGATCCCCTGAGTTGGGGTTTTTGGGCTTCTGTACCCTCACAAAGGCTGGTTGTGGGTTTTGCCAATTGCGCTTAAATTGTTTACCTGGCCTATAAGACCTTGCTTCTCGATATCTTTCGGGCAGATGTCGTCTGAAGGGTGGATTCTTTTGCTGTTTGGGTTTCCTATCTGAGGGAATGAGGCCCGATTTACCCCCCGTTACTTTCGAGATTGCAGAGTCTAGTTTAGGCCCAAATAGGTTTGTTCCGTCGTATGGGATTCTACACCAACTGGATTTTGAAGTCGCATCTGCGACCCATGGCTTTAGCCACAACGCTCTTCTGGCTGTTACTGCCGCCAGCATTGCTTTCGCTGAGGATCTTATGATGTCCACCGATGCCTCTGCCACGAAGTCTCCCGCCAGGCTGAGTTCCTGTAAGGCGGCCGTGATCTTCTCCCGCTCTGCTGCTTCTAGTAATAATTTTTCGATGTTAGACGCCCAGCTGGAGATGGCTCTACCGACTGCTGCTAGTGTAACTGCCGGCCTGCAGGCCCCTCCTGCCGCTGAATAGGCTTTTTTAAGATCAAGGTCTATTTTGCGGTCCATTATGTCTCTGAAGGTGACGGCATCTTCAATTGGTAATGTTACATGACGCGCCAGGCGCATCAGTGATGAATCGACCACGGGTGCTGCGATGAGAGGATTTACCTTTGGTTCCCTCAATGGGTAAAGCTTGGCTAGCCTATTATTTAAGCCGGATTTTTTTTCTGGCTTTTGCCACTCATCTTTTATTAACTCTTCAAGCTCATCAATGAAGGGAAAGGTTTCGGGATCTCTTTTTAGGTTAGGAAAGTATTTCCTTAGTTTGCAAGGAGCGTCATTTTCTTCCTCCCATCCGATCGCCTCCTTTACTGCTCTCGCAAAAGGGTCTATTAATGCGAAATCGAAGGAAGTGGGTACTAGACCCTCCTCTTCCTCTGGTGAATCCTCTTGGTCCTGGGGATCGTAAGGGGCTGAGGTCGGAATGGATTGTCCGACTGATTCGGATGTTGCCACCTGCAGGATAGATTCTTTTACGGTTTCTCTTATTATGTTGGATGCCTGCACTGCGTCCGCTTCCTTATCGCGGGTTGCCTCTTCTAGGCATGCTTGGCATACTAGTTTGCCAGATAGCGCTTGCGCTCCACAGACCCAGCATGAATTGGGCGCGGGGCGAATACACTGCTCATCTCGTGGTTGACGGGAGGATGTTGAATCTCTATGGTGGAAGGATCTTGAATGACTTCTTCGAGAATGAGAGTGTCTTGAAGGTGAACGCTCCTTTCTTTTAGAATGCGATGACCTTGATGACCTGCCGGAACTACCAATAAGATGGTATTAGTGGCATTGCTCTCTTTTCTCCTCTTCATTACTTACCCATTTTGTTGCCCCCTTACCTTGCAGTCCGTGAATGGTCTGCTGTGGCAGCGGCCTCCATAGGAAAGTTAGAGTGTGTCTATACAGGTAGAAAAAATAGAAAAGAAAGATTCCTCAAAAAATTTTTTTTTTTTTTTTTTTTTAAATATAGGGGGGGGGGGAGAGGTCCCCCTTCTTTTTTTTTTTTTTTTTTGGGAAGAAGGAATGGACTTACCCAACGTAAGGATAATAGTTGACCAGCAAGGCAGCAACAATTATGGCAGTAATGGTGTGGAGGGTGATCTCCTACCCTCCCAGCAACTCCAAATGACAGAAACAGCGGTTTTTAAATAGACCGCCGTCGCTGTAGTGATGACGTCACGGCCGCGCATGCGCCCTAGGTGTCCGCGACGCTCGGCGCCATTTTGGATGCTGGCAGTTGACTATCCAGGATGTCATTTCCTGGTGCCGAGAGCCCGAGCCGGCCGCCATGATGGACAGGCGAGGCAAGGGACTACAGAGCCCAGCGGACCCAGATGAAGGTATAGAGGGGGGAAAAAAAGGAAAAAACGGAACAGGATGAGAATAGGAATTTCATTATGCCTACAGTGATGACCTACCAGGTGGTAGAGAGTGTAATTTGAAGGTAAGAGGTGGAGACCGCTGAACATTTTTTTTAAAACCTATTTAAGGCTTTTGAAAATGATTGTTAGGACATACCCCTGAGACCACCAGAGTGGGGTTCCCTGCATAAAGCTCGTTTAGAGGCTGTACAGTCAGGGCTTCCAGCTAGGAGAGGCTTGAACCCAGCTGGGGCGAATCGGTAAGGGGTTTCCAAGCTGTAACCAGTAGGAAAAAAAGGAGAATGCAAGGTGGACTCCTCTTCAAGATCTTATAGCTAACTAGTCCTATCAGGTTGTGGAGGCGGAGCCACAACCCAATGTGTGTGCTGCCATGATGCGTCAGGAAATACTGATTTTAATTTGTAAGCAACAAATGTCAGAAATAGGCTTAGGCGTGAACGGGAAAAGGTATTTACTGGCAGAAATAAAAAAATGTTTTACTATCCAAAGTTAAAACAACAACAAGGACAGAAGATTTAATAGATGGAAAGTTGAAAAAATGACTGAAGGTCCGCTTTAAACTTTTTCGTCATGTTTTCATTGTTAATATTTTCACACATTTAACAAAGTTACACATTTCCCATTTTAAAAAACAACATTAAAACATTATCAACACTTTTATGAAAATGAAGCCTTGTTTTGTCCTTAAAAAACAAACAATGTATGTATTACTTTGCTATCTGAAGTAATGACAAAGTTTTTCCTGAATAAACAGATGGGTAGCAGAAACACAGTATAAAAACGGATTGTGCGCCCCCTGCGCCCAGCACCCCCCTGTACTGTCACTGAATACAATTGTATTGTACATTTGCACCATTTTTGCCCTTTGAGAAGCTGCACACCTCTGTGGTCCTTAAGCCTCGTACACACAATTGGATTTTCCGTCGGGAAATGTATGATGACAGGCTGTTGGCGGAAAATCCGACCGCGTGCACGCTCCATTGTTGTCGTATTTTCCTCGGATAAATGTTGGACGGCAGGTTTTAAAATTTTCAGTGGACAAATGTCTGTTGTCGGATTTTCCGATCGTGTGTACACAAGTCCGTTGGACAAAAGTCCAAAGTACAAACACGCATGCTCGGAAGCAAGGACGAGCCAGAATGGGTCGGCCTTGTAAACTAGCGTTCGTAATGGAGAATTAACATTCGTGACGCGGCAAATTATGAAATCTGGAAATGCAGCGCACAATTCTCTTCTTCTTTAATGGGATAATAATGAAGCTGCTTTGCTGGTGATACTGATGGAGTTATTGCAAACTGATTTTAAAAGGCTTTTTTTTTTTCTAGTGATATCAAGAATAATATTATTTTATTTGGACAAGTTACCACAACACCATTATCCCGTAGTTTTTAAGATCAAAGATACAACTATGTTGGTGTCCCTTTTTTTTTTATTGTGCATTAAATAAAGATAACAAATAAAATTAGACATGATATCTGCCAATAGAAATTAACCAAAAAGTGCATTCTATGCATCCAAAAATATAGAAAATATACCAAATCAAATCATTATTATTCAACCAAAAAAATAATGTCAAAGCAATAACTCCAAGGCCAATAATAAATAACACGTTATCTCCTCCGATTCCGCAACATGTCTGGTTGACGAACCATCGTTCAGAAACAAACTGAAAAGCGCAAAATGAAAAGCGCGAATCAACACTCGCCAAACTTCTACTAACACGAAATTAGCAGAAGGAGCCCAAAGGGCGGCGCTAAAGAGCTGAAAAATAACGTAGTACGCCACTACGTTTGGATTTATTGGCCAACAATTGTGTGGCCGTGTGTATGCAAGACAAGTTTGGGCCAACGCCCTTCCAGCAAAATTCCACGGATGTTTGTTGGCCAACAATCCGATCGTGTGTACGAGGCTCACAGCGAAGAAATGTCATCAGCACACCAAGGATTCCTCGAAAGGGTCCAAAGCTTTATTCCGTGGTCACATGATAAATATTCAGCAAAGTTTCGGAGCCACGCAGGGCCCCTTCATCAGGCAAGTATTCCTTTTTTCCAAGTATTCATTATTTCTTTGGAGGAAGTTCACAAAAGACTTTACATGCCGATACAAATGTACTTACCGCACTTGTTCTGCTCTGTCCTTGTACATTCCTTCTTACTACTTTGCACATAGCTCCCAACTGTCCCTGATTTCGAGGGACTGTCCCTGATTTGGAGCAATGTCCCTCTGTCCCTCATTCCTCCTCATTTGTCCCTCATTTTGGTCTGATCTCTATAGTTGTATATAAAATGCACTTTTTTTCTATCAAAAAGTGTTTTCCAGCGCTAAACCTTTCATCTGATTTCTAAATTGCTACATTTGTAAATTCCAAAAACCAATATAAAGGAATAATAGTGGTAAAAAAAGCACTTGTGGGTTTAACCAATCTTGTTTTTTTTTCTACAATTCTCCTTTAAGGGGGCGTGACAGGGGGGGGTGTCCTATACCTACATACTTTTGCTGATAGGTGTCCCTCATTCCCATCTCAAAAAGTTGGGAGGTATGCTTTGCAGCAAGTCAATGTTATCTTCACACGGGTTAATAATACTATTACCTGTTAGAATATGTTTCCAAGTAAGCTTAAAAGTCCTGACTTTTTTTTATTTTTATATGCGCTAGTCTTCTGTGTCTGGCCTTGCTGCACTTACATTCAATCTGGAGCTGTGCAATACATGTCCTCAGTCTTTGGGGGTTCAATAGGGTTAAATTGATTGCTTTGCCCTCAGGTGGCAATCAGAATATGGGTGTGCCACATCCTATGTAAACTAGAAATGCTAAATGGAGGAATAATAGACTTTGTAGGCACATATAAAAAAAAAGTATACAAATTTTAATAATTCACATGAAATACATACATATACAACACAACATTTATGTTAGAGCTATATGGGACACAATGTTTGATCCCGGAGGTGGCACTACGAAAATACTTCCTATGTGGCAATATTGAAAAAAAAAATGCCCACACTGTGATGTAGCGTCCCTCTTGGTGATTGCCACAGTCCTCATAGAATAAAAAGAATTGCTCACTCTACATGTTTCGCAACCTGTTGTCACTTCTTCAGGAGCTTCGGTAATTCTATTTGAAAAAATATACTCACGTTAAAAAGATACAAGATTACCATGGTAGTACAAGTTTGTGTATGTACGTAAACTCACCAAAAATATGGTGCTTAAAGACATAAGGGGTTATTTACGAAAGGCAAATCCACTTTGCACTACAAGTGCGAAGTGCACTTGAAATTGCACTGAAAGTGTACTTGGAAGTGCAGTCGCTGTAAATCTGAGGGGAAGATCTGAAATGAGGGGGAAGCTCTGCTGATTTTATCATCCAATCATGTGCAAGCTAAAATGCTGTTTTTTATTCTCCTTGCATGTCCCCCTCGGATCTACAGCGACTGCACTTCCAAGTGCACTTTCAGTGCACTTTCAAGTGCACTTTGCACTTCTAGTTTGCACTTGTAGTGCAAAGTGGATTTGCCTTTCGTAAATAACCCCCCATAGTCTCAACATTCATCTACACCGGAGTGTTGACCACTGAATAACCCCCTCCAATTGGATATGACCGCCAGGGGCAGCAGAACCAAACAGTAGCTACGGCGGAGGCACGGTGAATTGTGACGTGGGGATGTACGCATACAACTGGATATGGAAAGTAATAATGCTATGTATTAATATAAACTGGTATAGATTACTTGAATTCTAACAAGGGTAGGGTAACGCTTCTAATCCCATACTTACATAGTTGCATGAAAGCCAGTATGTCTTCACTGCTGTGTGTGTCACATTAAAACAGGAACTTGCCAGTCTGGGGGTTGAATGACAGCCAGCACCAGAATACAAGGTGATAACTCAAGAGACTGAGGACTTCTTGTGGTGAAAAAAGTGTACTGCAGGGATAAGGAAACAGCAGAGGGTGCCAACTAAGTGCAGTACAGTGGAACCTCGGTTTGCGAGTAACGCGGTTAACAAGTGTTTCGCAAACCGAGCACTGTATTTCTAAAAATCCTAACTCGGTTTTGTCTCACAAAACGAGCAGGATTCAGGCCAAAAGCGGTGTGCAGTACCGCTTTTGGCCTGAGGTAGGGGGGCGCCGGAGCCGAGCAGAGTCGAAAGTCGCCGATCGACGCCGTTCGGAAATGCACAGAAAGGCCCGAGGACAGTTCGACTGACCTCGGCAAACCTGGGAAAGGCTCGTGAACTGAGTCTTTCCGAGGTTTGCCGAGGTCAGCCGAAGTGTCCCTCGGGCCTTTTCGGCCGTTTGCGAGGCTCTCCGGCGCCCCCCACCCCATTGAAGACAGTACGGAACAAATTATTTTTGTTTCCATTGACTTCAATGGGAAAACTCTCTTTGATATGCGAGTACTTTGGATTACGAGCTGGAACGGATTATGCTGGTAATCCGAGGTTCCACTGTATATAGAAAAATCACAAACTCACAGGATGCACAAGGATAAGAGCATGTAATTCGCTCAGTGCGGTTTGATGTTGAGCCTCTTCAGGATCCAGGAAGCAGATGCCACTATCAGGAACTATGTAGGATGCCAGAAATTAAACCAGAAGTCCCAGAGCCACCCTGGAGCACAGGGACTGTGCAGGACCAAAGGTGGCGTCACACCTAGGAGGGCCGCAACGTGGGGGACGTGGCTACATGCTTCAGTGTGTAACTGCTCCTTTTTAAAGCTTCCGATCCTGCACAGTCCATGTGCTCCAGCATACCTCCCAACATTTTGAGATGGGAACGAGGGACACCTACTAGCAAATATATGTAGGCATAGGACACGCCCCCTGCCACACCCTCTTAAAGGAGAATTAACAACAAAAAAAAAAGGTTAATTAAATCCACAAGGGCTTTTTTTTTACCACTACTATTCCTTTATATTGGCATTTAAAATTTACAAATGCAGCAATTTAGAATTTGGATGAAAGGTTTAACACTGGGAAACACTTTCTGAAAGTTAAAAAGTGCATTTTATATACAACTATTTGGATCAGACCAAAATGAGGGACAAATGAGGGGGAAAGAGGGACAGAGGGACATTGTTCTAAATCAGGGACAGTCCCTCTAAATCAGGGACAGTAGGGAGCTATGTGCCCCAGGGTGGCTCTGGGACTTTTGGTTTAGTTCCTGACAATGGTATCTTCTTCCTGGCTCCTGATGACACACTTAGGCTCAACAACATCAAACCGAACTGGGTGGGTCACACGCTCTTATCCTTATGCATCCTGTGAGTTTGTGATTTTTAATAAAGTATGTTCCTCTATACCGCACTTAGTTGGCGCCCTCTGCTGTTTACTTTATATATTGCAAGAGAGTACTTCAGTCTCATGGAGTAGCTGCCCTGGATATCTTTGGAACCTATTGACTTTTGGTATAATTTGACACCCCCGAAGGACATTCGTGTGTATGATTATCTTGTAACTCAGCTGTATCCCTACCTGCGCCATTCTAGAGAATTCCCTGTACTGCAGTAAAAAAAAAAAGCTCTAAATTGAATGAGAGTCCAGGGTGTCAAGGACCCGCCCCATGAATCCAAGTCCATGAGCAAGTGAAGAAAAATCTTCTCTATGGGATCCAGCTTTTGGCTTTGGATATATTTGTAGAGACATCTCCCTGTAAATTTGGTTTAGTGGTGTGAGTTGCCCCTGAAGCTGACAGGGTCTTCCCCAGACGAATGGCCCTTGCCCCATGTCTCATTTTCTCCTTTATTCCTTTTGGCGATAACATCTTTACCGTTTTTAGCATCTGACCTGCGAATATCTCCATTTCCCCCTCCTGGCATACGGCATTAATGTTGTCTTTTTCTGCATTCCTGCAATTTTATGTTATCAATAGTTCTGCTTTATGGTGTTTGCCAAGAGACAATAAACAGCAAATAAAAGCCGGCACTGCAGCAAAGATCATATCTGAAGGCCGATAAAGAGAACTGGGATAGAAGAAGTAAGTCAGGCCCTGTCCATAGGTGTCATCACATCTCCTCAATTCTTCTAAAGTCATTGTCTGGGCTCATCTAAAATATTTTCTGCTTACCTGCTGAGTGGATTTAATTGCTATTTTACATTTCATCTTGTTGTACACCTGCTAGGTAAATCCCTATCAGCTTCTGGTATCCTTCTCTCCTGAATCTGGTGTGTTCCCAGCTTCACCCTCTCTTAGATCCTGTTGTATTTATGTAGCACCCTCTAATGTAAGGGGTGCTCTGGAGACTGTAAAGTAAGGGGATGCTGCAGACTCTGATGTAAGGGGCTCTGTGGACTCTGATGTAAGGAGCACTTTGCAGACTCTGATATAAGGGGGTTCTGCAGACTCTGATGTAAGGGGGGCTCTGCAGACTCTGATGTAAGGGGGGCTCTGCAGACTCCAATGTAAGGGGGCTCTGCAGACTCTGATGTAAGGAACGCTCTGTGGACTCTGATGTAAGGGGGTTCTGCAGACTCTGATGTAAGGGGGGCTCTGCAGACTCTGATGTAAGGGGGTCCTGCAGACTCTGATGTAAGGGGGCTCTGCAGACTCTGATGTAAGGGGGGCTCTGCAGACTCTGATGTAAGGGGGTCCTGCAGACTCTGATGTAAGGGGGCTCTGCAGACTCTGATGTAAGGGGGGCTCTGCAGACACTGATGTAAGGGGGGTTCTGCAGACTCTGATGTAAGGGGGGCTCTGCAGACTCTTATGTAAGGGGGCTCTGCGGACATTGATATAAGGAGTGCTCCGCGGACTAAGATTTAAGGGGGCTCTGCAGGCTCTAACGTAAGTGGGATTTTCTAGGATTCTCATGTAAGGGCCGCTCTGCTGCGGACTCTGAAGTAAGGGGGCTCTGTGGACTTTGATGTAAGAGGGTCTCTGTGGACTCTGATGTAAGGGGACTCTGCAGATTCTGATGTGAGGGAGGCTCTGCGGATTCTGATGTAAGGGGGGCTCGGCAGACTCTGGCATAAGGGGTGTTCTGGGACCTCTGATTAAAGAGAAATGCTGGGGACTCTTATGTAAGAGAGGACTCTGTGAACTCTGATGTAAGGGGGCTCTGGGAACCCCGATTAAAGGGGAATGCTGGGAACTCTGATGTAAGTGGGGGTTCGCATGTTTTGGATGTAGCACCCCCTAGCAGCAGGTTCTCACAAGTGAATTCCCACACTGGGGCTTACTATTCATTGATTTTAAATGTGGAGGATCCAAGACCCTGGTTCCATCGCTTCGATTTCACACTCCTTAGTTTCGGGGGCCACGTCAGGGCACACACTTATTTGCAAGGGGCCCCTTACATTTTAGTGGTTACAGGCAGGAGGATCTTATTCACATGTTCTAGATCTAGTGCCCCCTAGCGGAAGGTTTTCACAAGTGCATTCCCACACTGGGGCCTACTATTCCTTGATTCTAGATATGGAGGATCCAAGACCCTGGTTCCATCGCTTCTGCTTTACACTCCTTGGTCTAAGGGCCATGTCAGGACACACACATTTTTCAACAAGACCCTTACATTTCAATGGTTACAGGCCTGGTTTGTCAAGGAAGGGGGAGAAGGCAGCATGCTGAACACCCAGACTCAAAAATCACCAGTCATGGGTTACAAGGCGTGTGGTCTCATAGGTGAACACATTGACCCACCTTCACCAGGTCATCACCCATTTTCCGACCAAGCCAATCTCTGCCTCTGCTCCCCAGGTATAGGCTTACCCTCTATTCCATAGGAATAAAGAGACTCAGTCCATATCATACTTTTTCTCCTCTATACTGCACAGAAATTTGAAACACAAAGTCCACAGGCAACATTTACCAATTCTGCATGGCTGGTCAAATCCAGATTTCTTGCCCGCAAAAGGGATTTGCTTTAGAAACAGTTACTTCCAACTATCCTGTTGGTGTCCACTCAGAAGAGCACTGATGGCCTTCCGCTCAAGGTGGAGGTCACTTAAATGGAACCTCACAAGATTTACATTCTTTGCTGATGGCCCAAACTCTCCCACAAGGGCTCAGATAGACTTTCTCTCCTCGAAGATAATCACAACTCCCTTCTCTATTCACTCCACCCTGAACCTGTAGCCGATGACTCCACTCCAGCTACACACCCATTCTTTCCTACCAAGGTGGTTAATGTGCCTCTCATTAGCAGGCCTTACATGGAGATGCCTCCAACTTATCTGGTACTGGGATGATTCGTTTTATATTATTAATCATGCATTCTCCAATGGTCACCTGAGCCAAGTTGGGTCTCCTCAGAATTTGAAGCTTCCCTCTGATGACCCTCATTTCCGGATAGCGACAACCAGAACTGTACCTGGCCAACCCCCTACCACAGGCCTTTGGATAGAAAAGGTGTACTCTGCCCTGTACTTGGAAAGCTTAACCTTTGGCCCTAGAGGTGACTCTGTGAAGATCGGGATTTGGTGGCTGAAGGACCCTCCACTTCCACCACCCACCTTAGTCAGGAACAGACTCTTCGGAGATCCTGGTCATTAGGATAGGTAGCCGATCTGCACCCACCGCTACATACTACATTCTAATTGTTTCTTATATTCACTACAAAAAAAATCGTATGAACCGTGGTTAAAGTGATACTAAACACACGCTGTTTAATTTACATTGTCCCTTCTATTTATGTGGATGATGGCACTGTAATTATTTGAATTTAAAAAAAAACATTGAAGGACCTTTTTCATAATCGATATAAAGCTGTCACATGACCCAGCTCTCTCCCAGCCTGTCTGCAGGGCAACATAAGCAGGAGGAGCTTCTTGTCCTCTGTGTCAGGGCTGGGCTCAGCCCTTCTTTCTCCGAACTGGCCACTCAGCTGTCGGCTAATTGCCAGCTCCCATCTCCCCCCACAGTTACTCAGCTGTTGATGATATCCTGCTCGTCTTAAATAAGGGTTTGGGACTTTGAGTGAGGCTCGGGGTAGTGCCTCCATCCCGGATTCAGAGAAACAAAAACAAAAAAGGGGGAAATGGGACTTTAAATGAAACAGTTGACAGATTGGGGTTGAGAGTAAAATACAATTTATTACATGTGATTCATGCTGATATATACCTTCAACGTGTGAAGGGTTACCGGTGCATATGCGCCAAGCATAGCCTATATACATGCACATGCACAAAGAACAAGCAACACTACATTTCAGTAATAAGTAACTAACACGTATGTCATATGGAGATTGTACATATAAAAATCACAGACCATGATAATGTAGAAAATGAATTGAAAATAGATACATAAGTATTTCATAAAAATAGAATCCTAAAAAGCGCACAGGGGCTGCATCCATCGTGCCCGACGCGTTTCTGTGAAATACACTTCTTCAGGGGCGAATGCTCTAGGATTTCTGAAATAACAAGGTAAGTAGCATCAGAAAGTGGGCTGGTTAATAACCAGAAGGGGCAACAAGTCAGTTTCTAGAGATTTACATACGTGACCAAGCTGTGGTGAAGTGCAGGCATCGGGTCAACAAGCATTGCCCCTTTCCGGAGCTGAGGCGACAGAGACACCAACACACGACAGACGCACACAGGTATCCTCCACTTGGTGCATATTATTTCCGCAATATGGTGACCATGAGCTTCAAATGGTGAGGAATATCTGAAATGGATAGATAAGTCCACTAAGATATACCAAAGGTGTGGTAACTAAAAAAGGGGGAGGTTTTGAGAGAATAAAAAACTTTGGAAAGAATAGTCAAAAATGTAGTACCTTAGATTGCTAGAAACAAAAATTGTCCAAAAAGAATTTGTCCAAAAGGAATACAGCGTCTGCATCAATGCGGCATTTGTATATGAGTGAAGAGAAGGACTGCACGAGAGGAGACACCTGATATGCAGCTCATCTGCGTCGGTGATTGCCGCCAACGTCACGTAAGGCTGACGAGGCAAGGGGCGTGGCCCCTGCCCGGGCCGTGAGAGTCCGCCCATGACAGGCACTGTCACGTCCAACCATGTCAGCAAGATGGAAAAAGTTCATGGTTAAAGTGATACCAAACACACGCTGTTTAATTTACATTGTCCCTTCTATTTATGTGGATGATGGCACTGTAATTATTTGAATTTAAAAAAAACATTGAAGGACCTTTTTCATAATCAATATAAAGCTGTCACATGACCCAGCTCTCTCCCAGCCTGTCTGCAGGGCAACATAAGCAGGAGGAGCTTCTAGTCCTCTGTGTCAGGGCTGGGCTCAGCCCTTCTTTCTCCGAACTGGCCGCTCAGCTGTCGGCTAATTGCCAGCTCCCATCTCTCCCCACAGTTACTCAGCTGTTGATGATATCCTGCTCGTCAGTCCTGCCTACCTAAGCTGTCCAGTCCAGAGGAGCTCTGCCTTCGCCTTGGTCAACATCACAGAGACGATCGCCTGTGTTTCCTGTTTAAAGACTTGCTTTGCTGACGTCCCTTCTGGCTCCAGATCCTGCTTGCTGTTTCACTACATTGATCCCTGACTTCTGGCTTGGCTGACTATCCGTTCAAGTTCCTGAACTCTGGCTATGTTTTGACTATGTTTGTTCTTTTACTTTTATTATTAAACAAGTGTGATTTAACCGTACTTCTGTCTTGGTCTGATTTCATGGTTTCAGACACTCTGCCGCTGGTCAGATGTTCAAAATAAAAAAGCAGCCATTGGAATACAATGTAAACATAAATAAATAATATCAATAAACTGTTTTAATTTGCCATACAAATATATATTTGAAATAAAATATCTATTATTTTGTGGAAATAACATTGTGTGGGCGGATTTCTGCCAGTCACAGGCTGTGTCACGCCCCTCCAGCCAGAGTCTTTTTTTCGACAACAAAAGCCGTTGTCGTAAATTCTGATCGTGTGTACACAATTACGCACAAAGTTCCACGCTCTGCATCAAGCAGAAGAGCCGCACCGGCTATGGAACTTCATTTTTCTCGGCTCGTCGTACGTGTTGTACGTCACCGCGTTCTTGACGTTCGGAATTTCCGACAAGATTTGTGTGACCGTGTGTATGCAAGACAAGTTTGAGCCAACATCCGTCGAAAAAAAACATGGATTTTGTTGTCGGAATGTCCGATCGTGTGTACTGGGCATTAGGATAACAGGGAGGCGAAGCCTCCATCAATCAAGATGTAATATCCCACCCCCCATTGTGTTTTAGCTGGTTAGTGGGCATGGAGGAGGAGGGAGGGAGTGGGCTGTCATTTAGCACTGTGTATACGCCCCACGTGTGTGACTTTATAGTCACACGGGCTTCTCAGATGTGATAGGAAGGTAATGCTCAGCATAGAAACTCACTGAAAACTGAGCATGTTCAGAGCTGCCAATGCTGTTTCCTTAGCTGAATTGGGGACATGGACAGAAGGGGGAGAGAGAGAGCAGCAGGATCAACCAGTTTTTTTTGCAGAATACAGAAAAGGAATCTCATAGTGACTGAGTGAGTATGAACAGCATGGAATACACCATTTATTGAGAGTTTTTTATGAAGTGGGTTTAGTGACACTTCATTATTTATTAAAGATAATAATACTGTATGCATTTATATCTCCTATACAATTGAACTGTCATTGTAATCCTCATACAACAACACTCTATATTACATATCTGTAGTTCAAGGTTGTGTTTTTATCAATTACATAAGACGAAGATTGAAGGCCGCCTTCTCTTATTCTTCTTTCGCCGTCTTGTCATATTATTTTTTTACATTTTCTGTTGTATGATACTTCAAAAAACTTTAAGAACTTGAATAAAGAAAATCTTGTTTCTGAGAGCGCCACATTCAGCATCCCTCCGCTGACTCTTCCCATAGAGCATTGTCCCGCCATTCAGATACAAGGACAAACTCCCGCAAAGAAAACAAAGAAAATCTTTCTCCACTTTGCTCACCCAGATATTTCATAAGTTCTCCATCTGAGAACCCCCCATACTTATAATAAAAATCTCTACTGACATACAATACATAAAATGAAGATCTCAGTGGTCTTGGGAAAGGCATGCTCCACCCTGCCAGAACATTGACCTGAATGTACTACACATTTAAATGTTATCTCTGTTGCCAAGGAATGTACCTGTTTATAGATTATTGTTATGTATACTTTATATGGGCTGCACCTGGGTGGTCACCTTTGTGTGCCGTGACCACCTATTACTCTGTGAAAGTCAAATGTAACATTGACACATAAGGATGAAGCCTCTTTTGTACACTTGTTAAGTTAAAATCATTTTTTTTTTTGCTAGAAAATTACTTAGAACCCCCAAACATTATATACTTTTTTTGTAGCAGACACCCTAGAGAATAAAATGGAGATTGTTGCAATACTTTATGTCACACCGTATTTGCGCAGCGGTCTTACAAACGCAATTTTGTTTTGGAAAAAAAAAACACTTTTTTTTAATTAAAAAAATAAGACAACAGTAAAGTTAGCCCAATTTTTTCTATGATGTGAAAGATAATGTTACGCCAAGTAAGTTGATACCTAACATGTCACGCTTCAAAACTGCGCCCGCTTATGGAATGGCGACAAACTTTGGCACTTAAAAACCTTCCTAGGTGACGTTTAAAAATGTTTACAGGTTACCAGTTTTGAGTTACAGAGGAGGTCTTGTACTAGAATTATTTCTCTCGCTCTAACGATACCTCACATGTGTGTGGTTTGAACACCGTTTACATATTCGATGCGCAAATGCGCTCACTTCTGCGCGAGAGCTCGGAGGGACGGGACTCTTTAAATGTATTTTTTACTTATTTATTTTACTTTTTATTTTTTATTTTTACACTGTCCCTTAAAAAAACCTCTCCCACCACCCGTAAAAGCGATCTTGTGGCGAATGCTTCACTGAGACCACTTTTATGTGAAAGAGGACTGCCGGTGTTCTGTCAAATTAGCCAACTCGTCAAAAACTCCAACCATGTCACGTCCGGTTTCTTTAAACCAGTGTTTCTCAACCCCCTAGTGCCATGACCCCTTGATAAAATTTCCCAAGTTGTGGGGACCCCTAACAGTAAAATTATTTTCGTAGCGTGGGTTGTCAGCACCCAAGAGAAGACAAGTAATTTGCGCCCCTAACCCATGGAAATTTAGCGCTCCCGGAGTCCCTTCCACTCGTACAGTATTAAAACCCTTTATGGTACATTTTAGGATGTACCACTCTTTCTCTTTGTTCTCCTTTCTTTTCCTTTTATCTTTCTCTATCCTAATTTCTTGTTTTTTCCCCCATCCCTCTCTCTAGCTGTCTTTCTTGTTTTCTCTTATTCTTTTTCTCCCTTTTTCTTTGTCCCCCCCCTCTTTTCCTCTCCCTTACATGAATTCTCTATTTTTATTCCTTCTCTTACTCCTTGGTGGGGGGGGGAATGGGATGAGTGGCAGTGCTGGGGGGAGTTCTGATCAGCCAACTAAGGTGCTCTTGAGCAAGGTCCTCTGAGAACTGTAGTGGAGACTTTTAATGGCAACTATAATCACAGGTAGTGTTACTCACTGTGTCTCCGACTTTGTGGTGTCTCGTAGCAGTGACACATATGCCAAAATCAGGACATAGGGTCTCCTCCAGCCCCTCCCACTTCACATTCCTTACCAGTCAGCTGACTGCTAGTCTCTGCCCCCCAGCCATGCCGTGAACTGAATGGGCGGCTGCGAAGAGGCTGAATGGGCGGCCACAGGCTCCAGGAACAGCCCTGCTGGGTGGCCGCAAAAAGGCTGGGAGAGTGGTGTGGGCTTCAGGAGCAGCCCAGGATTCAGTGACCCCTGGCAAATCATCATTTGACCCCCAAGGGGGTCCCGACCCCTAAGTTGAGAACCACTGCTTTAAACCATCAGCAATTAGAGATTTTGACGAATTACTGCTTGGCCACAACACCGGCAACCGAATACAGTTCAGTTCAGGAATATTTAGCTGTTTTGACAGCACAGCGGCTAACGAGGACAAAGTTGTCGCCGCCCCGGAGGCAGCCATTTTGCTGGCTAGTATCAGAGTTACAATCTCCGCTCCTAATATCATGCACCGGACTCTCTTCGGTTGCCGGTGTTGTGTCCAGACAGCAATTCATCAAAATTTCCAATTGCTGATGGTTTAAAGAAACCGGGAGTTAAGTAGTTGGAGTTTCTGACGAGTTGGCTATTTTGACAGAACACCGGCCATGATTAAAAAAACAGGCTTATGGCAGCTATCTGCTGCCATAACAATGGTATTTAACGCCAAAGTAGCGACATATATCCATGGTGGGCGGTCCAGAAGTGGTTAAGTACATTTTATTAAAAACTGAATAGAGTTGTGAAAAGGGTTAGATTTCTGTCTATAATTGCCCCCATTGGGATAATTTCCTATCAATTCTTATCAGAGGTTCAACTAGAACCTTCAGGGCCCTGATGCAAGAAACCATGAAGGGTCCCTCTGACCCAAGCTACCAAGGTATACTTTTCCTATTAACAAGCTGATGATTGGTTGCTCGGACCGCCTAGCAACCAATCACCAGCTTGTTAATAGGAAAAGTTAACTTTGGCAGCTTCCGCTCCCCTGTCCAGTTCCGTGCTTCGCTGTAAGTCTTCATTGGTTTTCATTTTTTGTAATGCCATATTTAACCGACCAGCTCACACAGATATACTGCGGCAGGTTGGCATTCGGCGATTCGCACAGATGCAGTAGCAGGCAGGCGGGCACACTGCACACTGTGGGAGCGTGCCCGTGGATCAGGCGCACTCGATGTCCGCCGGCGACCCGCGATCGCCTATTACAGAGGCAGAACAGGGATCTGCCTGTGTAAACAAGCGGATCCCCGTTCTGACAGGAGACATGTCAGAGATCTTCTGTTCCCAGTGATTGGGAACAGTAATCTCTGTCATGTCCCTGGCAGCCCACCTCCCCTACAGTTAGAACACACCCAGGGAACACAGTTAACCCCTTGATCGCCCCCTAGTGTTAACCCCTTCCCTGCCAGTCACACATTTTTTTTTTAGCACTGATCGCTGTATAAATGTCACTGGTCCCAAAAAAGTGTCCAATCTGTCTGCCGCAATGTCGCAGTCCCGCTAAAAATCGCAGATCGCTGCCATTACTAGTAAAAAAAAAAATTGAAAAAATTAAAAGTCCCTAAATGTATCCCATAGTTTGTAGACACGATAACTTTTGCGCAAACCAATCAATATTTTTTTTTTTACCAAAAATATGTAGCAGAATTGGCCTAAACGGATGAATAAATTAGTTTCCTGACAGACTCCATGGCAGCAACGTGTGGGTTAAGTCCCGCCTCTACTACCCTATAGGACACTACTCCCATAAATCTTTGCTCCCTGCCCCCGGCCGTGTTCTTTTTTTGTCCTCCTCGCAAGACCTAGTGTTGGTCTTCCTACCTGAAGATGTTTATCCCCACGATCAAGGATTGGCCGAGCTGCGACTTGGATCGGGAAAAGTCGCATTACTCCGCTAAGCCCTAGCTATTAGCAGGGTATGGAGTGGGGCGTTGGAAGAGGCGCAGGAAGAAGCCGTTTTCCCTGGCCACTGGCAGGCGAGGCCGCGCATGGGTTGGATAGCCAGCTATTGGCAGGTGACCCCTTGTTGCCCCTGGAAAGTCCGGTGTTTACCTTCGGCCTGACGATCGTGGTGGGATTGGTGAGATGATTGCTATCATGGCAGCAGTTTCTGTTGGAATTCCTGTTGTTCCTCTCCCTTGTGTGTCTTTCCCCCTTGTCTTACCGTTCTTGTGGTTGCAGGCATGGCGGCTGGTTCTTCCTGCGTTCCAGCCGCCGTTTTTACTTTCACTTTGTGTCCGGCCGTACTGCGCATGCGCGGACGGCACGAAATCGAGGCTTGGTTTTCGCGCATGCGCGATAGCGGCAAATCGCCGCTAATCGCGCATGCGCACTGGCGTTCGCTCGTCACGGGCGGTGACGTCACTGGGGCGCCCTATTTAAACTGGGAAAATAGCCTGCAGACCCTGGGAATGCCTGCAGGCTGTTTTTGGCTCTTCCCCACGCTCCAGTGAATCAGCTACTGGTAAGTAGCTTTACATACAGGAGGGCTGTTGCTCCCTGGCTCACAGCCGAGTTAATTTATATGCCTTACGTTAACTTTGCAGTCAGATGGATATTTCTCAAGACATGAGCTCTCCACCGCCTGCCTCTGGCCAGCCTCCTCTCACAAGGTATAAGGGCAGGTCCTATTGCCGAGGGTCCTTAGGTGGGTGGGGGGGGGGTGTATTTCCGCAGATGATCGTTCTTTCTAACTGTTCTGTTTTGTTTCTGTTTTTCTCTGTCTTCTGCTTTAGCCCTTCCAGGTCACAACAGCGTCGCAGCTCGCACAAAGGAAGTGATTCGTCAAAGTCGCATCACCGGCAAACCTCTTCCAAATCTAAACATTACGGCTCCTCCTCAAAATCAGGACACCGTAGTGAGGAGCGCTCGCACTCCTCAGTGGCCCACTCCAGCCACTCTTCAAGTGTCTGCTGGGGATGCAGATCACAAGTACCTGTCGGTAAATCGCTGTGCGATTCCTGCTTCGCCAAAGCTTCCAGGGAAAGAGGTGATTCGGACCAGCAACTTAAAGCCCTAGTTGAGAGGGTTGTGAAGGAATCACTTAAGGGTATTGAGGCAGTCCGGCCTGTTACCCCTCAGGCAGAGCCACCAGGTTCCCCAGTGAGGGAAACTCAGTTGCAGGACACCTGGGAGTCCTCTGTTCCTAGTCACCCTTCAGTGGTCAACTCTGACAGTGACTCGGATGAAGATAATACCTGTGTGGGTTTTGACTTCACTCTGCTACCTCCCTTGGTCAAGGCGATTAGAGAAACTTTAAATTGGGAGGATCCGACGGCTGTCCCTCCCAAACAGAGAAAATTCTTTAAACAGCTAAAGAAGGAGCGAGTTAACTTTCCTTTCTTTTCTGAGTTGGGCGAGATCATCACAGACGAATGGAGCAAGGTGGAGAAGAAAAACTCCATGCTTACCAAAATCTCAAAGCTTTATCCCTTTAGGGAGGAAGAAGTGAAGCATCTGGAATCAGCTCCTTTGGTGGACGCAGCGGTGATGAGGCTAGTGAAACACGTGACACTCCCCTTGGAGGACACAGTGTCCTTCAAAGACGTTCTGGACAGACGGATTGATGCTGATTTGAGGAAAGTGTACCTTACAGCAGGCATGGCTTGCAAACCAGCCTTAGCCCTGGCAGCCCTGTCCAAAGCTATGGAGGTGTGGACGGATAGTGTTCAAGATACGCTAAGGAATATTTCAGATGACACAGCGAAGAACTCGCCTATTCAAGAATTAAGGCTAGCATCGGCCTTTCTGGGTGAGGCCTTGATTGACATCATTCGCCTGGCGGCCCGAGTAATGCTCTCGTCAGTCACCGCCAAGCGGGCTCTTTGGCTCCGCCCTTGGCTGGCTGACCCAGCCTCTAAGCAGGTATGGTGCCGAATTCCCTACGGGGGCTCTTCTCTTTTTGGCAACAAGCTGGATGAGGCCATTACACGGGCTACTGGCGGGAAGTCGGGGTTCCTACCTCAGGATAGACGCCTGCAAGGCCAAAGAAGATCCTTCCCGAAGAGACAATATCAAGATCGATCCAGAGAAGCTCGTACTTACAAACCAGGCCGGGAATTCTCCAGATCCTGGAAATCAAGGCAATCGTCCTTTAAGAAGGCTGCAGGTAGTGAGTCGAAAGGGGAGAGGCAACCCTCCAAATCCTTTTGAAAGTGGGCCCGCTCAGGCAGACCGTGTGGGGGCCCGTCTCTTCCACTTTCGGCATGTCTGGGCGGCCTCGATTCACGACTTCTGGACAATCAAGACAGTCTCCTCTGGTCATGCCTGGACCTTTACCGACCCTCCCAGACTCAGGTGGGTACCCACTACTCTTCCGGCATCAGAAGAAAAAAGGACAATACTTTTAGCCTACATAGAATCTTTGTTGGCCCAAAGCGCTGTCATCCCAGTCCCAGTCAGCCAGCAAGGCATGGGAATGTATTCTCCCCTCTTTCTGGTTCAGAAGAAGAGTGGGGCCTGGAGACCGGTCATAGACCTAACCCATCTAAATCGCTTCATCAAAAAGGAGAGGTTCAAGATGGAGACACTCTCCACAATTCAACAGTCAGTTCAACCAGGGGACTGGATGGTGTCCATAGACCTCAAGGACGCCTACTTTCACGTTCCCATAGCAGAAAACTTTCAACAATTTCTCCGCTTCTCCGTGGGCAACCTTCACTTACAATTTACATGCCTTCCCTTCGGGTTGTCAACTTCTCCTCGGGTTTTCTCAAAGGTGCTGTTGGCAATAGTAGCTCTCCTGAGAACCAGGGGGATTCGTCTACATCACTACCTGGACGACCTGCTTCTCTTGGCACAAGACAGGGTGCAACTCATAGCACACAGAGGGCAAGTGATTTCCACACTACAGGAATTCGGATGGATTCTGAACCAGGAGAAGAGCCAGTTAGACCCATCGCAGTCTCTGGTGTTTTTGGGTGCCCTCTTCGACACGGTCAGAGGCACCATTTCGTTACCGGAAGAGAAGATCTCGACATTCAGAGACAGGATCCACCCAGCTCTTTCTACTCCTCATCTTCACGCTCTCCAATGCCTGAGGATCATTGGCACTATGGTGGCGGCGATTCCGATGGTGAGGTGGGCCCAATGGAGAATGAGGCCTTTTCAGAAGGGCTTCCTTCACCAGTGGAAAGGCAGCAAGACCCAGCTGATTCGGATTACTGCATCCATGAGGCACTCTCTCCTATGGTGGCTCCAACGGGAGAACCTCTCCAACTGCCATTCTATCCTTCCCATTGCTTGGGTGACTATAACAACAGACGCCAGCAACAGGGGCTGGGGTGCCCACTGTCTGGCAGAAGTGGCTCAGGGCACTTGGGAATTCCCCTCCAGAAGGATAGTGTCAAACATCCTGGAGCTGAGAGCAGCCTTCCAGGCACTTCTGGCATTTCGGCATCTCATTCAAGGCTCCTCGGTCCTACTCAGACTGGACAATACCACAGCAGTGGCATACATAAGAAGGCAAGGAGGGCCTCGAAGTCTCTCCTTACTACAAGAGGTAGAGCCAATTATGTCCTGGGCCCAGAAAAACCTGAAGGATCTGACAGCGACATATGTTCCGGGGGTTCAGAATGTTCAGGCAGACTTTCTTTCTCGGAGGCTCCTAGACAACAACGAGTGGTCTCTCCACGAAGAAGTATTCAAGTGGATTCTTTCGTTGGGGTTCCTTCCGGAAGTCGACCTGTTCGCCTCCCCCTGCAACAAAAAGATGGCAAGATACTATTCAAGGTACAGGGACCCTCAAGCGTATGGGGTGGACGCCCTGACGGAGAAATGATGGTTCAACAGAGCCTATGCCTTTCCGCCAACTCCAATCATCCTCCAGTTCCTGAAGAGGCTCAGGGCAGAAACAGCAGAGGTGTTAGCAATAATTCCTTATTGGCCCAACAGGCCCTGGTTCCCTCTCCTGACACTCCTCAGTGTCCGAGATCCGATCCCTCTTCCATCCAGACCAGACCTCCTGTCTCAGGGGTCGAGGCTACACCCTTGCCCGGATCACCTACGCCTAAGGGCTTGGCTTTTGAAAGGGGAAGGTTGAAGGCGCTAGGCTGCCCGGATGAAGTAATTCCCACTCTCCTTAGTTCAAGAAGGAATAGTACTAACCGAGTGTATGAGAGGATCTGGGCGAAATTTAGCAGCCATATGTCTTCCAGGTCCAATTCCTGTGATAATCTGGCGATTCAGGACGTTCTAAGTTTTCTGCAGACGGGTCTGGACATCTCACTATCCGTCAGTTCTCTGCGTGTCCAGGTTTCCGCAATATCAGCTTTCTCCGGAGTCGCATGGGCCAAGCACCCTCTGGTCCAGCAATTTTTCAAAGGAGCAGTCAGACTTAGGCCACAGAGGAAACCTAGATTCCCCAAATGGGATCTTCCGTTAGTCCTGGATTTCTTTGCTCAACTTGACAGATCTCTCTCAGTCAGGGAATTAACCCTCAAGACTTCGTTCCTGATAGCTATAACTTCGGTGAAGAGGGTCTCGGAAATTCAATCCCTGGGGTCCAAGGAACCATTCATCACCTTTTTTCCGGACAGAGTGGTCCTAATACCAATGCTTGGGACGAATCCCAAAGTCACCTCGGTCTTTCACGAGAACCAGGATATCACACTCCCTACCTTCAAATCCACTGGTGGTCCAGATCCACACCCTCTCGATGTAGGAGCTACTCTCAATCAATACCTGGAAGTTACGACATCTTTCCGTCAATCTGAATTCCTTTTTGTTCTATTCCATGGGAAAAACAGGGGCTCTAGAGCTTCTGTCAGATCCATCGCGGCTTGGGTGGTTCAAGCCATTCAATGGGCTTACAGAGAGAAAGGCTTGGCTCCTCCTGAGGCGGTTACAGCTCACTCTACAAGAAGTCTGTCGACGTCCTGGGCGGCCTCACGTCACGTTGCTCCTGATGTGATCTGTAGAGCAGCTTCGTGGTCTTCGATTCATACCTTCATGACCCATTATTGTGTTGAGCCAGCAAACTTATCTTCTGTTAAATTTGGTTTAAAAGTGCTGTCGGCTGACAGTGTTAAATAAATCTTTTGCTCAGCATTTAGCCCACCCGGGTGTGTATGGCGAGTTATTTCCCACACGTTGCTGCCATGGAGTCTGTCAGGAAAACGGAAAATTTCTATCATAATACTTACCGTAATTTTCCTTTCCTGATGGACTCCATGGCAGCAGGAGTTCCCTCCCCGAATGGCTAAAGTAGGCTAGTTACCAAACACGGCCGGGGGCAGGGAGCAAAGATTTATGGGAGTAGTGTCCTATAGGGTAGTAGAGGCGGGACTTAACCCACACGTTGCTGCCGCGGAGTCCATCAGGAAAGGAAAATTACGGTAAGTATTATGATAGAAATTTTCCGTTTTCTTTATATATATTTTTTTGGATATGTATTATAGCAGAAAGTAAAAAATATTGTTTTTTTTTTTTTCAAAATTGTTGCTTGTTTGCTTATAGCACAAAAAATAAAAATCACTGAGGTGATCAAATACCACCAAAAGAAAGCTCTATTTGTGGGAAAAAAGGACATCAATTTTATTTGGGCACAGCGTCACACAAAATAATACATTTTTTTTTTTAGGTTGTCATCATATTATAAGCTTTTTAAATGAGCAAAAATGAATTAGTCTAAAAACTATAATGTTACATTTTGATAACAAAATAAATAATAGAAGCATTGAGTAGGTAAATGATACAATATTTCAAAACGGTATCATGCATAGAATGTATCATCTCCAGATCTCAAAGGAGACCCAAGGCACTCAGTAGAAGATCTGGGGCATGTGTACCGGGTGCTAGATCTAGCAATTTTTTTTTTTTTATGTAAAAAATGTGCATTTTATAATTTTTCAAAAAACTAAAAAAAAACTAAAATAAAATAATACATTTTTTTTAAAATTTTTTTAGGTTGTCATCATATAAGCTTTTTAAATGAGCAAAAATGAATTAGTCTAAAAACTATAATGTTACATTTTTATAACAAAATAAATAATAGAAGGATTGAGTAGATAAATGATACAATATTTCAAAACTGTATCATGCATAGAATGTATCATCTCCAGATCTCAAAGGAGACCCAAGGCACTCAGTAGAAGATCTGGGGCATGCGTACGGGGTGCTAGATCTAGCAATTTTTTTTTTCATGTAAAAAATGTGCATTTTATAATAAAAAAAAAATAAAAAAAATAAAAATAAAATAAATAAAACCTAAAAAAGGTAAAAAGTTCTAGTAGCGAAACGGTTAAAGATGCCCAGAGCTCAGAAACTATCACAGCGGAAAAAAAAAACTGCACGCGCCTGATATATATTTAACAGCGGCCTATATATATAAATTCTGTCATTCGCTGCTTGTACTTTTCCACCGTCCCGTTTTTTTTCCTTCGAGCAGCGAGTACAAGGCGACGTCTCGTAATAGCATGTTTCGCCACACTGTCATTAGCTGTTACTGATACCAATAGACATTGATGTATTTTAAATAATTATGCAAATTTTTTGCCTGCCTTTTATTTAAATTCACATTTTCTTGGCTATTAAAAAAGGAGACTTTACTTGCTGAGGAAGCAATACCTAGCTGTTTACATTAAACTTATCACAATGTGCAATAAAAATGTAATTTTGCATCCAAGCTGTCTTTGTATCAGTGTTAAATGAACTTTCATAGGCATTCAGTAAATTGCACACTTATAAATTACTTATTTACAACAGCTGGGATATGACAGATCCAACGCTCAGCTTCACTTTGGAAGCAGAAAGGAGACGATTTTTTTTTTTTTTTCTTCTTGTAAATTTTTTTTTTTTATTTTCTTTTTTATTTATTTTTTTAGAAGAGTTAAATGACCCTGAACATACAGATGCTACGTACATTTCAAATTTGCATTTCAGCACTTAGCTGAGTTTTTTTTACCCTCATTTTCCACCCACTAGAGCTGCTGTTATAGTACAAATGACTTTACTAATCCTTTACTGCTCCATTTTGAATTGTGTCTCTACAACGTGGTCATTTGGGAATTTAAATTAAAAAAAAAAAAAAATCAAAATGTAATGATGTGAATGTTTATGTTTGGAGGAATCCGGGGATTTGGACCTCTTTCAAGTCTCTCCCTGCTTTGGAAAGACAGGGTCTGTTTTGGAACTAATTCCCTCCCCTCCTCTGTCTGCTTGCAGTTGTCTTTGTTTAACCCCTTCAGCCCCGGAAGGATTTACCCCCTTCCTGACCAGGCCATTTTTTTGCGATACGGCACTGCGTCGTTTTAACTGACAATTGTGCGGTCGTGCGATGTTGTATTCAAACTAAATTGATGCCCTTATTTTCCCACAAATAGAACTTTCTTTTGGTGGTATTTGATCACCTCTGCATTTTTTATTTTTTGCGCTATAAACAAAAAAAAGAGCGTACATTTTTTTAAAAATCCCAATATTTTTTACTTTTTGCTATAATAAATATCCCAAAAAAAAAAATGTCTTCATCAGTTTAAAGTGCTACGTAAACTGTTGGCGCTTTAAAAATCCTGTATAATTAGTTTAGGCCAATACGTATTCTTCTACTTATTTTTGGTAAAAAAAAAAAATCGCAATAAGCGTATATTGATTGGTTTGCACAAAAGTTATAGCTTCTACAAAATCGGGGATGTATTTATGGCATTTTTATTTATTTATTTATTTTTTTTACCACTAATGGCGGTGATCTGAGATTTTTAGTGGGACTGCGATATTGCTGCGGACACTTTTGACACTTTTTTGGGACCATTGACATTTAAAAAATGGCTAAAAATAGCCACTGATTACTGTATAAATGTCACTGGCAAAGAAGGGGATAACACTAGGGGGCGATCAAATGGTTAAGTGTGTCCTAGGGAGGTGTTTCTAACTGTGGGTGGGGGGAGGGAACTGACTGGGAGTAGAGAGAGATCGCTGTTCCTGATCACTAGGGACAGCAGATCTCTCTCTACTTCCCTAACAGAACTGGGATCATGTCTGTATACATTGACAGATCCCCGTTCTGGCTCTCAGAGGAGCGATTGCGGGTCGCCGGCAAACATCGTGGCCGCCAGACACGTGCATTGGATCCGGCGCCGCGCGCGTGCCCCCTATAGCTCTTAAAGCGGCCGACATACACCTACAGCAATTCACGCAGCTGTGCCAACCTGCCGCATCCATGACTTTTATGGACCTTGCTTTGTCCAATGGTCCAAATCATTTGGTGGAAGGGGGATTATGGTGTGGGGTTGTTATTCAGGGGTTGGGCTTGGCCCCTTAGTTCCAGTGAAGGGAACTCTTAAGGCGTCAGCATACCAAGACATTTTGGACAATTTCATGCTCCCAACTTTGTGGGAACAGTTTGAGGATGGCCCCTACCTGTTCCAACATGCCTGCGCACCGGTGCACAAAACAAGGTCCATAAAGACATGGATGAGCGAGTTTGGGGTAGAGGAGCTTGACTGGCCTGCACAGCGTCCTGACCTCAACCTGATAGAACACCTTTGGGATGAATTAAAGTGGAGCCTGTGAGCCAACATCAGTGCCTGACCTCACAAATGTGCTTCTGGAAGAATGGTCAAACATTCCCATAGACACACTCCTAAACCTTGTGGACAGCCTTCCCAGAAGAGTTGAAGCTGTTATAGCTGCAAAGGGTGGGCCAACGTAATATTGAACCCTACGGACTAAGACTGGGATACCATTACAATTCATGTGCGTGTAAAGGCAGGCGTCCCAATACTTTTGGCAATATAGTGTAATTGAGTTCAGGTGGTTGCAGTTAATGCCGCAGCATACAAAGACATTTAGGCCGGGTTCACACTGGTACGACAAACGCTCCGACATTGGGAGCTCATGTCGCATGACGTGTGAAAATCAATGTTTCCCTATGGGGGCCATCTTATCTGGTCCGACACGAGTCGGTCCGACTTTGAAAATGCTCCCTGTACTACTTTGGTCTGACTTTTATCCCATTTCAGCCCATTGACTATCATTGAAGTCGGATCAAAGTCAGATCACTGTCTTGCATGATCCGACTTTGGCATGCGACTTGTGCTCTGATGATCTTGAGGGGGAACTCCGCGCCAAATTTTAAATAAAAAAACGTCATGGGTTCCCCCTCCAAGAGCATACCAGGCCCTTGGGTCTGGTATGGATTTTAAGGGGAACCCCCCTACGCCAAAAAAACGGCGTGGGGGTCCCCCCAAAATCCATACCAGACCCTTATACGAGCACGCAGCCTGGTCGGTCAGGAAAGGGGGTGTGGACGAGCGAGCGCCCCCCCTCCTGAACCGTACGAGGCCGCATGTCCTCATCGTGGGGGGGTGGGTGCTTTGGAGCAGGGAGGCGCCCTGCGGCCCCCCCCACCCAAAGCACCTTGTCCCCATGTTGATGAGGACAAGAGCCTCTTCCCGACAACCCTGGTCGTTGGTAGTTGGGGTCTGCGGGCGGGGGGCTTATCGGAATCCGGGGGCCCCCCACCCTATGTGAATGAGTATGGGGTACATCGTACCCCTACCCATTCACCTGGGGAAAAAAGTGTCAATAAAAAAAACACACTAGACTGGTTTTTAAAGTAATTTATTAGGCAGCTCCGGGGGTCTCTTCCGACTTGGGGGGTCTCTTCCGACTTCTCCGCTCTCTCCGTGCCTCTTCTCCCGGTCTCCAGTTCTTTTCCCGCTCTCCGGTGTCTTCTGCCAGGCTCCTTCGCTATCTTCTGCTCTTTTGCCCACTCTTTTGCTAGCATTGGCCCAGTCTTCTCCGTCGTCTTCTTCCGATGTTGACACAACGCTCTCTCCCGCTGTAATGCCATAAGTGCGGTGCGCAACGACTTATATAGGCATGGGGCGTGGTCACCATGTGATGTCATCCGGTGACCCCGCCCCTTATGACGTCACCGCCCCATCATGCCCCGAGCGGTGGCGTCATAACGTTATCCCGGATTCCGATAAGCCCCCCGCCTGCAGACCCCGACAACCAAAGGCCAGGGTTGTCGGGAAGAGACCCTTGTCCTCATCAACATTGGGACAAGGTACTTTGGGGTAAGGGGGCTGCAGACGGTCGGACTTACCGCCAACAAGCGCCAACATAATGCCGCGTACACACGAGCGGACTTTTTGACCGGACTGGTCCGACGGTCTATCCGACGGACTTTGGGCGGACTTCCGACGGGCTTTCCGAACAAACGGACTTGCCTACACACGATCACACCAAAGTCCAACGGATTTGTACGTGATGATGTACACCGGACTAAAATAAGGAAGTTGATAGTCAGTAGCCAATAGCTGTCCTAGCGTTGGTTTTTGTCCGTCAGACTAGCATACAGACGAGTGGACTTTTCGGTAGGAACTGGGTCCGGTGGAGTTCAAACGTAAAGTTTTGAAACATTTACCAAATCTAAAGTCCGTCAGATTTTCGAACGAAAAAGTGCGCTCATGTGTACGTGGCATAAGTCTTTGTTCAGAGCGTCCTTTCCCTTTGAGCAGTGGTAAAGTCAGTGCAATGCTCTGTCCCAATCCCATCAGTTCAGCAAAGTAATAATCTGCAGCCCCACTCTGAAATATGGATATGATCATAGAAAACATCTGCCGCGACTTTATTTTAATTTAGCGGTTCCAGTTTTGTTTTTTTTCCGACGAGAAGGCACAGGTGTTGATGGTTACCGGCAGCCCAACAAGAAAATAAAAACATCTTTTTAGCCGCGTGAATTATCTCCTCTCTCTCCTGTGCCTATTGCTATTCACGTCATAATTGGGGCTGTTTTTCTCGCTGACATTTTGATTTATGGGGTGCTAACAAATCAGGACACATGGCAGCAGGCTGCTCCCGGGACAGAATGGTTTTAGAGCGTTGTAAATCTAAGACTTCAAAATCTCACCGTGCAGCTGACCTGGGGACGCTGCTGCGGATTCCTCCTCGTTGGAGGAAACTTCAGGCAATTCATTCTATTCGTTTTCACATTGAGCGCAGAGAAACGTATTATATTTAAAATGACTTCCCATTGAGGATTTAGAGGGGAAGAATAAAATAGCAATTTTGCCGAAGGAAGATTTGTTTCTGTAGCGCTAAGCTTACAACAACATTGATAGGCACGACACCAGTGGGAACAATTTATTCTGCACAAACTTACCTATTATACGCCAGTTTGACCTGAGGTTGGTGTCCCGCCATTCTTGGGAAGTGAAGAAACAAATCTTGCTCGGTTTCATAAAAGTATCTGTAAACTGAATTACTAAAACCTAAAATAAGCTTTAAAGCTCATTTCAAGCATCCTACAGTATCGCACACAAATGAGTACACCCCTCACATTTTTGTAAATATTTTATTCTAGCTTTTCATGCGACGACACTGAAGAAATGACACTTGTCTACAATGTAAAGTAGTGAGTGTACAGCTTGTATAACAGTGTAAATTTGATGTCCCCTCAAAATAACTCAACACACAGCCATTCATGTCTAATCCGCTGGCAACAAAAGTGAGTACACCCCTAAGTGAAAATGCCCAAATTGGGCCCAATTAGCCATTTTCCCTCCCCGGTGTCATGTGACTCATTAGTGTTACAAAGTCTCAGGTCTGAATGGGGAGCAGGTGTGTTAAATTTGGTGTTTTCGCTCTCACTCTCTCATACTGGTCACTGGAAGTTCAACATGGCACCTCATGGCAAAGAACTCTCTGAGGATCTGAAAAAAAGAATTGTTGCTCTACATAAAGATGGCCTAGGCTATAAGAAGATTGCCAAGACCCTGAAACTGAGCTGCAGCATGGTGGCCGAGACCATACAGCCGTTTAACAGGACAGGTCCCACTCAGAACAGACCTCGCCATGGTCCACCAAAGAAGTTGAGGTCACGTGCTCAGCGTCATATCCAGAGGTTGTCTTTGGGAAATAGACGTATGAGTGCTGTCAGCATTGCTGCAGAGGTTGAAGGGGTGGGGGGTCAGCCTGTCGGTCCTCAGACCATACGCCGCACACTGCATCAAATTGGTCTGCATGGCTGTTGTCCCAGAAGGAAGCCTCTTCTAAAGATGATGCACAAGAAAGCCCGCAAACAGTTTGCTGAAGATAAGAGTAAGCTCATGGATTACTGGAACCATGTCCTGTGGTCTGATGAGACCAAGATAAATGTATTTGGTTCAGATGGTGACAAGCGTGTGTGGGGGCAACCAGGTGAGGAGTACAAAGACAAGTGTGTCTTCTCTACAGTCAAGCATGGTGGTGGGAGTGTCATGGTCTGGGGCTGCATGAGAGCTGCCGGCACTGGGGAGCTACAGATCATTGAGGGAACCATGAATGCCAACATGTACTGTGACATACTGAAGGAGAGCATGAAAGCATGATCCCCATTGATGAGACTCCCCGGCCAATGGGGTCTCAGGACCCGCTTCCTGTTAGGCCGGGAGGAGAAGCAACAGTCCTATCAGCAACAACCTCTTCCTGGAGCACTACCCCGGATTCAGTTTGCCATTGGTCTCCTCCCAGCACCTGTACTGCAGCCTGGCAGCATAAAGTAAGGGCGCCGGGGGGGAGGGTGTGAGTCCATTGTCACATTCCCGATCGATCGTGCACAGGGGGGGTGTGTGTGAGAGTGAATCACTGATCGAGCGCGCGGGGGGGGGGGTGTAGTGCGGGTGACACCCCCCCACAATATTGTGCACCAGCCACCACTGGATAGAAGAGGAGAAGAGAGAAAGAGAAGTGAGAAAGAGAGAAGAGCAGGAGAGGAGCGAAAGAAAAAAGAAGAGAGAAGAGGAGAGGTGGAGAGAAAAGGGTTGGAGAGGTGAGGGGAGGAGAGATGGTGAGAGGAGGGTTGGAGAGGAGAGGGGAGGAGAGATGGAGAGATGAGGTTTGGAGAGGAGAGGGGAGGTGATATGGAGAGGAGAGGGTTGGAGGGGAGAGGGGAAGAAAGATGGAGAGAAGAGGGTTGGAAAGGAGAGGGGAGGTGAGATGGGGAGGAGAGATGTAGAGAAGAGGGTTGGAGAGGAAAGGAGAGGGAAGGAGAGATGGAGAGAAGAGGGTTGGAGCGGAGAGGGGAGGAGAGATGTAGAGAAGATGGTTGGAGAGTCAAGTAGAGGGGAGGAGAGATGGAGAGAAGAGGGTTGGAGAGGAAAGTAGAGGGGAGGAGAGATGGAGAGAAGAGGGATGGAGAGGAGATGGGAGGAGAGATGGAGAAAAGTAGGTTGGAGAGGAGAGATGAAGAAAAGAGGGTTGGAGAGGGGAGAAGAGATGTAGAGAAGAGGGTAGGAGAGGAAAGGAGAGGAGAGGAGAGATGGAGAGAAGGGGGTTGGAGAGGAGAGGGGGGGTGAGATGAAGAGGAGAGGGGAGGAGTGAGGGAAAAAAGAAGGTTGGAGAGGAGAGATGGAGAGAAGAGGGTTGGAGAGGAGAGATGGAGAGAAGAAGGTTGGAAAGGAGAGATGGAGAGAAGAAGGTTGGAGAGGAGAGATGGAAAGAAGAGGGTTGGAGGGGAGAGGGGAAGAAAGATGGAGTGAAGAGGGTTGGAAAGGAGAGGGGAGGTGAGATGGAGAGGAGAGGGGAGGAGAGATGTAGAGAAGAGGGTTGGAGAGGAAAGGAGAGGGGAGGAGAGATGGAGAGAAGAGGATTGGAGAGGAGAGGGGAGGAGGGATGTAGAGAAGAGGGTTGGAGAGGAAAGGAGAGGGGAGGAGAGATGGAGAGAAGAAGGTTGGAGAGGAGAGGGGAGGAGAGATGAAGAGGAGAGGGGAGGAGGGAGGGAGAGAAGAAGGTTGGAGAAGAAAGATGGAGAGAAGAAGGTTGGAGAGGAGAGATGGAGAGAAGAGGGTTGGAGAGGAGAGGAGAGATGTAAAGAAGAGGGTTGGAGAGAAGAGGGTTGGAGAGGAGAGGGGAGGAGGGATTGAGAGAAGAGGGTTTGAGAGGAGAGGGGAGGAGAGATGGAGAGAAGGGGGTTGGAGGGGAGAGGGGAGGAGAGATGGAGAGAAGAGGGTTGGAAAAGAGAGAGGAGGTGAGATGGAGAGAAGAGGGTTGAAGAGAAGAGGGGTGGAGAGGAGAGGGGAGGAGAGATGGAGAGAAGAGGGTTGTAGAGGAGAGGGGAGGTGAGATGGAGAGAAGAGGGTTGGATGGGAGATGGAAGGAGAGATGGAGAGAAAAGGGTTGGAAAAGAGAGAGGAGGTGAGATGGAGAGGAGAGGGGAGGAGAGATGGAGAGAAGAAGGTTTGAGAGGAGACATAGAGAGTAGAGGGTTGGAGAGGAGAGGGGAGGACAGATGTAGAGAAGAAGTTTGGAGAGGAGAAGGGAGAAGAGATAGGGAGGAGAGATGGAGAGGAGAGGATTGGAGAGGAGAGGGGAGGAGAGATGGAGAGGAGAGCGAAGGAGAGAAGAGGGTTGGAGAGGAGAGATGGAGAGAAGAAGGTTGGAAAGGAGAGATGGAGAGAAGAAGGTTGGAGAGGAGAGATGGAAAGAAGAGGGTTGGAGGGGAGAGGGGAAGAAAGATGGAGTGAAGAGGGTTGGAAAGGAGAGGGGAGGTGAGATGGAGAGGAGAGGGGAGGAGAGATGTAGAGAAGAGGGTTGGAGAGGAAAGGAGAGGGGAGGAGAGATGGAGAGAAGAGGATTGGAGAGGAGAGGGGAGGAGGGATGTAGAGAAGAGGGTTGGAGAGGAAAGGAGAGGGGAGGAGAGATGGAGAGAAGAAGGTTGGAGAGGAGAGGGGAGGAGAGATGAAGAGGAGAGGGGAGGAGGGAGGGAGAGAAGAAGGTTGGAGAAGAAAGATGGAGAGAAGAAGGTTGGAGAGGAGAGATGGAGAGAAGAGGGTTGGAGAGGAGAGGAGAGATGTAAAGAAGAGGGTTGGAGAGAAGAGGGTTGGAGAGGAGAGGGGAGGAGGGATTGAGAGAAGAGGGTTTGAGAGGAGAGGGGAGGAGAGATGGAGAGAAGGGGGTTGGAGGGGAGAGGGGAGGAGAGATGGAGAGAAGAGGGTTGGAAAGAGAGAGGAGGTGAGATGGAGAGAAGAGGGTTGAAGAGAAGAGGGGTGGAGAGGAGAGGGGAGGAGAGATGGAGAGAAGAGGGTTGTAGAGGAGAGGGGAGGTGAGATGGAGAGAAGAGGGTTGGATGGGAGATGGAAGGAGAGATGGAGAGAAAAGGGTTGGAAAAGAGAGAGGAGGTGAGATGGAGAGGAGAGGGGAGGAGAGATGGAGAGAAGAAGGTTTGAGAGGAGACATAGAGAGTAGAGGGTTGGAGAGGAGAGGGGAGGACAGATGTAGAGAAGAAGTTTGGAGAGGAGAAGGGAGAAGAGATAGGGAGGAGAGATGGAGAGGAGAGGATTGGAGAGGAGAGGGGAGGAGAGATGGAGAGGAGAGCGAAGGAGAGATGGAGAGAAGAGGGTTGGGGAGGGGAGGAGAGATGGAGAGAAGAGGGGAGGAGAGATGGAGAGAAGAGGGTTGGAGAGGAGAGGGGAGAAGAGATGGAGAGAAGAGGGTTGGAGAGGAGAGGGGAGGAGAGATGGAGAGAAGAGGGTTGGAGAGGAGAAGGGAGGAGAGATGGAGAGAAGAGGGTTGGAGAGGAGAGGGGAGGAGAGATGGAGAGAAGAGTGTAGGAGAGATGGAGAGAAGAGGGTTGGAGAGGAGAGGGGAGGAGAGATGGAGAGAAGAGGGTTGGAGAAGAGAGAAGAGGGTAGGAGAGATGGAGAGAAGAGGGGAGGAAAGATGGAGAGAATAGGGGAGGATAGATGGAGAAAAGAAGGTTGGAGAGGAGAGGGGAGGAGAGATGGACAGAAGAGGGTTGGAGAGGAGAAAAAGCGAGTGTGTTAACATTATGCTCCCTTGATTTTTTTTTTACGGCACCCCCAGATCACACAGGCTGGATTCAGCCCAGATATGATACATTGATATATTCTAGAATGTTTCCTCTTTATGAACACTCTTCTTCTATTCTTCCCCTTTAAATGTTTCTTTCTCTTGATTTCCTCCCTTTAGACCCGATATCTCGGAGAATTTCTAAGAAGCAGAAACCAAGAGCCGTGCAGAATGGAATTATTTTATTGCGCTGCATTTGCTGGAGCTGAAAGATGTTAACAGGTTCATCTTCCTACACGGCCATTGCAGAAAGTATGAAAATATTTTATTTCAGAATACATTTGCTGGGTCATGTAGCCGTCCTCCACGAGTCCTTGAAGTCACAAAGCCATTCAGCAGGAAGCCCTGTACAACACCGGCTGCCTTCTGATAAATGAGGCCATAGAAGCTCGCAGTTAAAAGAGCCTTTTATGGCAACTGCAGTCTTTTAACAGTTTTCTTTTAAATATACATAACATTAAAAATATATATATATATTTATATAATGAAAATTTAAAGTAGATGTAAACTCAAATGGAAGAAGATTTAATTTGTACTGTGCACTGTGTATCAATTGCCACTACAAACCTTGTTCACAAATAAAAGACTTGTTTCCTCCCTTTTTCATGCTTTGTTACAGCTCAATTCTGCTGATCTCCTGCAGCCTCCTTGCATCCACTTTCTTTCTACAGGCACTCCAGTGATGGCTGCCCAATATTTCTCAGGCATGGTGACAACAGTGGGCCAGGCCCGTGTAATTTGTGTTACGATGGCCACTTGTAGTCTCCATCAGATGCCCTGTGACAACACAGGAGCTCAATTAGTGGGGCCGGGGGGGGGGGGGGGGGGGGGTGGAGCGTTGTCACCCTAAAACAGAAAGGGCCTAAACAAGGATCTTCATGGCAGAATCACCAGGTATTATTTTGATGATATTTTATGGGGACTGCCGTGCATGTTTTCTTTGTCCACCCAAATCAGTGCACAGAGTTATAAAAAGAATCTGCTACTGTGTGGTCATAATTATGTGGGAACTATTAAAAAAAAAAAAAAAAAAAAGTAGTATTGGCCCACAGTAAGCTAAAAATCAAAAATGATTGTAAAAAAAAAATATATAATATATAAATATTTAAACAACTAAAATGATAATATATAAGTATTTTATATATAGCGTATAAATATAATATAAAAGTATTACAATATAAATGAAATAATAATAATAATGAATAAAGGGATTTATGCCTGCTTTATATGAAAAGAAGGAAAATAGTGGACAGGACTTTAAATGAGGCATATCAAAGAGTCAATGGTGATTATTGGAAGATAAATTAAATTTATTTTGAAAACAGCATAAAATCAATAATCCGTAGTATCAAAATCATAAATTTATATTTTTGATACTACGGATTATTGATTTTATGTTGTTTTCAAAATAAATTAAATTTATCTTCCAATAATCACCATTGACTCTTTGATATGCCTCATTTAAAGTCCCGTCCACTATTTTCCTTCTTTTAATAATAATGAATACTACTACTACTACTAATAATAATAATAAATGTATTATACTTTTTATCATGCTAGAAAAAAAATTATATGTAACTATGTTAAAGAAGAACTTCAGTCATTTTTTTAAGTTTCCTTCTATTAAATCTTCTGCCCTTGTTGTTGTTGTTTTAACTTTGGATAGTAAAACATTTTTTTTTTTCTGCCAGTAAATCCCTTATACAGCCCACTTCCTGTTTCTTGTCTGGTCATTAGCCTAGGATTATGTCATCATGCACAGCTCTCTCTCTCCCACTCTTGTAAGAGTTTACCAGGAAGATAGGGGGGATGAGTCATAAGAGGGCCAATGAGACCTGCAGAGCTGGAGGTGTGTGTCTGTGTAAATCCAGGGAGTGAACAGGCAGCAGCTTCAGCTGCCCACGGTTAAAATGGCTGCCAGACTCAGCGGAGGGAGATTTTTGCAGCATATTTGGCAAGTACAGAATCCCAGTATATATAAAATAATATGCAAAGTGGTTGGAGGGGAAGCTTCAGAATGGCAAAGATGTTTTTATTACAAATTTTGTGAGCAGACTGCAGTTCCTCTTTAACATTCAAAATGAAAGCATCTAAAACAGACCCAACCACACATTAGGTTATCTTGGATTTAAGTAAAAAATATATATAAATGGCAAAAAAGACTGCCTTGGAATGGCTTCTTATTCAGTACAGATTAAACTATAAATAAAGGTTTTTTTTTTTTTTTTTTTGCTGTTGTTTTTTTTTTTGGCTTAAATAAAACAAACAAAAAAAATACTTACCCGCTCTGTGCAATGGTATTTGGTGGTCCCCCCACTGGCACTGTCCACCCGTGCGGGCATGCTCTTAAGCCGGGCTGTGTGCATCCATAGCCACACACAGTGTGGCTCGGGATGAGAGAGAAGCCTATGGCTCCCTTATACCCTATGGACTAGTGGTGCTGCAACCAGGACAGCGCTGGATCAGTGGAGAGGAGTCAGGTAAGTGTTTAGGAATGAGGGGGACGACGACAGATACTGGAAGGTTGTTAACCTTAATGCATTAAAGTGGTGTTCCGGCCGAAATTATACTTTTTAAATAAAAATACCCCTATAATAAACAAGCTAAATGTATTCTAGTAAAGTTAGTCATTAAACTAAGGTCTGTTTTGCTAGTTTATAGGAGTAGTTTGTTATTTTATAAACTTACAGCAGGCCGTGGCCATCTTAAGTGTGGGCATCTGAAGCCAGACTGTATTTCTTCCTGGATGTCATCCTTGCAGATCTCGCACATGCTCATAGCAGCACAAGCAGTGTAATAGGTTTCAGGTCTGGTTTCCATAGCAACGGCAGTTTCAGAGGAAGTTGTCGCCCCTTCCCAGAAGGCATTGCAAACAGGAAATGATGCGATGGGCCGTGGCCAGGGGGGAGGAAGTGAAAAATAAATACAGCAGATATACAGTAGGTGCTGAGAAAAAAAAAATAAAAAAATATCCAATTTGTTTACAGTGCACAGTTTAGTGAGGGATGCTGAAGAGTTGTAAAAGTGGGTGGAACTCCACTTTAAGTTAAAAAAAAAACATTTGTGCTCAAAACTGCTTTAACTACCAATAATGGTGACAAGGCATGGATCACAGGATCACTTTAGATATCGCATACAGAGAACTGAAAAGTCTCATATCCACCCAAATTTCTCATCATATTGCAATAACATCAATTTTCTTCCATTGATTCGTTTACGTTTTTATGTTTTTTTCTTTTTTTTTTTTTGGAAAGCTGCCGATTTAACAATATTGAAAATGACTTTTGTGTGTTCCCCTCCTGGTCACAATCCGGGGGAGCACACCCGAAAAATGTACCTATAGAAAATGTAGAAAAACAAATAAACACTATCAGAGCCATAAAAGGTACAAAAAGCAAATTATTAAAAGAGTGTTGATAGCAATAAAATATAAACACCTGATATATCTCTACGTATACTAAAAATGTAGGTCACACGGCCCCATGGACTATGTTTTACAACTATATGTTAAGACAGTTGTATACTGTATATCCCATTTATTAGTGGCACACTTGCAGAACCTTCTGATTTTGTATCTTTATATTTTAGGCACATTACCTACATCCCTGTATGGACTTTGGGTTGCATTTAAGTTTTCTCATTGAAGAGGTCCTGCATTCTGGAAGCTGTGTCCAAAAAAGTCAAGCAGGTGACAAAGGACTGCCACTGGGCTAACTGCTGCTGATCGAGTTCTGCACTCTTTGCATGGAGGCAGCCATCTTGGTAGAGGCAGGGCTTTGATTCCTCATTTTAGAGCTGTCCCCTTGATGGCTGGTGATCTGATGACTGGTGGGAGGACTAGGTGGAGAAATCACAGATCCACAGAAAGGATTAAGAATAAGGAGAAGCAGGGAGATCATTACATTGCAGGTCCTCAGGAAATGCTTCCTCTCCAGCAAGGAAAACAGTGAACAGCACAGTAGAGGCATCATCTGATGGCTGGTGGGGGTCATGATAAAAGTAGAACAAACACAGATCCACAGAATGGATAAAGCAGAAGTAGGGGGGGTCCTTGCACTGAGGGTCCTCAGGAAATGCTTCCTCTCCAGCAAGGAGAACAATGAACTGCACAGTAGAGGCATCATCTCATGGCTGGTGGGGGTCATGATAAAAGTAGAACAAACACAGATCCACAGAATGGATAAAGCAGAAGTAGGGGGGGGGGGGGGTCCTTGCACTGAGGGTCCTCAGGAAATGCTTCCTCTCCAGCAAGGAGAACAATGAACTGCACAGTAGTGACATCATCGGATGACTGGTGGGAAAATGATAAAAGTATAACAAACGCAGATCCACAGAATGGCAGAATGGATGAATCAGAATTAGGGGGTCCTTGCACTGCGGGTCCTCAAGTACAGCTTCCTCTCCAGCAAGGAAAACAGAGAACAGCACAGTGGTGGCATCATCAGGTGACTGGCAGGGTAATGATTGAAGTAGAACAAACACAGATCCACAGAATGGATGAAGAAGAAGCGGGGAGATCCTTGCACTGCAGGTCCTCAGGTACAGCTTTCTCTCCAGCAAGGGAAACAGTGAACAGCACAGTATTAGCATCATCTGATGACTGGTCGGGTAATTACCGTATTTATCGGCGTATAACATGCACTTTTTTCCCCTTAAAATCAGGGGGAAATCGCGGGTGCGTGTTATACGCCGATCCCCTGCGATCCCCCGCTGACTGAGCGCAGCGATCGCTGACCGCGATTTGAAAATGGCACCGCCGGCGCCAAACTACATAGAGCCGGTCCTCGGCTCTTCTCGGCCACTTTCGGTTTCACTCGAGCGCTGCCCGAAACTTCTAGCCGAGTGTACTCGGCTAGGTTTGGCTAGCTCCGCTCACAGTCACTCCCATCCCGGGCAGGACTACGAGTAGAGCCGAAAGTGGCCGAAAGTGAACGAGAGCCGCCGAGAAGAGCCAAGGACAGGCTCTGTGTATTTCGGCGCCGGCGGCGCCATTTTCAAACTGCAGTGACAATGAAAAGTCACTGCAGTTTAACTGCAGCCTGAGCAAGGCTGCAAATGGACACAGAAAGCTGCAGATCAGCACTGACAAAGCTGCAAGGCTGCAAATGGACACTGATAAGGCTTAAAATGACGACAAGGCTCCTGACTGCAAGGCTGCAAATAACACCAATGCTGCTGACTGCAAGGCTGCAAATGACTGCAATGCTGCAAATGACACCAAGGCTGCTGACTGCAAGGCTGCAAATGACTGCAAGGCTGCAAATGACACTGGACAAGCATGCAGATGGACGCTGTGCAAGGCTGCATTGATGGGCATTTAAATGTAAGTTTTTTTCCTTAAAACATTTTTTTCCTTATAATTCCCTCCTAAACTTGGTGCGTGTTATACGCCGGCCCGTGTTATACGCCAATAAATACGGTATTGAAGTAGAGCAAACACAGATCCACAGAATGAATGAAGCAGAGCCAGGGAAATCCTTGCACTGCAGATCCTCAGGAAATGCTTCCTCTCCAGCAAGGAAAACAGTAAACAGCGCAGTAGAGGCTTCATCAGATGACTGGTGGGATAATGATAAAAGTAGAACAAACACAGATATACAGAATGGCAGAATGGATGAAGCAGAAGTAGGGGGGTCCTTGCACAGCAGGTTCTCAGGTTCAGCTTCCTCTCCAGCAAGGAAAACGGAGAACAGCACAGTGGCATCATCTTTAGGTGCCTGGCGGGGTAATGATTGAAGTAGAACAAACACAGATCCACAGAATGGATGAAGCAGAAGTAGGGGGGTCCTTGCACTGCAGGTCCTCAGGTACAGCTTCCTCCCCAGCAAGGAAAACAGTGAACAGCACAGCATTAGCATCATCTGATGACTGGTGGGGTGATGATTGAAGTAGAGCAAACACAGATCTACAGAATGAATGAAGCAGAGCCAGGCAAATCCTTGCACTGCAGGTCCTCAGGAAGTGCTTCCTTTCCAGCAAGGAAAACAGTGAACAGCGCAGTAGAGGCATCATCAGATGACTGGTGGGATAATGATAAAAGTAGAACAAACACAGATCTACTGTGTTTGTCTACTTCTGATGAAGCAGAAGTAGGGGGGTCCTTGCACAGCAGGTCCTCAGGGTTAGCTTCCTCTCAAGCAAGGAAAACAGAGAACAGCACAGTGGTAGCATCATCAGGTGCCTGGCGGGGTACAAATTGAAGTAGAACAAACACAGACCCACAGAATGGATGAAGCAGAAGTAGGGGGGGGGGGGGTCCTTGCACGGCAGGTCCTCAGGGACAGCTTCCTCTCCAGCAAGAAAAACAGAGAACAGCACAGTGGTAGCATCATCAGGTGCCTGGCAGGGTAATGATTGAAGTAGAACAAACACAGACCCACAGATTGAATGAAGCAGAAGTAGGGGGGATCCTTGCACTGCAGGTCCTCAGGTACAGCTTCCTCTCCAGCAAGGAAAACAGTGAACAGCACAGTATTAGCATCATCTGATGACTGGTGGGGTAATGATTAAAGTAGGGAAAACACAGATCCACAGAATGAAAAAACCACAGAGGTGATCAAATATGACCAAAAGAAAGCTCTATTTGTGTGGAAAAAAGATCATCAATTATGTTTGGGTACAGCGTCACACGACCGAGTAATTATCAGTTAAAGCGACGCAGTGCCGTATCGCAAAAAATGGCCTGGTCATAAAGGAGGAAAACCTTCTGGTTCCTTAAGTGGTTAAGAGAAAAGGTAAGTCTTTGAGGGTGCTGCTTAGGGACAATTAGTAGAACAAATTCCTACTTTTTGAATTCAGAATCACTTTGATTTTTAAGCATGTGGCCACACAGCATTACCACCATGAAAAAAAGCCACGAGGGTCAATATGCAATGAATTATACTTGCGTTACGTAACCCAAATCTATTCACTATACCTATTTAACAATGCATTGTGTTGAACCCTCAATGCCTATAATAAACTTGCTAGTTAAATAAAAATATACAGATTCTCCATTGAACATCTGTGGTTAAACCACATCCTGCAAATTAGCCCGTTGTTACAACAAGAAATACAATGAAATTATCCCCAGCGAGATGCAGCTACACACACCGCCATATAGTTGGCCGTTATTGCTATTACCGAGCAGCACCCGGCTAATTGTCCAGGACCCCGGCGCTATAACTTACCGCGGCTTTTTAAAATTCCACATTAGAACTCGATATTGTGTAAATAAGAAGGAGAAAGTTAAAAGCCATTACGGGTAATGGGCGCTAGTGTTTTACCCGTAAAGATGACATTTTTATGACGGCAGTCAGGTTCCTCTGCATGTTTTTGCATACCTTTGGCAATCTGGTCGTTCTGTTCTCTTTTAATTGCTTTTATTGGCTCAATAAATAGTCTCTAAATTGCTAATTTCCCCCCATCCTATCTCCACCGTGATGCTTCTACATGATGGATGGGATTCCAAAGGTCACGTTTAGCACTGCAGCACACCAAGACCTTGCAACTGGGCTGAATGGAGAGCCACGTTATTCTGTAAAGCGTGAATGGGCCGTCACCATTAGGCGGACCTGATCTGTGCAGTGTATGGTCAACGAGTGATGTGTGTTGTAATCATGAGCTTTACATTTTCTGCGGTGCCTTGGCTTTTGACTCCGTAAAGCTGAACTCCAGGCAAACCACCAAATACCCGGGAGTTGACTTCCTGCCTGACGATTTGTTTTTCTATCCATCCAACCCTGAGATCTACAAAGTTCTGTCATACAGCAACGGTCATGCCTTACAGAGGAGGCCTGATCCTTTTGTGTATCACTTCCACTTTCAAGTCCCCTCCCCGCCCCCCATCCTACATTGGTGCAGATACTGCACACATATGTTGGCATGAATGCCAAGAAATCTAGACTGAAAATTGGCACCAAAAGGTTTTGCAATGAATCAAACTCATCCATGTGTTATATCATTAGAAAATCCAAATTTGAGAGACTTGGCCACAGATATGGGAGGCCCAGGTCTAGATTGGTGATGGATGATGCAGCGGCACCCTGGGGAATTCAGAACACTACATCACAAAAAAGCAAAAATAGGGCACACCAGCCAAGTGCATTACCAATGCCACCATTTATTATAATAAAATTTGTAAACCATTATACTCACAAATGCAGATGAGGTTCATTCAGCGCTTTTTTATCAGCGGGGTAACGCAGTACCAGCACTTTCAGCACATAATGTATGTAATGGCAAGGGAAACTAGAGTGTGTTGGAGGGTTTAATGAGGCTGGATGCTGGAGGAGCTCTGGTCACTGGCAGGATCTTTTGCTGTGGGGGGGGCTGTCTGATTTTGCTGGTGGGGAATCTATTGTTGCTGGATTGGTCAATTTTTGTTGGGAGGGATCTACAGTTGAAGAAGGGGTCTATTGTAGCTGGCTGCTGGAAGACCCATTGTTGCTTGTTGGGGTCTATTGTTGCTGAAGTGTTTTTTTTTGGCAGCTCTATTGTTGCTGGTGGCTTCTGTTGGATGCAGGGGATCTATTTTCATTTTTATTTTTAGTATCAAATTCCATGCAAATTACTTGGTTCTGTATTCTCTAAAGGGGGTGGTACTGGAAGGTGGGAAGAGGGTGGAACCAAAGGACGGTGCTTGGAGGTGGATGGGGGGTGCATACAAGGGGTGACTCAGAAGGTGGGGGTACCTGCATCTATTTCCTGAGAAAAAAAAGCCCTGGGCTCATAATATACAACAGAAGGAACTTCAAATGTAGCCACAGCCTCTAGCCTAGACAGGTACAGGTGACACTCAATTGTGTGTAGCAGTGTAACTGCTAAATGGTGCCATTGGTAATGCACTAGGCTGATGTGCCCTTTTTTTGTATTTCCCTTTTGTGATGCAGTGTTACAGATTCCTGTCTGAAAGGGACAGCAAGACCTAGGAGGCACTGGGTGACCTTGGAAGACCTAAGCCAATTGGAGGACCACCAGTGCAAGGCCCAGGAGGCATTGGGTGACCTTGGAAGACCTAAGCCAATTAGAGGACCACCAGTGCAAGGCCTAGGAGGCATTGGGTGACCTTGGAAGACCTAAGCCAATTGGAGGACCACCAGTGCAAATTGGAAAATGATTTACATCCACCATATCCACTACACCTGAGCGCGGAAGAAGTTTTTTGGTTTCGAGGTTCCCTGGGGCCCAGAAAGGCAATGGGGGCCCATCACAGGTTTGAGAACTAGGCAAGCAGTATATTGACAACTACTGTGAAGGCATTGTCATTATACTTGTATCCTGGTCTGAAGCTCCTTTAACTTAGGTGCAGGACAATATCCCCTTGTTGCTTTATTGAACCCGCTCTGCGGTGTCAACAACTGAAAAGTCTGCCCAGTACAGGGGGAGCAACAGGCCATTTTGGAGGACACCAAGGTTGAAGATGTCTCTTTTGACTGCGAGCCTGGGACTAGGGCCTGCCACCAGACAAAAGGGGAGAGGAGAGGAGGGACCCTCGCTGAGGGGACTTGTGCAAAGGGACAATGTGTGCAGTGCTGTCTCAGAGAGCGAGGGGTGCTGCTGTACAGTGCTGGCTGCAAGGACTGTATTCTACTCTTCAAAGGCGATTCCCTGTGGGAAGGACTCTAGTTGAGGACACTGCTGTGTCAACTGGAATGGTGATAGGCCTCCATACATTTCTTCCTGTTAACATCTGAAATTACAAATACTCCCTGTTGGGAGTGAACGCTAAGACCAAAGACCCAGGACCAAAATGCTGACTGGCTGGGTTTAGTACCACTGGCCAATGGTTTAGGCTCTTTGGTGTTGGTTATTATCTAAGCTATGTAATGAAAATGGAAAGGTTTAGTTTTACTGCTACAGGGCATCACCTGTGCGCGGGATTACGTATGTATACATGATCCAACACGGGGGAATGCATGCCACCGGCAGCTCTCTTCAACTGTGATTACACATGGTGAAAGACCATTGGCGGGTGCAGGGTACAGGCAGGCACTGTGATCTGCCTTTGTATATAAGGCAGATCGCTGTTCTGACAGGAAGGAAGCGATGGGTAAAAAGTAGCAGGTAAAAGCACCTCCCATACTGTACACATAAACACTGGCTAGGCACACAGTTAATCCTTTGATCGCCCCCCCCTCGCCCCCCCCCCTTTCCAGCCAGTGTCATTAGTACATGCATAATTTTAGCACTTTAGCATTTTAGCGATGGGTAAAAAGTAGCAGGTAAAAGCACCTCCCATACTGTACACATAAACACTGGCTAGGCACACAGTTAATCCTTTGATCGCCCCCCCTCTTTCCAGCCAGTGTCATTAGTACATGCATAATTTTAGCACTGATCACTGTATTAGTGTCACTGGTCCCCAAAACAAAAAGTGTCAGAATGTTCGCCACAGTACTGATAGCCACCATTGCTAGTAAAAAAAAAAAAATATCCCATAGTTTGTAGACACTGTAACTTTTGCTCAAACCAATCAATATACACTTATTGGGATTTGTTTTTACCAAAAATATGTAGCAGAATACATATTGGTCTAAATTTTTGAAAACATTTATTGATTTTTATATTTTTTTATTGGATATGTTTTATAGCAGAAAGTAAAAAAAATATTGTTTCTTTTTTTCAAATTGTCGTTGTTTTTTTTTTGTTTGTAGCGCAAAAAAATAAAAAGTGCAGAGGTGATCAAATACCACCAAAAGAAAGCCCCATTTGTAGGGAAAAGAAGGACATCAATTTAATTTGTGTACACTGTCACATGACCGTGCAATTGTCAGTTAAAATAACGCCATGTCGTATCACGAAAAAGGGCCTGGTCGTGAAGGGGCTAAATCTTCCGGAGGTCAAGTGACATAGCATGTTGATGGGGGAGAGGAGAAGAACCAGGGAAGGCAAAGCAGATTCAGCTTCAGCTTTAACCTCTTTACCTCTCAAAACTGCAACCTGCAGTGCAAGCAGCACATCCAGCAATAGGCCTATAACTTGATTTTTACTGGGCTGTGCTTTCCCGGAAGATTAACTCGAGTTAGAGTTCTGGCGACGGGCTTAATGAAATAATTCATGGGATTCATGAATTCAGGATGAGCTGCCTAATACAGGGAGTAACTGCCTGACAAGGGGAATATATGAACAAACGACTTGTTCTTCACGATAGTAATAATGGGCCACAACAGGGGACAATGCAGAGACTCCGCTCATCAAGATACCAGAGAGGAATGGAAGCAGAGTCATCTGCACTTAAAGGAAGACTCTGATCAGGGATAGCAAATGCAAATTATGTTAAATTATCTTTTTTGTCAGATGTTACTATGGTACACTGAAGAATAATTACACACATTTCATAAAAGGCAAAGGTTTTTATTGACAATTACAATAAGTATATGCAAAGAGTCAATATTTGTAGTGTTGAACCTTCTTTTTCAAGACCTCTGCAATTCCCCCTGGAATGCTGTCACTCAACTTCTGGGCCACATCTTGACTGATGACCGCCCATTCTTGCATAATCAATGCTTGGAGTTTGTCAGAACATGTGGGGGGTTATTTTGTTCACCCGCTTCTTGAGGATTGACCACAAGTTCTCAATGGGATGAAGGTCTGGGGAGTTTCCTGGCCATGGACCCAACATTTCCATCTTTTGTTCCCCAAGCCACTTGGTTATCACTTTTGCCTTTATGGCAAGGTGCTCCATCATGCCGGAAAAGGAATTGTTCCTCACCAAACTGTTCTTGGATGGTTGGGAGAAGTTGCTCTCGGAGGATGTTTTTGTACCATTCTTTATTCATGGCTGTGTTCTTAGGCAAAATTGTGAGTGAGCCCACTCCCTTGGCTGGGAAGCAACCCCACACATGAATGGTCTCAGGATGCTTTACTGTTGGCTTGTTACAGGACTGATGGTAGCACTCATCTTTTCTTCTCTGGACAAGGTTTATTCCGGATCCCCAATCGGAAAGGGGATTCATCAGAGAAAATGACTTTCCCCCAATCTTCAGAAGTCCAATCTCTGTAACTTTTGCAGAATATCTGTCTGTACCTGATGTTTTTCCTGGAGAGAAGTGGCTTCTTTGCTGCCCTTCTTGACACCAGGCCATCCTCCAAAAGTCTTCTCCTCACTATGCGTTGCCGATGTCCTCAAACCTGCCTGCTGCCATTCCTGAGCAACCTCTGCACTGGTGGTGCCCCGATCCCGCAGCTGAATTGACTGTAGGAGATGGTCCTGGTGCTTCTGGACTTTCTAGGGCTCTCTGAAGCCTTCTTCACTTTTTTTATGGGATTAAGTTTATTTTTATGGCAAAGAGGGGCTTTGCAATTAATTGCAATTCATCTGATCACTCTTCATAACATTCTGGAGTATATGCAATTTGCCATCATAAAAACTGAGGCAGCAGACTTTGTGAAAATGGATATTTGTGTCATTCTCAAAACTTTTGGCCACGGCTGTACTACTTCACATGTAAACCAAACCCTTAAAATCTCATCTAAGCTTTAACATGTGAAAGTAATAATTAAATTAATATTTATTTTAAATCTGCATCTTTCAAAAAAGCTGAACTCTGGGCGTTAGGCAAAATAAACTCTTATGCCGCATACACACCTGTTGGATGGGAGCTTGTTGTCAGAAATCCAGACCGTGTGTAGGCTCCATCGGACATTTGTTGTCGGAATTTCCGACAACAAAAATTTGAGAGCTGGCTCTCAAATTTTCCGACAACAAAATCCGTTGTCGGAAATTCCGATCGTGTGTACACAATTCCAACGCACAAAATTCCACGCATGCTCGGAATCAAGCAGAAGAGCCGCACTGGCTATTGAACTTCATTTTTCTCGGCTCGTCGTACGTGTTGTCCGTCACCGCGTTCTTGACGTTCGGAATTTCCGACAACATTAGTGTGACCGTGTGTATGCAAGACAAGTTTGAGCCAACATCCGTCGGAAATAAATCCAGGATTTTTGTTGTCGGAATGTCCGATCGTGTGTACGCGGCATTATGCGGCGTACACACGGTTGGACTTTCCGACAGGAGATGTTGGATGTGAGCTTGTTGTCGGAAAGTCTGACCGTGTGTACACTCCATCGAATATTTGCTGTCGGACTTTCCGCCAACAAATGTTTGAGGGCAGGTTCTCAAATTTTCCGCCAACAAAACTTTGTTGTCGGAAAGTCCGATCGTGTGTACACAAGTCCGCAAACAAAAGTTCACGCATGCTCCGAATCAAGCAGAAGGAGCCGCACTGGCTATTGAGCTTCCTTTTTCTCAGGCTCGTCGTACGTGTTGTACGTCACCGCGTTCACATGTTCGTAATTGTTGGCCAACATTTGTGTGACCGTGTGTATGCAAGACAAGTTTGAGCCAACATCCTTCGAACAAAAATCCACGGTTTTGATCTTGTCCTTGTTCAGGCACTTCCTGTTAAAAGCAGACAACTGTCTCCCAATTGCACTCCTGTGTTGTCACCCCACCCCATGTGCCCCTGGTGTAGACTACAAGCGGCCATACAAACTCAAATTGCTCAAGCCTGGTCCACCATTGTCACCATCAGAAAGCCAATCCAGAGCAATGATGTGCTTGACTGAGTGCATGTTGACAGAAAGCGGCTGAAGGAGGCCACAAGAGATCAGCAGTACTAAGATGCAACAAAAGATGAAACAATGTTGCAAAAAAAAAAAAAAGCAATGTTTTTGTGATGCACAGTGCACATAGCAAACTAATTGTCACTTCTATTCTCACCTTAGAAGACATGGAAGATACACGTCATACGTGACCCGGAGCTGAAGCTTTATTGAAGTTTAAAAAAAAATCGTTAAAAAGGTTCAAAACATGACCCGCTGAGGCTTCTTCACCCCTACATACAGTTTAAACGTAAAGTCATTGCGTTCAATGCGTCAAAGGGAGGAGCCTCAGTGGGGTCATGTTTTGAGTTCAAGCTTCAATAAAGCTTTACCTGTGGGATTACTTCTGGAGCGAGCGGGGCTTTCATTTCTTTCATGGTCAGATAGTGATTTTGGCTTTGGACAACCCCATTGGAGGGCCTTTACCCTGGATCAAAAGCGTTGGGAAGACTTGGGCTTTGAGCAGAACTTTCTGGAATGCAGCCTTGGATTTATTGTCATCCAATTATCGCTTACATCTACTTTAATGCTAATCTGAGTATGGTGGGTTTCTGGCGAATCAAAATACTTTATGCATAGAGGTTAGTTGGGGTCGTTGCTACAGAGAAACAGTACCATGTCAAAGACCTAACATCCTGAAACTTTCCGTGGCATTATGTCTACCTTTCAAATGCTGCATCCAAAATCAAAGACCTTCCTTCCAATGTACGCATTACTATTTATCCAGTGTAGATGTTGTGACAAATTGGAGCCAGAACCCTACTGTGAAATAGCATCTTGATGTTGGTGTTCAGATTTCCCATATATTTGTAACTGTATGCAAACTGTGACCTCTGGTTTTAAAGAATTATTAAACACAGGTTTTGATTAGGATTCCTTCGCTAGCTAACAAGGCCGATTGCTGTTGACAGCGCTAATCCTAATCAAAGAGCAGACACAATTTAACAGTTTTTATCTTTCCATACCAGCAACAATTCTCCATCTCGCTTGCAGGTTGTAAACTAGAATAATGATTTCATTCAACTTTGAGCCATTGTTTTGAAATGATGAGAAGTTGAAACAAGTAAAAATGATCAGTTTACACTTTTACCTCCAGCCTTGTCATATGTGAGTAGTTGAGATGAGCAGAGTGATTGTTTTCATTTTTTTTGTGTATTAGATGTTTTTGTATCAATTCGTTTTTTTTTTTTTTTAACTTTTTTTTACCTGAAAAAAGAAATTGAGGCCAGTGAGGGGCCTTTTTTGTTACTCAAGAACAGGTGCAATATAGATGAAAAGAGCTTCCGTACCGCTCAAAAGTGCTGAAAAACCCCTGCTTAAGCCCAATTTAAAATACCATTGACAGAGGATGCAGCTTCAGCACCATGGACAAAAGACTCACGCTAGAGACAAAGGATACAGTCTATGGACCATGGACAGAAGACACCACCTAAATGAAATGGACAAAGGAACCAGCCTTAACACCATGGACAGAGGCCACCACCTCAATGAAATGGACAAAGTAACCAGCCTTAGCACCATGGACAGAGGCCACCACCTCAGCGAAATACACAGAGGAACCAGCCTCAAGAACATAGACAGAGGAACCAGTCCCAACAACATAGACAGAGGAAACCCCCTCAGTTAATTGGAAAAAGGAACCAGCCTCAACACCACGGACAGAGGACACCACCTCAGTGAAATGGTCAGAGGAACCAGCTTCAACACCATGGACAGAGGACACCACCTCAGTGAAATGGACAAAGGAACCAGCCTCAACACAGTGGACAGAGGACACCACCTCAGTAAAATAGACAAAGGAACCAGGCTCAACATAGTGGACAGAGGACTCCACCTCAGTGAAATGGACAAAAGAAGCAGCCTCAACGCAGTGGACAGAGGGCACCACCTCAGTGAAATACACAGAGGAACCAAACTCAACAGCCTAGATAGAGGAAACCACCTCAGTGAAATGGAAAAAAGAACCAGCCTTAACACCATAGACAGAGGAAACCACCTCAGTGAAATGGACAAAGAAACCAGCTTCAGCACCATGGAAAGAGGACACCACCTCAGTGAAATGGACAGAGGCACCAGACTCAACACCATGGACAGAAGACACCATTTTAGTGCAATTGACAGAGGGGTTGGCCTAAACACCATGGGCAGAGAACACCATGGATTGGCAGACGTGATGATAAAGGCATGTCTGGGTTTCTAGCTGAGTGTGAGCTTAGAGCAGCAGGGGAGTAGGGAAGGAGAAAAATCAAACTCATGCATGGTTCAATTCAAATGTGCCCAGTGTGAGGGCACCCTAAAAAAGAGCCAAAGTACCTACATTTTGCCTTTCTCTTTTACACCAATGCAACTTGCAGAAGTGGCCAACCAGAATGCAGTCAAGACCCTGACCCTCATGGGCTGTGTGCTTATGACACCCCATTATACTGGTCAACAACTCATTCATACAAGGCAGTATTTAGGTGCATACCTCTACCTCATGGGCTCCCATCTTTATTTTATTGATCCAGATATAGTCAACTATGCCATGCTAGGGAAAAATCTGTCACATTCAGAACCCAAGTTTCTAATTCCTGCATGAGAAGATTATATATATATATATATATATATATATATATATATATATATATATATATATATATATATGTATGTATGTATATATATATATATATATATATATATATATATATATATATATATATATATATATATTCCATACAGGTGTGGTGAATAGCACATTGGAGTTGTTTCAATGCAAAGCAATCAGACCAATCCAAAGGTCATATATAGAAGTCAATTAGGGATTGCTGCACTTAAAATGTATTATAAATCCAAGTGACCCGAAGAAGGACGTTAAACACTTTGCCCGAAACTGTTGTATTTGGAACATTACATGTACATTTTTGTATTTTTATGGATTTATAATAAAAGTGCAACAATCCAAGATTGACTTTGTCTATATATGATATATAGGGACACCATAAAAATAGTTTTTCACTAGTAGGCGCCAGGCTTATAAAACAGCAACCATATATTACATGTTGTTTTATATTGTGTTTAACAGTTGTGCAACCTGATCATTCGTTTGAAAAGCTCAGTGGAGTTCTCTAAATGGTCTTGGATTTGTTCTCCTAAAATAGCACTAAAAAAATAAATCATATCAAGGTTTGGAGTGTGAGGTCAACATACAGGGCAAGTGCAGGCTCTCACATTAATTTCCAACTAAAATTATGTTTCTCCACTCTTAGAAGGAAGATATAATATTTAGAACTTAAATAGATGAGCAAATTTCAAGAACAGACTTTGCAAGGTCAAATCATATCCTCTTCAATAAAAGTATGATCAGAACAAACAAAATCTCCTGAAACCAACTGATGGATACCTCTAATGCAGAGCACTGCAGAGTGCCTCTTGTAGCATGAAACGGCTGAAAGTAACAGGCTGTACTTAGTGCCTTGGTAAAGATTATACTACCAATGTTTTTTTTCTGTACTGGTATGGAAACGTGAACATACCGTATATATTTTGCAAATAACATTAAAGGTTCTTTTGCACGAGGACAACTTGTCTATCAACTGTTCCAGTCCTTTAAAAGTAATTTAGCACAGCCTAAACAGTTTATTACAGCAGTTAGTCCATCACATACAGATAATTTTGGTGATGACAGTAATAGTCTCTTTCTCACTGATATTCATATTGATTAACTTTCCATGCTGAAGTGGTGTCCTCTGTCCATAGTGCTGAGATGGTTTCCTTTGTCTATAGTGGTGAGGCTGGGTCTTCTGTCCATGGTGCAGACGCAGAAAACTCTGTCCATGGTGCTGAAGCCATTATTATTATTATACAGGATTTATATAGCGCCAACAGTTTACGCAGCGCTTTACAACATTAGGGCAGACAGTACAAGTACAATACAATTCAATACAGGAGGAATCAGAGGGCCCTGCTCGTTAGAGCTTACAATCTAGGAGGGAGGGTCAAGTGATACAAAAGGGTAATAGCTGTGGGGGATGAGTTAATGGAGAAAATAGTGCAGTTGTTAGATGGAGGCAGGATAGGCTTCTCTGAAGAGGAAAGTTTTCAGGGATCGCCTAAAAGTGGATAAGTTTGGAGACAGACTGACAGATTGGGGTAGGGAATTCCAGAGGATGGGCGAGGCTCGGGAGAAGTCCTAGAGGCAGATATGGGAGGAGGTGATGAGGGAGTTAGACTGCAGAAGGTCTTGGGAGGAACGGAGAGGGCGATTAGGTTGGTATTTTGAGACTAGGCTAGTGATGTAGCTGGGGGCAGAGTTGTGGATGGCTTTGTAACTTATTGTTAGTATTTTTAATTTAATTTGTTGGGCGAGTGGCAGGCAATGGAGGGATTGGCAGAGAGGGGTATAGCAGACACTGAGCGGTTTGTAAGGTGGATGAGTCTGGCAGCAGCATTCATGATGGACTGAAGGGGGGATAGTCTATTTAAAGGTAAGCCAATGAGGAGGGAGTTGCAGTAGTCAAGGCAAGAGATAACCAGGGAGTGAATCAGGAGCTTTGTGGTTTCATTGGTTAGAAAGGGACGTAGTTTAGAGATGCTGCGGTGGTTGAGGCGGCAAGCTTTGGAAAGTGATTGGATGTGGGGCCGAAAGGAGAGTTCAGAATCCAGGATAACACCTAGGACCCTGACATGTGGGGACGGGTGAATGGTTGTGCCATTGCTCTTGACAGAGAAGTCAGGGGAAGAGGCATGTGGGGGAGGAAATATTATAAGCTCGAAGTCATGCCCTCTGCCCATGGTGCTGAGCATATGATTTGACACCATTTCTGGCTATGGTGCTACAACTATGCCATCTATCAATATTGTTGAAGCTGTGCCCTCTGTATATGGTGGTAACGCTGTGCCCTATCTCCACGGTAGTGAGGCTGTGCCTTTTGTCAATGGTGCTTAGGCAGTGTTGTCTGTTCATAGTGTTAAAGCTGTGTCCCCTGTCCACGGTGCTGGAGTTGTTTCCTCTGTCCCTGTAACTATTGTTGTTTCCTCTGTCCATGGTGCTGAAGCCATGCCCTCTGTCCATGGTACCAAAGCCACGCCCACTGCCTATGGTGCTGACCATATGATTTGACACCATTTCTGGCTATGCTGTCTGTCAATATTGCTGAAGTATATATAATAATATTGCCCTCTGTCCATGGTGTTGAAAGTGTGTCCTCTGTACATAGTTCTAAAGGTGTGCCCTCATATGGTGGTGAGGCTGTGCCCTAACTCCATGGTGATGAGGCTGTGCCCTATCTCTATGGTGGTGAGGCTGTGCCTTTTGTAAATGGTGCTAGTGTTGGCAGTGTTGTCTGTTCATAGTGCTGAAGCTGTGTCCCCTGTCTATGGTGTTGAAGTTGTGTCCCCTGTCCATGTAACTGTAGTTGTTTACTCTGTCCATGGTGCTGAAGCCAGTCCATGGTGCTAAAGCCCATGCACTTTGCCCATGGTGCTGAGCATATGATTTAAAACCATTTCTGGTCATGAGGCTGCAACTATGCCATCTGTTAATATTGCTGCTGAAGTCGTGCCCCCTGTCCATGGTGCTGAAGTTGTGTCCACTGTCCATGTAACTGTAGCTGTTTCCTCTGTCCATGGTTCTGAAGTCTAAAGCTATGCACTGTGCCCATGGTGCTGAGCATATGATTTTACACCATTTCTGGTTATGAGGCTGCAACTATGCCATCTGTCAATATTGCTGAAGCTGTGCCTTCTGTATATGGTGGTGAGGCTGTGCCCTATCTCCATGGCGGTGAGGCTGTGCCTTTTGTCAATGGTGCTTAGGCAGTGTTGTCTGTTTATAGTGCTGAAGTTGTGTACCCTGTCCATAATGCGAAAGTTGTGTCCCCTGTTCATAATGCTAAAGTTGTGTCCCCTGTCCATAATGCTAAAGTTGTGTCCCCTGTCCATAATGCTAAAGTTGTGTCCCCTGTCCATGGTGCTGAAGCTGTGTCCCCTGTCCATGGTGCTGAAGCTGTGTCCCCTGTCCATGGTGCTGAAGCTGTGTCCCCTGTCCATGGTGCTGAAGTTGTGTCCTCAATCAAGGGTGCTAAAGCTATGTATTGTATGTGGCAAACGGAACAAATCAGTGTTGAGTCTTCTGGATGGGTGCCTGGCCAGTGGTGAGACTCAGCACAAAGAAAGGCCTGTGCTGCATGTGAGATATAGCTCTTACACTGCACACAGCAATCACTGACTTATATCGAGGACTCGTGTGACCTCTTTGTCATGCTTTAGCTAAGATGACCTGTGTGCCCTTGAAATGTCTCGGAGATTGCTGGTTGCAGTAAAAGATCTATGTTTTACATGGCATGCTGATTCTTCTTCACGATGAGGGCAAACAGAACAAGTCACTGTTGAGTCTTCTGGATGAGTGCCCTTTGGTGATGAACAATTTTTTTTTACTTCTCCAATTTATTATGCATATTCTTATCACAAAGCTCAAGTTTATCAGCACTAGTCCCGGGTGACAATGGAGGATATCTTCATTGTAAATATTATCATAAAACCGGTGTCTGCACATGGGATCCGTGGCAGCTTATTTGCCGTATTCATCTGGCCTTATCTGTCTTCCGCTAATTAGGGTCTGCCTGGCAATGCTGTGTAATGTAAAGACAGGTCCTTGGGGAAATTGTAGGATTTCCTCAGCTTACCTGTCTATGTCTCCTCTCTCCATGCTGATTAGAAGACTTGACCGAGTTTAAAATATCAAAGGATGGAAAAACTTCAGTCGGATAAGTAGAGAACGATTTCCTGTTAGAGCCAAACCATACAAGGCACTTTGGCTGATGCACTTGGAGAAGTTTAAAAAAAGAAGAGATTTAATTTTACAAATAGGTCATTGGGCCAATTTGGAGCGAGGCTTTAAGGATATCCACTAAAAAGCAATACATTAAATGTTATATAAATATAATCAGCAGGAGACGGTAAATCCAAGCATGAAATGGGCTGTCTGAGGAAGGGCGTGCTGATCAAAGCTATCTACAGGAAGAAATACACTCGCTAGTCTGTAAAACAAGATTCGAAAATTTCCATGCTGTGCTACAAACATAAAAAAGGAGAGGGTGGTTGGTTTCTAGAAAGCGTAAGAACAATTTTGGAAAATTCCTGCTAATGGATGATGGAAAAGTCATTGTCTCTTAGCAGCCAAGCATGAAGTACATAATTGGGGACAGACGATTATATATAAGAATGCAATTTATGCCATTTATATGCCATTTGGGGGTCCTAGTGCCCATCTCTCCTTCAGTCCTTTCTGTTGTTGCCTGACCCAGAAATATACAGGAAATCTCCAACTTACAGCCCAACTCTAAACTCAGCCCTCCCCGCCCCCCGTCATCAAGACCTATCTCCAGATGTGCAGGGCCTTCTTTGGATCTTCTCCCACCAGTGGACACTTCTCAATAATTCAGAAAGTGGCCCTCATATGTGCAGGAAAGGGGCTGCGGTGATACTCCCCTTAGGGCAGTGGTCATCAGCCCTGTCCTCAAGGCCCACTAACAGGCCAGGTTTTATGTATTACCTTGGGGGAGATGTAGACTAGAATACTGCAATCACTGAGCAGCAAATGATATCACCTGTGATGTATTTCAGTTATCTTGCAAACCTGGCCTGTTAGTGGGCCCTGAGGACAGGAGTTGATGACCACTGCCTTAGGGGACATCATTCAACTCAAAAGACTTGAGTACATCTTATGGTGGAGAGTGGAGAAGAAGCACTGCAGGGGATGGCACTGTAAAGAAGCATAGAGATGCGGGGAAGAGACAACCAGTGATCCAGGTCATTTGGGAGTGGATGAAGACACCATAGAACCCTTCACCTTCTTCCTCCCCTACTCCTGTTATGAATGAACAGGCAGCAAAGAGTTATTGGCTCAATTTTTCTACCCTTGACTTGATGCCCTTAATCATAGAAACTGGTAGGTATACATCAAGGCTCTGCTGAGGAGCACAAGAATGGTTTTCTGTGTTCTTATGATACCCACCTTTGGGACAATGGATAACTAACCCTTGAAACTCAAGGTTTCTTTACATGTTTATTTCTTACTATTGTTATCCTCCAATAGTCCGATGGTGGTGTACATGCAAAGAATCTAAATATCGGGATGATGGCTTCTGCCAGGGCCACCATTAAAAATTGCAGCGCCCCATGCTATCTGCTACCCTTGGAGTAGGGATGAGCCAGGAGAAGTAATTCTCGACAACTAAGTTAAAGTTCTGCCCCGCCCCTGGTGGAGTGATATAGAAGATATAGAAGAGGAAAGAACTTCTACACTCTCTTTGGCCTCGGGTCTTGTTGCTGAACTATTGGGACCTGAGGAACATTTATTTAATATCTGGGGGCCATAGCCCATGCATGCCCCTAAAAAGTATTTAATGAGTCCTCTTTCTGTCCCTGGGACTCCTGCTGACCTGACAGGATCCAGGTCCTGTACAGGAGAGCCAGCTCTACCTTCTTATCAGAGGCCCTGACTTCTGAACTTTGAAGGGTCTCTATGAGTGCCCTGGGTTGTAATAGGAATCGGTGAACTTAAAATTGAAGAGCCACATCCAAAACTACATACAAGTTTATTCCATTGACAGGTTGTTTTTATGAAGAACACACATTTCGGGGGCTGTAACTCCATCCTTTTCATCTGGGCTTGAGAAAACAAAACTCCAAAAAACACCTTTATCAGGGAAATACTGCATCATGGCCATTAGATGGAGCTGACAATCATAGGAAATAATCATGTTAGACAAAATATTCAGCCATTGCTTTCTATATACACTCACCGGCCAATTTATTAGGTGCGCCTTGCTAGCACCGGGTTGGACCCCCTTTTGCCTTCAGAACTGCCTTCATTCTTTGTGGCATTCAGCAAAATGTTGGAAACGTTCCTCAGAGATTTTGGTCCATATTAACATGATAACATCATGGAGTTGCTGCAGATTTGTCGGCTGCACATCCCTGATCCAATCTCCCGTTCCACCACATCCCAAAGGTGCTCTATTGGATTGAGATCTGGTGACTGTGGAGGCCATTGGAGTACAGTGACCTCATTGCTTTGTGCACTGGTCCAAATCATTTGGTAGAGGAGGGAATAAGGTGTGGGGTTGTTTTTCAGAGGTTGGGCTCGGCCCCTTTAGTTCCAGTGAAGAGAATTCTAAAGGCGTCAGCATACCAAGACAATTTGGACAATTTCATGCTCCCAACTTTGTGGGAACAGTTTGGGGATGGCCCCTTCCTGTTCCAACATGGCTGCGCACCAGTGCACAAAGCAAGGTCCATAAAGACATGGATGAGCGAGTTTAGGGTGGAGGATCTTGACTGGCCTGCACAGAGTCCTGACCTCAACCTGATAGAACAATAGAACAATGGGATGAATTATTATTATTATTATTATTAACAGTTTATATAGCGCCAACAGTTTACTCAGTGCTTTACAATGTAGAGAGGAACAGCACAATTACAGTACAGTTCAATACAGGAGGTATCTGCTCAAAGAGTTTACATTCTAAAGGAAGGGGGTGGTGGTACAAAAGGTAATAGATGTGGGGAATGATTTGATGGGGGTGGCTCAAGTACAGTTCCTATTAGGGTGTGGGATAGGCTTCCCTGAATAAGTAAGATCAAGGATCTCCTAAAGGTGGACAGGTTAGGGGCTGATCGGATATATTGGGGCAGGGAGTTCCAGAGGATGGGAGAGGCTCTGGAGAAGTCCTGAAGGCGAGCATGAGAGGAGGTAACAAGGGAGCTAGAGAGCAGGAGGTCCTGGGGGGAGCGAAGGGGACGAATTAGAGCGGAGACTGCGAGCCAGGCCTTCTCATCCAACATCAGTGCCTGACCTCACAAATGCACTTCTGGAAGAATGGTCAAACATTCCCACAGACACACTCCTAAACCTTGTGGACGGCCTTCTCAGAAGAGTTGAAGCTGTTATAGCTGTAAAGGGTGGGCCAACTCAATATTGAAGCCTACGGACTAAGACTGGGATGCCATTAAAGTTCATCTGCTTGTAAAGGCAGGTGTCCCAATACTTTTGACAATATAGTGTATGTAACTGCATGACATCATGCTTTTATTAAAAAAAAAAAAAAATGAATTTTCCTTTAGCAATTGTTTATGAAAGCCACTATCTGCCGACCCACCAGACGTTTAGCTTCTCCTTACCTGAATTTTTTTGGGAGAATTTCTACATCTCAGAAAAGGAACCCAATGGGGGTTGATTTACTAAAGGCAAATCCACTCTGCACTACAGGTGCACTTGGAAGTGCAGTCGCTGTAGATCTGAGGGGAAGAGCTGAAATGAGGGGGAAGCTCTGCTGATTTTATCATCCAATCATGTGCAAGCTAAAATGCTGTTTTTTATTTTCCATGTATGTTCCCCTCAGATCTACAGTGACTTCACTTCTAAGTGCACTTGGAAGTGCAAAGTGGATTTGCCTTTAGAAAATAACCCCCAATTTCCCATGAACTACACCTTATGCAATGGCGTCCCTAGGGGGGGGCCAGAGGGGGCCCTGACCCCCCCTCCCAACATTATGCTGGGCCCCACCATGTGCCCCTAAATATGAAAGCTGGAGACGCCACTGACCTTATGTAGCTATGTCACATGCAATAAAAAAAGAAAAAAAAAATCTAAATTTTTCTCTGAATTTCTACATTTGAAAAAGGGGATACAATTACCCGGAGACCGCAAGCTGCGCTTTTTAAATTTTTTTTTTTTAGAATTTTTCCTTTAGCTTTTGTTTATGAAAGCCGACGTCTGGCAACCCGCTAGGAATGCGGCTTCATAAAACCCTCATTTTATTAACTAGATAAATCAGGCGAATGACCCTTTCTCATACAGATATATTCTTCTTTTGTACTAAATCAGTACAATCGAGTGAGGGAAATAATTGGGCAGCATTCTAAAATTGCCTGGGAATTTTAATGTCCGGCGGCTCTGAAAAAAAAAAAAAAAACGCGCGTTTTAATCCATTTCGGGTCCATTTTTAGTCATTAACCAGCCATGGAGAGAACAGCAGCTCTTTTTTGCAGACACCTTGCACTGTACAACATGATTACCGGCAAGCAGTCGCAGAGTCGCCCGCACTTGTAAACATGACCCGATTAGGCGATTTTCTGTGTTTGTCAGAGCTCATTGCCGTGCTAATGCACCCCCTCCCCCTTCCCCCACTCCAGTTCATCAGATATGACCATTAGGACCTGCAATCATTTTTTTTTTTTTTTCCCATCACTTATAGAGAATGAATTTCACTGACTGCGGCCTCTTCGCCTTAATGGTGGCTAAATATACACCGGGCCTAATGTGTCATCCATCAATGCATTATATAATGAGCGCGGGGGGGGGGGGGGGGGGCGGCACGCCGGAGGACGGGGATTGGTGCCGCGTTCCATCATAGAAGTGCATCGGAGCGTTACTATCGCAAAAGCGCCGCTCCCTGACTTTCATATTTGCAAAGAGCTGGAGGTTAATCGCAGCCGATAGGGAAAGAAAAAAAAATGCAGCTGTACTGTTAATAAACAGGTTTCCCGAAGAGAGAGAGAGAGAGAGAGAGAGAGAGAGGAAGATGAGGCGTAAATGTCTGTATTTAATCCAAGCACAGCGGAAATTCACCGAGGAACGCGATAAGCGACAAATAAATGATTTCATTAATTGGACAAGTAACTTTCTATTGTCCTTACACGCTAATGCGATAACTGAACGCAACGCAGCAGAAGTCAGCTCTACAGACGACTCGAAACATTGTATCATGTTGGCCAAAGAAAGCTTAGATGTGAACCCCCCGGGTTCACGCCACTGCGACTTGTCATGTGACTTGACAGTTCAAAGTCGCATGACAAGTCTCACCCCCCCATTTACGGCGATGGAACCAAAGTCACATGACAAGTCTCACCCCCCCATTTACAGCAATGGAATTAAAGTCACATGACAAGTCTCACCCCCCCCCCATTTACGGCAATGGAGCTAAAGTCGCATGACAAGTCTCACCCCCATTTACGGCAATGTTACTAAAGTCACATGACAAGTCTCACCCCCCCCCATTTATGGCAATGTTACTAAAGTCACATGACAAGTCTCACCCCCCCCATTTACAGCAATGGATCTAAAGTCGCATGACAAGTCTCACCCCCCCATTTATGGCAATGGAACTAAAGTCTCATGACAAGTCTCACCCCCCCATTTAGGGCATTGGAACTAAAGTCACATGACAAGTCTCACCCCCCCCATTTACGGCAATGGAACTAAAGTCACATGACAAGTCCCAACCCCCCCCCATTTACGGCAATGGACCTAAAGTCACATGACAATTCTCACCCCCCCCATTTACGGCAATGGAACTAAAGTCACATGACAAGTCTCACCCCCCCCCCATTTACGGCGATGGAACTAAAGTCGCAGAGACTTTAAAAAAGGATTCCTGCAATATTTCTGTGCGGTTTAAATGCGACTAGCCCTGGCATCTATTGCCGTTCATTCTTAATGGCAGCCCAAATGCGATGCAATTGTGGCATGATTATCGAGCGACAGAATGAAGCAGCAATTGCGGCAAAATGCACGTTAATAAATTACGCAAAGCATTCTCCCCCCCCCCCCAAAAGAGGCTTCTTTTGGGCGAAAAACACATATTGGACAGCCTATTGAATCGAATGGGCTTCCCTATCATACGTGGAAACGCATCTAAGGCCCCACTCATCTGATCGCATAGTGGTTTGCATTCCAGCTATGTGATTTTGACGTTGCAATTTTCCCCGCAAATTCTGCGTGGCCTCCTTGGGCAGCCCGCTCACTTGAATGGGCTGCCCTATGCGTGTTTGTCGCCCCCCCAAATGGAGCCCTTGCTGCTTTTTTGGGCCACAATTGATTTGTGCAGGCGCAGTTTGCTGCAATTGCCTCACATTCCCTGTCACACTGTGTTTGGGGTGCCAATAAAGGATAATGGCACCTAAACTCGCGCAGCGCCTTGTGCTGCGACTGCCACGAGATTTGAGAGCCCAAATCACGAGATGTGAAAGGGACCTAAATTGCTCTTTAATAAAATTTGCAAGTGAGAACGATCGTTCACACTATGCGACAGCTGAATGTTTTTTTTATTCGTACAGAATGTAGTGAATTGGCAATATACCACATTATGGCCACTAGATGGTGCTGGCGATCATAGTAAATTAATATTTATATTCTACAACCATGAGCTCCATCTAATGGCCATAAAGCTTTTTGTTTTTATATATATTTTTATTGAGATTTTTACTATAAATTAATCATAGTAAATTAATCATCAGTAGATATATATTTATATTCTACAACTATGAGCTCCATCTAATTACCATACGGCATTTTTTTTTCTTTTTATATATTTTTATTGAGATTTTTGCTATAAATTAACCCGAGAAAATGAATTATAGTAGATTAATATTTATATTCTACAACCGTGAGCTCCATCTAATGGCCATAAAGATTTTTTAATATATTTTTATTAAGATTTTTATCATACAAATTTACAGGAAGAAAAAAGAAAAAGAAAAAAAAAGCTTAGGTAAGCAACCATAGGTGCAAAAAAATAAAATAAAAAATAAAATAAAATAAAATTAACAACATGGTAATGAGCTCCATCTAATGGCCATAAAGCTTTATATATATATATATATATATATATATATATATATATATATATATATATATATATATATATATATATATAGTCGATCAATTTTAATGCAATTGTCTTGTATATTTTTGTAATAAATTCTATTTTTTTAATACATACCTGTGTTATGCCTATAAAGTCCATCATCCACAAACCTATTTTCTTAGATTCAGTCATATCATCACTGGGTCTGTGTGCCTCTCTATACAATGCAAGCAGATCATGGCCGGTGGGAGGGGCCAGCAGGGCACTGTACGTAGCTTCCTGAAAACATCACAGCACCCGCCTCAGTGCTCCTTTCAAAAAGTCCTCCACCCTGATATACACATATTTGGACTTTTGTACTCATGTTTATTATCTTCACATTATATGTGTGTACTTATTGTAGGACATGTTTTTTTTTTTTTTTTTTACACTGGATGTTATAATTTTCCAAGCGCTGCATTTTTGTTTTTTATTTTGTTATTTTATTTTCTTTCTTTATTTTTTAATTTTGTTTTTTTACATATATATATATATATATATATATATATATATATATATATATATATATATATATATATATATATATATATATATAAACACAGTGTTTCAAATAATCTAAAAAAAGACTGAATTGTCACACTAAACAGCGCTAATGTTGAGCTATAATACAATAAACATGTGGCCAACCACACATGCATAGGGAAATCCTTTATAGGAAAGTCATTTAAAAGAAAGTCCCTTGAAAAGATAAGTGGTGTAGAGTTCAGAGTGTAATTCAAAAAAGTTCGTCAGATGATCATGAAAAAGAGTTTCTTAGCGTGCACCTTCCACCGATCACTCAGGATTCCACCCAGTGTAGACACACTCCCCTTAGGGGGTTAAACTCACCGGAATTGGAAAATAATAAAGCATTCAGAATAATACAAGCCAGCAACTTTTGTTGACACCACTCATGAGGAATCACGGATGTTCAGGGCTCATAATAGATCAGAAAACAAAAAGAAAGGCGCACATAGCGTAATCCTGTTTATTGACTGTATCCCTTCCACCACATAAAAACTCCCCTTCAATAAATACACGTACATCAAATCACATAATCACCAAGCAATCATAAAAGCAGGTTGTAGGAGCGCATCTACTTCACCATGAACCGCCAGCGCCGCTATCCAGGAAACGTAGATCACTTCCTGGTTGTGCAGTTAGCTCAGGTGGAGCGCACGAGTCACTTCCTACGTCGCGTAAGCGTGTAGGTCAGTGTATGTCAGGTAGGTCAGTGTGTGTCAGTCAGGTAGGTCAGTGTGTGTAGGTCAGGTAGGTCAGTGTATGACGGTTAGGTAGGTCAGTGTATGTCGGGTAGATCAGTGTATGTAGGTCAGTGTATGTCAGGTAGGTCAGTGTGTGTCAGTCAGGTAGGTCAGTGTACGTAGGTCAGTGTATGATGGTTAGGTAGGTCAGTGTGTGTCGGGTAGGTCAGTGTGTGTAGGTCAGTGTGGGTCAGGTAGGTCAGTGTATGTAGGTCAGTGTGGGTCAGGTAGGTCAGTGTATGTCGGGTAGGTCAGTGTATGACGGTCGGGTAGGTCAGTGTGTGTCGGGTAGGTCAGTGTATGACGGTCGGGTAGGTCAGTGTGTGTCGGGTAGGTCAGTGTATGACGGTCAGGTAGGTCAGTGTATGTAGGTCAGTGTGGGTCAGGTAGGTCAGTGTATGTCGGGTAGGTCAGTGTATGACGGTCGGGTAGGTCAGTGTGTGTCGGGTAGGTCAGTGTATGACGGTCAGGTAGGTCAGTGTATGTCGGGTAGGTCAGTGTATGTAGGTCAGGTAGGTCAGTGTATGTAGGTCAGGTAGGTCAGTGTATGTAGGTCGGGTAGGTCAGTGTATGTGGGTAGGTCAGTGTATGACGTCAGGTATGTGAGTGTGTGTGGGGCGGACTGAGCCGTGGTGGCGCTGGCTCCAGCTCCAGCTCTGCCCCCGCCTGACTCTACTTTTGGTCACTGGTTGCTATAGCCGCCTAGCGGCTAGCAACCAGTGACGTCACTGCCCACACTGCCCAGCAGTCAAAGCAAAGGGGGATTGCACTTCCTCCTCCTCCGCGATAGTGCTCATGGGGCCTGCGACTTGAGTGTCCCTCCGGTCGCGGCGTCAGTGCAGAGCAGCAAGGATGGGGATACCTGGGCAGCCGGGAAGAGCCCAGGAGGGAGAGAGAGAAGACACTGCCACCCTGAGCAGCATCCCCAGCGTCTCCCAGAGCCTGCACTCCACCTATCAGTGTGCTGTGACTGGAACAGGAAGAAGGCGGGATCGATCGGCGCTCGGGCGGGTGGCTCTCCTCCTCTACTCTGGCTGCCTCACACACCAGCACCATGGCTGAGCTGCTGCTGCAGGACCTGGACACATGAAGTCTGAAGTCTGTTTCCTTCTGGTCAGGTAGGTCAGTCAGTGTGTGTATGTCAGGTACCAGGTCAGTGTATGTAGGTCAGTGTGGGTCAGGTAGGTCAGTGTGGGTTAGGTAGGTCAGTGTGGGTCAGGTAGGTCAGTGTGGGTCAGGTAGGTCAGTGTATGTAGGTCAGTGTATGTAGGTCAGTGTGGGTCAGGTAGGTCAGTGTGGGTCAGTCAGGTAGGTCAGTGTATGACGGTCAGGTAGGTCAGTGTGTGTCGGGTAGCTCAGTGTATGATGGTCAGGTAGGTCAGTGTGTGTCGGGTAGGTCAGTGTGGGTCAGTCAGGTAGGTCAGTGTATGTAGGTCAGGTAGGTCAGTGTGTGTCGGGTAGGTCAGTGTATGTAGGTCAGTGTGGGTCAGGTAGGTCAGTGTGGGTCAGGTAGGTCAGTGTGGGTCAGTCAGGTAGGTCAGTGTATGTAGGTCAGGTAGGTCAGTGTATGTTAGGTAGGTCAGTGTATGTAGGTCAGTGTGGGTCAGTCAGGTAGGTCAGTGTATGTAGGTCAGGTAGGTCAGTGTGTGTCTGGTAGGCCAGTGTATGTCGGGTAGGTCAGTGTATGACGGTCAGGTAGGTCAGTGTGTGTCGGGTAGGTCAGTGTATGACGGTCAGGTAGGTCAGTGTGTGTCGAGTAGGTCAGTGTGTGTCGGGTAGATCAGTATATGTAGGTCAGTGTATGTCAGGTAGGTCAGTGTGTGTCAGTCAGGTAGGTCAGTGTGTGTAGGTCAGGTAGGTCAGTGTATGACGGTTAGGTAGATCAGTGTATGTCGGGTAGATCAGTGTATGTAGGTCAGTGTATGTCAGGTAGGTCAGTGTGTGTCAGTCAGGTAGGTCAGTGTATGTAGGTCAGTGTATGATGGTTAGGTAGGTCAGTGTGTGTCGGGTAGATCAGTGTGTGTAGGTCAGTGTGGGTCAGGTAGGTCAGTGTATGTAGGTCAGTGTGGGTCAGGTAGGTCAGTGTATGTCGGGTAGGTCAGTGTATGTAGGTCAGGTAGGTCAGTGTATGTAGGTCAGGTAGGTCAGTGTATGTCGGGTAGGTCAGTGTATGTGGGTAGGTCAGTGTATGAGGTCAGGTATGTGAGTGTGTGTCGGGTAGGTCAGTGTGTGTCGGGTAGGTCAATGTATGACGGTCAGGTAGGTCAGTGTGTGTCAGGTAGGTCAGTGTATGTATGTCAGGTAGGTCAGTGTATGTAGGTCAGTGTGTATCAGGTAGGTCAGTGTATGTATGTCAGGTAGGTCAGTGTATGTATGTCAGGTAGGTCAGTGTGTGTGTCAGGTAGGTCATTGTGTGTATGTCAGGTAGGTAGGTCAGTTTAGTGGTCAGCATGTGAGCTTACCCCCGCCACACAACCACACAACCCCTCCGCCCAACCAAAAAAACCCAGCGCCACTAGAGGCCCCCCCCCCCCGTGCCGGCCTTGGACTTCGGGCTAAAGCCCCTGGTCTTTTTGCCACCTAGCAACGCCCCTGGCCTAGGCTATAAGAGGATCGCCAAGACCCTAAAACTGAGCTGCAGCACGGTGGCCAAGATCATACAGAGGTTTGTCAGGACAGGTTCCACTCAGAACAGGCCTCACCATGGTCCACCAAAGAAGTTGAGTTCACGTGCTCAGCGTCATATCCAGAGGTTGTCTTTGGGAAATAGACGTATGAGTGCTGCCAGCATTGCTACAGAGGTTGAAGGGGTGGGGGGTCAGCCTGTCAGTGCTCAGACCATACGCCGCACACTGCATCAAATTGGTCTGCATGGCTGTCGTCCCAGAAGGAAGCCTCTTCTAAAGATGATGGACAAGAGAGCCTGCAAACAGTTTTTGAAGACAAGCAGACTAAGGACATGGATTACCGGAACCATGTCCTGTGGTCTGATGAGACCAAGATAAACCTATTTGGTTCAGATGGTGTGAAGCGTGTGTGGGGGCAACCAGGTGAGGAGGACAAAGACAAGTGTGTCTTGTCTACAGTCAAGCATGGTGGTGGGAGTGTCATGGTCTGGAGCTGCATGAGTGCTGCCGGTGTTCTGCCATATAGTGTCCTCCTATCGGATAGTGTCCGCTCCGTACTGCGCAGGCGCAGCGCTTGCGCAGTACAGAGCAGAAGGAGATGCCGAAAATGTCCGAAGTTGATCAGCTGACCATCAGCTGTACACAGCGCTTCGGCAGTTCTTAGCGATGGCTGTGTAAGAGGGCCCCTCGCGGGCTCGCTTCGCTCGCCACGCTTCGGGCACGGCCTCGCTGCGCTCGGCAACTTTATATTCTCACTCTATGTCCACTTGGATAGTAGGGAATGATCCTGGACACAGGGTGAGAATAAAAGCGCAGGCGCCGTGTACAGCTGATGATCAGCTGTTAAGCTTCGGAGACTTTCGGCGTCTCGTTTGTCCTCCGTACTGCGCCTGCGCAGTACAGGGAGGACACTATATGATAGGGGACTGTATTTGACAAGACACCGGCACTGGGGAGCTACAGATCATTGAGGGAACCATGAATGCCAACATGTACTGTGACATACTGAAGCAGAGCATAATCCTCTCCCTTCAGAGACTGGTCCGCAGGGCAGTATTCCAGTGTAAAGGTGATGGACTGGCCAAGCATGTCTCCAGACCTAAACCCTATTGATCATCTGTGGGACATCCTCAAACGGAAGGTGGAGGAGCGCAAGGTCTCTAACATCCACCATCTCTGTGATGTCATCATGGAGGAGGGGAAGAGGACTCCAGTGACAACCTGTGAAGCTCTGGTGATCTCCATGCCCAAGAGGGTTAAGGCAGAGCTGGAAAATAATGGTGGCCACACAAAATATTGACACTTTGGGCCCAATTTGGACATTTTCACTTAGAGGTGTACTCACACATGGCTGTGTGTTGAGTTATTTTGAGGGGACAGCAAATTTACACTGTTATACAAGCTGTACACTCACTACTTTACATTGTAGCAAAGTGTCATTTCTTCAGTGTTGTCACATGAAAAGATATAATAAAATATTTACAAAAATGTGGTTGTTATGTATTTATTTTTTTAATTATTTCTTTTTATTTATTTATTTATTTTTTATTACAAGATGTTTGCCTGTTAAACCGCTTTGGAACAGGAATCTCTCTGGACCGGTGTCCAAAAAACCTCAAGGCTGCTCTCCTTCCTGCCGATCACTCCGGAGATATTCGCCGAAAACCTTTTCTCCCATTTCACTCCTGTGTTTGTTTTCTTTTTCTGCGGCTTCCAGCCGTCCATCGCCAGGAGATGGCAGCAAAGATTGCAGAAGCCGACCCGTCATAACTCGTCAGGACAAGAACACCCTCAAGATGCTATCATGAAAGAAGATCTTCGGAATGTTTCCTCTACAACATATTGATTTCATTCTCCTCTATTACATTAATAAATAGCGGGATTATATTTACAAATTGATTTCTATGGCCTCGCTCCAGATAGATATATATATATATTTTTTTTGTTTGTGGGGAAAAAAGATATTGTAAAGAAATCTCGGCATCTTAGCATTTCCAAATGTCTGGGCGCCGGGCCAGCCGACGATGAATGCGTTCATTTATATCTGATGTATTATTAAAAGACCCGCCATCGTTATGGTAAAGATAATTACAACCATGCGCGGCTCCGAGGGACGGGAGGAAACTTTTTTTCTTGATTTTCCAAAGAAAACTTTGTTTAGCCCACCTGTGGTAACCAAACTTGGAACGGTCGACCAAAAGCTGAATGTTTCCAGGTCAGCATCTGAATGGGAGAGAAGATTCAGGGGTTAATGTATAACTAAAGGCAAACCTTTTTCTTTTAGTTTTGGATAGAGTGGAGGGGGTTGGAACCCCTGCTAGTTTTTTCTTACTGTCTGTGCCCCCCATTAACCACCTGACCTCTGGAAGATTTTACCCCCCTTTATGACTGGTAAATTTTTTGCTATACGGCGTGGCGTTACTTTAACCACTTTCCGCCCGCGTTATAGCCGAACAACGGCTACAACACGGGCTTACTTTGTTGGAAAGGCCATCGTTTGATGTCCTCCTGTGATCTCGCAGGACTCAGCTGATCACAGATCGGGGTAAAGGGCCAATCACAGCGGCCCTTGACCATGTGATCAGCTGTGTCCAATGGCAGCTATTCATGATGTAAACAGAAGCAGGTTATCAGCATTACTTTCCTCGCGCTGACAGCATGAGGAGAGGAGAGCCGATAACTGGCTTCTTTTAAAGAGAGATCTACACTGATAATGAGGGCAGTCCCAACAGTGCCCAACAGTGCTGCTTATCAGTGCCCATCAGTGCTGCCAATCAGTGCCAATCAGTGCCTCCTCATCAGTGTCACCTACCAGTGCCACCTATTAGTACCCATCAGTGCCGCCTTATCAGTGCACATCAGTGCCACCTATCACTGCCCACTGCCTATCAGTGACACCTCTCAGTGCCCTTCAGTGCTGCCTATCAGTGCCCTTCAGTGCTGCCTATCAGTGTCGCCTCATCAGTGCCCACCAGTGCTACCTATCAGTGCCCATCAGTGCCGCCTATCAGTGCACAACAGTGCCACCTATCAGTGCCCATCAGTGCCGCATATCAGGTCCCCCTATTAGTGCCCATTAGTGCCTATAGGTGCCATCTATCAGTGCTGCCTCATCAGTGCCCACTGGTGCCACATATCAGTGCCCACCAGTACCGCCTCATCAGTGCACAACAGTGCCACATATCAGTGCCTATCAGTGTCGCCTATCAGTGCCAATTAGTGCCCCCTCATCAGTGCCCACCAGTGGCACATATCAGTGCCCATCAGTGCCGCCCCATCAGTGTCACCTCATTAGTGCCCATTAGTGCAGCCTCATCAGTACACATTAGTGAAGGAGAAAAATTACCTGTTTGCAACATTTTATAACAAACAATTAAAAATGTTTTTGTTCTTTGTCTTTTTTCATTGGTTTAGCAAAAAAAAAAAAAAAAAACCCAGTGGTGATTAAATACCATCAAAAGAAAGCTCTGTTTGAAATTTGATTTGTGAAAAAAAAATATACAAATGTCATATGGGTGCAGTGTTGCATGACCGCAAAATTGTCATTCAAAGTGTGAGAGCGCTGAAAACTGAAAATTGGCCTGAATGGAGATGGGGGGAACTGTTATAGGGGTACGGTGGGGGGGGGTGCAGACCACACCCGGGTGACACCTGCCAGAGGGGAAGGTAGGAAGTAGGAAGTGATATTCAACTGCGATGGTGTCATCCCCATCCGTGACAGTGAACGGATTGGCACGCCGGCACCGACCGCATCATTTACAGGGGCCGGTTGAGGTGTGCGTGCAACTGTTTGCTGCCGGGCCGAAACTAGCCTGCCCCACTCCCTGCAGGGCACTGTGGCAGGCTAGCCTGTTGGAGGGGGGGGTGGCCCCGCAGCAGGTGACATCACCCCTAGTGACGCCACTGTAGACATGATTTAGAGGTTAAGGGCTCCTTTAGACTTGGAAAACACACGGATGAGATGCATTTTGTTGCCCCCCCCCGCCCTCCCCACCTTAAGCTACAAAGGCAGCAGACAAAGGTATTCACATGCCCATATCCATGGCAAATATATTCCTCCTGTTCCATCTGGCAGCCAGTAGCACTGCCAAATGTGACCCATTAAAATAAATGGCGCCGTGGTGCAACCATTGCGCTATTTTCAAGTAATAAAGTGGAACTAAAGGTGGCTTACAAAAGGCAGGTCTTTATCTAAATGGAGAGCAGTGGCCTCATTATGGGGGTGCAGGGGGCACGGACCACACCCAGGTGACACCATCTAGTAAGAAGTGATATCTGCCCACGATGGTGTCACCACCATCCGTGGCAGTGAACGGATTGGAGTGCCGGCACCGACCGCATCATTTAGAGGGTCCGGTTTGGGGTGCGCACGTAACCATGTGCTGCCAGGGCCAAAACTAGCCTGCCCAGTGCCCTACAGGGCACTGTGGCAGGCTAGACAGGACAGAGACCAATGGGGGGGGGAGGGTGGCGACACCATGTTTTAAAATTCAGACAGCCAGTAGCACCGCCGAATGTGATCCAGCAGTGGCAGTCACTCATGCAAGCCACCCCCCTAATCCATGTGCCCGGCCCTAATCTACATGCGGGGTACCGGACGCATGGATTGCAAAGGGTTTTTTTTTTTTAAGGAGCACATGATTAGAGCCTGAGGCTCTAATTGGCTATAAAAAGGGTGGGCACGGGGCACAGAGCACTGCGCCCTGAGCCCACCCAGTTGTGTGACATTAGCCAATTAATATTCGCTAATGTCTTCCTGTTTCGGGAGTCCTAAGACCAGATTGGCCACGAGTCCTAAGTCCTGATTGGTCGGGAGGAGAAGGGACCACCGGGACTTGGGAGGAGACGCAGGGGGGACGCCATCGAAACCACGACCTGGATGGGTAAGTGCGGGGCTGGCGGGGGGCCTGGCGGGCGATGATCAAGTTGGGGGGAAGCGGTGATCGATCGAGCGAGCATCTGGGGGTGGGTGTGGGGTTCGTGGTTGGCTGGCTGGGGGTTGCGGGGCGGCTGGCTGGGGGGCCGCCTCCCCTAAGAAAATTGAGCACCGGCCGCCACTGTGATCCATTAAAATAGATTGCGCCGTGATGCAACCGTTGCATCATTTCCAAGTGTTACTAAAGGTATCATATAATAAAACTGCGAGCTGGCAGGTCTTTATTGTGGAAGAGGCATGCAATGTTGGGGTGGGCAAGAAGGGATTTAGATGAAGCTGCATGCTCTTGCGTTATCATCTGTTGGCTTGCATGGCGGGAACAACAAGGGGAACTTATGTCAAAATATTTAGGTTTTAGATAACATGTAATTTTGATACTTATTCCAGGGTGCTACAGGACCCTTTAATTACCAAAGCCATTTAATAACAATAATAAAAATATAAATAATATTATTAATAATAAAATTATAATTATAAAGGTGCCTCAGGACCCTTTAACTACCCAACCCCCCACTCTACATCAAACTAGGGGTCTTTTTGGGGGAAGGACTTTTTTAACAAAAAAAAAGTAAGAAGATAATAATAATAATAATAATAATAACAATAATAACAATAATAATAATAATAATAATAATAATAATAGAGGTGGCTATGGACCCTTTATCTACCCAAGCTCCCAATCTACTTTAAAGTAGGGGTCTTTTGGGGGGAAGGAATTTTTTAACAAAAAAAATGTAAGAAGATAATAATAATAATAATAATAATAATAATAATAATAATAATAATAGAGGTATCTAAGGATCCTTTAACTACCTAAGCCACCACTATACATCAAAATAGGGGTCTTTTTGGGGGATGGGATTTTTTAGCAAAAAAATTTAATAAGAAAATAATAATAATAATAATAATAATAATAATAATAATAATAATAATAATAATAATAATGATAATAATAATAATAATAATAATAATAATAATAATAATAATAATAAATATATACAATAAATATCAAAGTAGGGGGGTTTTGGGGGAAGGAATTTTTTAACAAAACAAAAAAAATTAAGAAGAAAATATTATTATTATTATTATTATTATTATTAATAATAATAATAATAATAATAATAATAATAATAATAGTAGAGGTAGCTAAGGACCCTTTAACTACCCAAGCCCCCACTCTAACGCAATGTAGGGGGCTTTTTGGAGAAGGATATTTTTAACAAAAATAAATAATGTAAGAAATAATAATTATAATATTATAAAGAATAAGAATAATACCAATAGAGGTGTCTCAGGATCCTTTAACTACCCAAGCCCCCACTATACATCAAAGTAGGGGTCTTTTTGGGGGAAGGAATTTTTTAACAAAAAAATGTAATAAGATAATAATAATTATAATAATGATAATAATAATAATAATAATAGTAGAGGTAGCTAAGGACCCTTTAACTACCCAAGCCCCCACTCGACAGCAATGTAGGGGGCTTTTTGGAGAAGGATATTTTTAACATAAATAAATAATGTAAGAAATAATAATGATAATTATATAAAGAATAAGAATAATACCAATAGAGGTGTCTCAGGATCCTTTAACTACCCAAGCTCTCACTCTACATCAATGTAGGGGTCTTTTTTGGGGAAGGAATGTTTTAACAAAAAAAATGTGAGAAGATAATAACAATACTAAAAATACAAATAATAATAATATTAATAATAAAATATTAATTATAGAGGTGCCTCAGGACCCTTTACCTACCTAAGCTCCCAATCTACTTTAAAGTAGGGGTCTTTTTGGGGGGGGAGGAGCACTTTTTTAACAAAAAAAAAATGTAAGAAGATAATAATAATAATTATAACAAAGATAATAATAGTAGAGGTAGCTAAGGACCCTTTAACTACCCAAGCTCCCACTTTACAGCATTGTAGGGGGCTTCTTGGGGAATGATTTTTTTAACAAAAAGAAACAATGTAAGAATATAATAATAATAATAATATAAAGAATAAGAAAAATACCAATAGAGGTGCCTCGGGACCTTTTAACTACCCAAGCCCCCACTCTACATCAATGTAGGGGTGTTTTTGGGCAGTGAATTTTTTTAACAATAAAAAAATAATGTAAGACGTCAATAACATTATTAGAAATAATAATATTATGGTAATAATATTAATAATAGGGCTGCCTCCTTTTCTGCTCTTTCGCCCCAGCAGGGTGTCATCCTCCTGCAGGCAGCTAAAGTGACATTTCCCCTCTTTAATATGCATGTGGTTTGGATAACTTTGATCTTTGTCTTAAAATGCGTTGCCCCGCTAATCTTATTGTGATTGTATTATCGTCGCTCCGGCTCTTTGTTACCAGGGCAACCATATTCTTTGTAATGGAATAAAATTAAAAAAATAAAAAAAGACCACTTGGCACCTAAAAGCTCCTTGTTGGCACATAAAGTAACTGAGTCACCGGCACAGAAAACTCTCGCCTTGGCGGCCGATGCGGGGTCACTGCGTCTGTCACATGACAAGCTGTGATTGTCGTAACATTTAACATTACTCAGCAGACAAGTCTGAGCCAAATGTACTCTGATCAGAGGCAGGCAGAGCCTCTAATCCCGCGCTGCATTGATTTACATCACCAAACAGCCATCATTAGAATGTTGGGCTGTGTGTGGCTGGAAAGGAGCGAAGGACGGATCAGGGCTGGGGACGGGAGCCGGTGTCTTGTCATATACAGTCCCCTATCCAAAAGTGTCCGCCCTGTACTGCGCAGGCGCAGTACGGAGGACAAACGAGACGCCGAAAGTCTCCGAAGTTCAACAGCTGATCGTCAGCTGTACACGGCGCCTGCGCTTTTATTCTTACCCTATGTCCAGGTTCATTCCCCACTATCCAAGTGGACATAGAGTAAGAATAAATAGTTGCCGAGCGCAGCGAGGCCGTGCCCGAAGCGCGGTGAGCGAAGCGAGCCCGCGAGGGGCCCTCTTGCAAAGCCATCACTAATAAGTGCCCGAGCGCCGTGTACAGCTGATGGTCAGCTGATCAACTTCGGACACTTTCGGCATCTCCTTCTCCTCCGTACTGCGCAGGTGCTGCGCCTGCACAGTACGGGGCGGACACTATATGATAGGAGGACAGTTCTCGGCAGAACACCGGAGGTGAGCAGTTGAAGGATCCATCCACCTAGAGCTGAGATTTTTATTGTTTTATTAGTTAGGTGGGACCTGTCAAATTTTAACCACTCGCCGGCCGAATCACGAAGCAAAGCAGCTCTTCTGTGCCAGATCGCGTGCCTAGTATGTGATCTGGCACTTCCGGGTAGGGGGGGCGCTCATGCTCCCCGCTGGCGCGCCGCTTCTTCTCACAGCAGAAGCCGATCAGAGGGTGACGGCGAATAGATGTCCGCCGGCACCCGCCGATTGTCAGGGAAACACACAGAACGGAGCACAAGGCAGGACTTGGTTCCCCCCCCCTTAATCCATGCAAGCATGGAGGGCGCCAGAGTCATGGACTCCAATGGGGGTTTTATTTTTGAAGCACATGATTGGAGCCCGAGGCTCTAATTGGCTTCAATAGGGTGTGCCCACACTTGTGTGACAAATAATATTGGCTATTGTCTTCCTGCTTCTCCTCTTGGCCAATCAGGAAGCGGGTCTTAAGATCCAATTGGCTGAGGGGAGCAGAAGCGCAGGGGGGGAGGCACCAAGTAGGAGACGTGGGGGAAGCCGCCGAAGCTGCCCGTGACCTGGAAGGGATAAGTGCAGGGCAGATGGGCGAGTGATGGAGGGCTTTGTTTTCCCGAGGGAAGGGTTTGGCCCGGCGGACCAAACGGAGGGGGTGGGGGGGTGTTGTCGTTTAGTTTGCCGCCCTCCCCCCACAGACAAAAAATGGAGCATTGGTACCGACAAGGGGAAAGGGATGGATTTTCTTTCCCTGCAAAGAAAGAGAATCCATCCCTTCCCCCTAATGAAAGTTACTCACATAGTATACACAAACACTGGCTAGGCACACAGTTAACCCTTTAATTGCTGTATAACCCCTTCCCAGTCAGTGTCATTAGTACAGTGACAGTGCATATTTTTAGCACTGATCACTGTATTAGTGTCACTGGTTCCCACAAACTGTCAAAGGTGTCAGTTTGTGTCCGATTGTCTGATCACCACCTGAAGTTTCCAGATTCTCCACCGTGCCCTTCGGTGAGAATATGGTTCCGGTACTTTCTTCAGGTACTCACTGTGGTCCCTGGTAAAGGTGGTTAGTCCCTTTGTGGTGAGTCTGGCGACAGCTTCCCCTCTACCTCCGACTATTGACAGGTTCTCTGGCCGGCAGAACCATCGCTTTCGGTTGGACTGCAAGCCGCAGTCCCAACCCTGCACTGACAGGGATGGTAGTATAGCACAGGGTGTCCCAGGTCCTATCAGCACATCTGCCAGCAGCAAACCACCAGCTGTAGACTGTAGCCGGCAAATTTCTCTGCCCCATCTGCTGCAGCAGAAAAAAAAAATACAGTCCCTGCCACCCACATGCCCAGCGTCTGAATGCAAGCTTGTCAAAGCTGTTGGCTTTCCAACTTCTGCTTTTCAGCCTGGTGGATTCTGCCCCCTTCCGTGAATTTGCACAATGTGCTGTACCACAATGGCAGGTTCCCAGTCGCTACTACTTTTCACATAAGGCCGTTCCATCTCTCTACCATCACGTGGAAGGGAATGTTCTGGCATCGTTGGGCAAGGCAGTCAGCCGTAAAATCCACCTTACTGCTGACACGTGGTCCAGCAAGCATAGGCAGGGACGATATATTTTGTTCACAGCACACTGGGTAACTCTACTTGCAACTCGAAAGGATGCAGGACAGGGCTCAGTTCTGCAGCTTGTTGTGCCCCCACGTCTCCATACAGCTGGTGGTGATGATGCCAGACCTGTGAGCTCTATCCCCTCCTCCTCCTCCTCCACCTCCATGCCCTCCTCTGCAGATTTGTCCAATGAACATCAGGTAGGGACAGGCCCAGAGGTGGTTCACACCACACCAGCTGGAGCCAGGAATGGTGGTGCACGATAATGGCTCAAACCTCCTGTCCGGCCTTAGACAAGGAAAGTTGACAGGGAAAGTTGACACATGTGCCATGCCTGGTGGCATTTGGTGGTGCAGCGTTTCCTAAGTACGTACCCAGGTTTGCAAGATGTAATAAATCAGGCCAAAAGAGTCTGTAGCCATTTCAGGCGGTCATATACAGCCAGTGCTCGGTTGGCTGAAATTCAGCGGGAATTCCGCCTGCCCGTAAACTGCCTGATTTGTGATATGCCCACCAGGTGGAACTCAACTTTAAAAATGCTGCAGCGGCTATACATGCAGCAGATTGCCATCAACGAGTACCTGTGACAATGCAAGCATCAGTGACACAATCACTGTTGTGTTTCTGCTGGAGCAGACTCTGAGTGGCATTATTGACAGGGCACTGGAGGCAGAGCAGCAGGAGGAAGAGGAGGACTTTCTTTCCTCTCAAGGCCCACTTTATCCAGACACAATCATTCCTATGTCACAGAACACACAGGAGGAGGAAGAGGAGGAGGATTCTGGCACTTTCATAGGCTTCAAAGAAAAGGAAGACATGTGTCAATCTGTAAGCGATGGCTTTCCAAACCCAGGACCCTTGGGAGTAGTACATGGCTGGTAGGAGGAAGTTCCAGATGCTGTCATCCTGAGTGACCCCGAGGAGTCTGCTTCTCAAGCCTCGGCAAATTTGAGGTGCATGGGCAACCTCATGCTTCAAAGCCTGCGAAAGGACCCAAGAATACGTGGCATAAAGGAAAAGAATGATTACTGCTTGGCAACCCTCATTGACCACCGTTATAAGGGGAAGGTCTCAGAACTCATCCCGTCCCCACAGAGAGTGCAGAGGATAAAATCTCTTGAGGACACGTTAAAGAGGATGTTATTGAACATTTTTCCTGACTCCAGTAGGTTACAATGTGGTGGAAATACGTTGTTTTGAGTCTACTGTTGGTCAAGAGAGGAGCGTAGGAGAGGCGTCTGCCTAAGTGTCAGCATTTCTGTCAGGGCTGTCAGCTTCCACATCGCATCTGCAGCGTCTGCATCACATGGTGGACGATTACCTCTGGGCCAAAACAGAGATGGAGAACTTTCCATCTGACGATCCACTGACTTACTGGGTCATGAGAATAGACCACTGGACAGAACTTGCCCAGTATGCTATTGAGTTGTTGGGCTGCTCTGCATCCAGCGTGCTTTCAGAACGGGCATTCAGTGCTGCAGGAGGTCTCGTTACTGATCATAGAACGCGTCTGTCCACAGACTCCGTGGACTGTTTGACTTTTATAAAAATGAATCAGTCCTGGATTACCAGCTATGAAGCCCCTGATGCCGATGTCACTGATTAAAGTGATTGTAAGGGTCATTTTTTTTTAAAATAACAAACATATACTTACCTCCACTGTGCAGCTCGTTTTGCACGCTCTTCTGGGGTCCCCCGACAGCTCTCGCGGCTCCTCCCCGCATCAGATAACCCCCTAGGAGGAGCGCTCTCCCGGGGGGGATTACCTTGCGGGCACACCCCCGAGTCCAGCATTCGGGGTCCATAGAGGCCGAATGCAGAACTCGGCCCTGCCCCCTGCCCCCCCCCGTCATTTGGATTTGATTGACAGCAGCAGGAGCCAATGCCTGCGCTGCTATCACTCTATCCAAACAAGAGTCGAGAACCCCAGGCAGAGAGACAGCGTGTCCCCGCCGGATCAAGTTCCAGGGCTCAGGTAGGTAAAACGGGGGGCTGGGGGGCCGGTGACTGCCAGGTGGATGCATTAAGGTGAAAAAACATGAACCTTTACAACCCCTTTAAGTCTTTTTGGACTGTGGAATCTCTGCAGGACATTAAGGCTGCCTATCTTTGAGGGTGTTCAATCATTTCATCTGGGAGAATGTTTTTGGTATAGGTTTCATGGACACAATTAACACCCAAAGGCCAATTTTTCTGCACCTGTTTGACAGGTGCATAGCATTGCAATTTTTTACAGCAAGACCAATTCTTGCTGTCATCAAGAGTACCTCTATAGTCTTACGGTGGGAAGGCACCACCGACACCCGAAGACCAATTTTTATGCACCCGTTACTTCAATCCAAAGTCAAACTGACACCAGAATGTATCCAAAAAATCTCTAATCTTGTTCCCAGTGCACTACATTGTGGCCTCATCATACACACTGGCTCCCCAGCTGTTGCTGAGCAAAATAAAGGCAGCTTGTAAATGTCATTTTTTTGGCTTTATAAATGCAATTATTGCTGCAGCAAATTCTAGACATGATACAGATCTGCCACTTTACAGGTAGACTAAGGGGACCCCCCAGGCACTAAATTGGAAGGAATTTTTCATTTTTATGCGTTCACTTTAAAAATCAAAAAATCACCGCTCATTTAAAAATGACGTTTTTCACAAACTTTTTTTTTTATTGATACATGTCCCCCCCAGGGCAGGACCCGGACCCCTATAACCATTGTATGCCCAATTACTTGCATATAAGCCTTCAAAATGGCACTTTTGATTTTTGACGTTCAGGTCCCATTGACTTTAATGGGGTTCGTTATTTGTGTCCGAATTTTCGCAGTGTTCGAAAAGTTCTGGTGCGAACCTAACAGGGGTCCGTTTGACCCATCCCTATTAATAAGCAGTACATACGCTTCAAAGGACAACTGTAGTTTTATATTAAAATCCACTATTCCACCTCCCCCCCTCCTGTACTAATCTGCACTAAACCATCCTTCTTACTTACCCCTATAACTGCCGTACCTGCCCTCCCTCCCATGTAAAGTTTTCTTCTTCTACTGTAGTGGAAATCCTCTTTGGGGCCAGTGCTGACAGACTTTTTTGGGGCTTTCCTAGGAAGCAGCTTCAGTATACGGGAAAGTCCCATTAAAGTCTATGGGGGCTCAGTCCATAGCCTGGCCGAAGTACAGGAGAGATGGAGAGGGGGTTGATTAGAAAGGTTTAGTATCAAATCATAGCTGTCCTTTAAAACAAGCCCTCACTGACCTCTGTTATTGCAGGCACTATGGAGTAATTCATCCTCAAAGCTGAACTCCTGGAATGATCTTTATTGCATGGTTAATTTGGTCACCATTCACAGAATGCCTTGTATTTTTTTCTTTTTCAATGAATACAAGGCATGCTCTGATTGAACAGATTGAGAATGCAGCATTTTGCCACTAGATGGAGCTATGATACTTTATCGCCCTCTCGAGGCCAAATGTGGTATTTCCAATTTTGAAACAATGAAAAACATTCAACCAGCACAGTAAATAGTCTGGTAACATAATATTTTTTTTGCCACATTTTTTACAGAACGATTTTACGTGTACTTTCATGCATTGCTTTGCAAATTGTTTATAAATACATTCCAAAGTGTTACATTGTTTCAACTTAATGAGCCTACCAGTAATTCATTCTTTACAATTCTTTATGGCTTGTTGGCTGACAGGTAAAGTCTAATGCCTTTTTTTTACAGTTCCAAGGGCAAAACTAGATTTCCAGTGTAGCTTTCCAAACTGTATAATGCCTGCAGGCAATCTTGGGACAGTCTGAGCCCCATGTCCCAGACCAGTCCCCGTTTATTCCAGGAGAACATATCACATTCCATGCAGGATCTGGTGACTGGCACCAAAAGTGACTGCCTGAAGGTCAGAGAAAATGTAATTGAAAGAGTGATGAAGCGTGGACACGGGAGCTGTTGATTTTTTTTCTTTATTTGGAGAATAATTTCAGCTCTAAACAAGTAATGGCTTTGTGACAGGAGCCGGTTCCAGCATCCGCAGAGACTGGCCGAGCCAGGGACCCCAGAGTTCTCATGTATCCAGAGCGGGATAAAATCAAGGAGCATTAGAATTGTATCACGTTTATTGTACACATTTATATAGCTCTGACATACTCCGCAGTGCAGTCACATTGCTCTCTACACCAGAGGAGCTTACACTCTAATATCCTGACCGCAGTCACCCATTATTATTATTATTATACATTTATATAGCTCTGACATAACATCTGACAGCTGTTTCTTCCAACTGTTATGGGGGAACACACTGAATCTCGTTAAAAGGTCTCTAACTTACCTTCCCAGGCAGATGGGTGGCCCAGGTATGGTCAACTCCGTGTTCTTTTTTTCTCTGATGTTTTTGAAACATAATTTTGCTAGCCTGCTGGCAGAGGAACAGCCAGGGTGGGTTGGCATTTTTCAGTCCTGGTATAGGCCTTTTCTGCGAAGCTGGGACAATGGTGGGCCAGTGAAAAGCCTGAAGGTCCGACATGGTGAGTTCCCAGCTTATGTTGCTCCGTGCCTGAAAATGCTTCGGCAGTGGCGGGTGACGGAGGAGGAAATTAAGTCTCTTCCTAAGAAGGACTTGGAGAGGAGGGTTGTTGAATCTGCCTTTAGCGAGCCACTGGCCTTGAGGGATTGCCCAGGCCCTTTTATGAGGGAGGGTCTGCCTTTGCTCAATCTAGAGAGAATCCCTTTAAAGTTTCGGGATTTGGCCTGGCGCTCGTTCCATGGCAGACTCTATGTAAAGGGCAACCTGAAGCATCGCTCTGCTGAGAACCGTGGTTGTCCAAGAGTGGAATGTGGTGAAGTGGAGGAGACAATGGACCACTTCTTGCTTCAGTGCCCCTTCAATATAGAAGTCTACAAGTGGGTGGGTGGGGCTCTGGGTATCCCTTTCCTTTACCGCTTGAGTTATGCGGAGTGGTCGTATGGGGCCTTCGAGACACATCAGGATTTTGATTTTGAGACACTTTTTCTTGTTAGCTTAGTAGTCCGTTTCTTCTCATGGAATGCACAGTGTCAGGTTTCCGTGCGGAAAAAAGTCCTTCCTGACGAGGTGGTGGTGCACGACATTCTGGGTGATTTTGGGAAGATTCGCGGTCTTGAGAAGGACAGGTGGTGGCCGGGAGCCTGGACAAAGGTGTGGAGGAATGTCAGGTCTCCGTAGCTGCTGTTTGTCAGTCTCTGGGTGTGCGGCTTTCTTTCTGTCCTTTCACGTCCCCGAGATTTTTATATAAGATTGTATTTTTGAAAGAAGGCCGCATGCATTAAATGTGTACAAACCCCATTGTGTACTTAAAAGTGGGGTATGCCTGTATTGGTTTCTTAGCCTGAGGGTGTTTTAGGTGGAGGTTATGGCTTTGTTTAGTTTGGTATATTTAGTTTTCTTTATGTTTTTGCTATGCTGATGTAAGCTATTTTTGTTGATATATTTTTATTTATTTTGTATATATGTAAGTATGTTTTTACTATGTTTGTAAGATTTTTAATAAACAAAAATTTACACTCTAATGTCCTCACCACATCCACACACTATTATTATTATATACTGTTATATTCACATTTATAAAGCTCTGACATATACTGCAGTGCTGTACAGAGAACACTGAGCCAGTCATATGTATCAGTCTCTGTACCAGAGGAGCTTACACTCTAATGACCCACCACAGTCACACACTATAATTAGTATACATTTATATTATAATCTGTAGTGCTGTACAGAGAACACTGAGCCAGTCACATGAAACTCACATGCATAACATTGCTCCCTCCATACAATGTACATATTTGTATGTATGTGGTCATCCTCCTTATGCCCTGAAGTTACTGTGTGTAATACTGGTTCGATATTTTACAAAGACTTACAACTAATACATAATTGTACCTTTGACAATTTTCATTCCTAAGAAGAACGCAATTTATATGTAAAGTGCTGTGTAAATTGATGGCAATATATAACTACGTGAAATAATAATATTAATAATAATAATAATAATTTAGAGGTTTCAGTCACATCTCATGCACGCAGTGCTAATTCTGACCACTAGATGGAGACATCACAGCAGAACCTGCAGGGCAGCTATTGTATTTTCATTTTCTTTACCCTCATTTTTGGAAAGTTGAACTCATGTTGAATACTGCGCCAATTCTTTTTTTTTTCTACTTCACCAAATAGCTGAACGTAGAATAGCACTCGCTATTGTGTTGCTCACGGTGATTAGATTTCAAGCAGCTCATTTATTTATAATCAATTTTTAACCAGCAGTTTGGTACAATTCGGGGGGGGGCACATTTTTACCATCTAGCAAAATGCACCCAAGTAACAATTTAATTATCAGTAATAAGCACAAGTCTGAATTTTGTGTGTGAAAATTAATGCAAACGTCACACATCTTGATTTAAAGCGGAACTTCAGTCATTTTTTTCTACTTTCTGTTTATTAAATCTTCTGCCCTTGTTGTTGTTCTAACTTTGGATAGTAAAACATTTTTTTTTTCTGCCAGTAAATCCCTTATACAGCCCACTTCTTGTTCTTGTCTGGTCATTAGCCTAGGCTTATGACATCATGCACATCTCTCTCTCTCACTCTCATGAGAATTTGCCAGGAAGGGAGGGGGGGATGAGTCATAAGAGGGCCAATGAAAGCTGCAAAGCTGGAGGTGTGTCTGTGTAAATCCAGGAAGTGAACAGGCAGCAGATTCAGCTGCCCACAGTTAAAATGGCTGCAGCCAGACTCAACGGAGGGAGATTTCTGCTGCATTTTTGGCAAGTACAGAATCACAGTGTATATAATATGATATGCAAAGTGGTTGGAGGGAAGCTTCAGAATGACAAAGATGTTTTTATTACAAATTATGTGAGCAGACTGTTTATAAACAATGTTACTTTGTATCTCTCTATCTCCTATCTGAACAATGTTTATAAACAACGTTACCTTGTATCTCATGTCCAAACAATGTTTATAAACAATGTTACTTTGTATCTCCTGTCTTAACAAAATTTATTAACAATGTTACTCTGTATCTCTCTATCTCCCATATGAACAATGTTTATAAACAATTTTACTTTGTATCGTTCTATCTTCTGTCTAAACAATGTCACTTTGTATCTCTATATCTCCTGTCTGAAGATTGTTTATAAACAATGTTACTTTGTATCTTTCTATCTCCTATCTGAACAATGTTTATAAAAAAAACTTTACCTTGTATCTCTCTATCTCCTGTCTGAATAATGTTTATAAACAATGTTACGTTGTATCTTTCTATCTCTTATCTGAACAATGTTTATAAAAAACTTTACCTTGTATCTCTCTATCTCCTGTCTGAATAATGTTTATAAACAATGTTACGTTGTGTCTTTCTATCTCCTATTTGAACAATCTTTATAAACAACATTACTTTGTATCTCTCTATCTCCCATACTAACAATGTTTATAAAAATTTTTACTTTGTATCTCTCTAGCGCCTATCTCGGCAATGTTTATAAACAATGTTACTTTGTATCTCTCGATCTCTTGTCTGAACAATATAACAATATACAATACACGGCTTCTTATATGTTCAGTTCTTCTACATATACAGTATATAATTGTTAGAAATATGGGGGTTGCAAAAGCTAGGCAGCTTTGATTAAAGCACCCATCTAAAAGTACATTGAGTGACAATACAAGCGAGGAGCTATACAAAAGGACAAGACTTTCTGAAGATCTGCCATAAATGTCTACCAAGGAATCCCATTATGCAGATCATTCAATTCACTCATTTGTTCCATTCAGCTTTGCACATCGGAGGAACAATCGACTAAAAGTGACTATTTTACAGGTAAATAGCTGTACAAAGAAACAACGTTCCGAGAGCATCCGTCATACGTATTTACCAAATAATATTCAACATGCAGCTCGTCAATTTATATTAGCAGAAAAAAAAAAAGTTTCGTGGGAGGTGCAACGCACCGCAAGTGACTTTTTAAAGGTACATGACTATGTGAGAAGAGACCCCATATGACATTTTTATCTTTTTTTTTTCCACACAAATAGAGCTTTCTTTTGGTGGTATTTAATCAACACTGGGGTTTTATATTTTTTATTATAGAAACTAAAAAAGCCCAAAAATTTTGCAAAAAAAAAAAAAAACAACAATATGTTTTCCTTACTGCTATAAAACATATTCAGTAAAAAAAAAAAAAAAAAAAAAAATCTGCATAAATTTAGGCCAAAATCTATTCTTGTACATGTCTTTGTTAAAAAACAAAACAAAATCCCAATTAGTATATATTTATTGGTTTGCATGAAAGCAGGGCCAGACTGGCCTACCGGGATACCGGCAAGTCCGCCTGACCTGGGGCCGCTTTGAGGGCAGCGGCGCCTGTAAAAAATATGGCTGCGGGCCTGGGCCGTCATGTCAACTGTGCATGCACGCTCAGGAAAGTCCATACAGGCGTGGCCATATTCGGGCAGGCGGGCGCATGCGCAGTGACATAATGGCACCGGACGGCGCCGTTTTTAAATGTAAGCCAGCATTGTCACCTCTGTGAGGTCTTGGCGTGGCATGTGTCTCTCATGACCAGACCCCTCCGCAGCCTCTGACTACCTCCTGTTATTGCTCTCCTGCACCATGTCCATAGCCTCTGACATCTCCTTCTGCACCATGTCCGCAGCCCCTGACATCTCCTCCTGCACCATGTCCGCAGCCTCTGACATCTCCTTCTGCACCATGTCTGCAGCCTCTGACATCTCCTCCTGTACCATGTCCGCAGCCTCTGACATCTCCTCCTGCACCATGTCTGCAGCCTCTGAAATCTCCTCCTGCACCATGTCCGCAGCCCCTGGCATCTCTTCCTGCACCATGTCCAGACCCTCTGACATCTCCTCCTGCACCAAGTCCGCAGCCTCTGACATCTCCACCTGCACCATGTCTGCAGCCTCTGACATCTCCTCCTGCATCATGTCCACAGCCTTTGACAACTCCGCCTGTACCATGTCTGCAGCCTATGACCATCTCCTCCTGCACCATGTCCGCAGCCTCTGACATCTTCTCCTGCACCATGTCCACAACCTCCGACATCTCCTCCTACACCATGTCCGCAGCCTCTGACATCTTCTCCTGCACCATGTCCGCAGCCTCTGACATCTTCTCCTGCACCATGTCCGCAGCCTCTGACATCTCCTCCTGCACCATGTCCACAGCCTCTGACATCTCCTCCTGCACCATGTCCGCAGCCTCTGACATCTTCTCCTGCACCATGTCCGCAGCCTCTGACATCTTCTCCTGCACCATGTCCGCAGCCTCTGACATCTCCTCTTGCACCATGTCCACAGCCTCTGATCATCTCCTCCTGCACCATGTCCACAGCCTCTGACCATTTCCTCCTGCACCATGCCCACAGCCTCTGACATCTCCTCCTGCGCCATGTCCGCAGCCTCTGACATCTTCTCCTGCACCATGTCCGCAGCCTCTGACATCTCCTCCTGCACCATGTCCACAACCTCCAACATCTCCTCCTGCACCATGTCCGCAGCCTCTGACATCTTCTCCTGCACCATGTCCGCAGCCTCTGACATCTTCTCCTGCACCATGTCCGCAGCCTCTGACATCTACTCCTGCACCATGTCCACAGCCTCTGACCATCTCCTCCTGCACCATGTCCACAGCCTCTGACCATCTCCTCCTGCACCATGCCCACAGCCTCTGACATCTCCTCCTGTGCCATGTCCACAGCCTCTGACATCTTCTCCTGCACCATGTCCTCAGCCTCTGACATCTTCTCCTGTACCATGTCCACAACCTCCGACATTTCCTCCTGCTCCATGTCCGCAGCCTCTGACATCTTCTCCTGCACCATGTTCGCAGCCTCTGACATCTCTTCCTGCACCATGTCCACAGCCTCTGACCATCTCCTCCTGCACCATGTCCGCAGCCTCTGATATCTCCTTCTGCACCATGTCCATAGCCTCTGACCATCTCCTCCTGTACCATGTCCATAGCCTCTGACCATCTCCTCCTGTACCATGTCTGCAGCCTCTGACCATCTCCTCCTGCACTATGTCCGCAGCCTCTGACATTTTCTCCTGCACCATGTCCACAGCCTCTGACAATATCATCCTGCACCATGTCCACAGCTTCTGACATCTTCTCCTGCACCATGTCCACAACCTCCGACATCTCCTCCTACACCATGTCCGCAGCCTCTGACATCTCCTTCTGCACCATGTCCACAACCTCCGACATCTCCTCCTGCACCATGTCCGCAGCCTCTGACATCTTTTACTGCACCATGTCCACAGCCTCTGACCATTTCCTCCTGCACCATGCCCACAGCCTCTGACATCTCCTCCTGCGCCATGTCCGCAGCCTCTGACATCTTCTCCTGCCCCATGTCCGCAGCCTCTGACATCTTCTCCTGTACCATGTCCGCAGCCTCTGACATCTCCTTCTGCACCATGTCTGCAGCCTCTGACATCTTCTCCTGCCCCATGTCCGCAGCCTCTGACATCTTCTCCTGCCCCATGTCCGCAGCCTCTGACATCTTCTCCTGTACCATGTCCATAGCCTCTGACCATCTCCTCCTGCACCATGTCCGGAGCCTCTGAGCATCTCCTCCTGCACCATGTCCGCAGCCTCTGACATTTTCTCCTGCACCATGTCCGCAGCCTTTGACATCTCCTCCTGCACCATGTCCAGAGGCTCTGACCATCTCCTCCTGTACCATGTCTGCAGCCTCTGACCATCTCCTCCTGTACCATCATTGGTGTCAGTGGGAGGAATAGTGCCCCATTTTTGGTATCAGTGGGAGGAATAGTGCCTCATCATTGGTATCAGTAGGAGGAATAGTGCCCCATCATTGGTGTCAGTGGGATGAATTGTGCCCCTTTGTTGATGTCAGTGGGAGGAATTATGCCCCATCATTGGTATCAGCGGGAGGAATAGTGCCCCATCATTGGTGTCCGTGGGAGGAATTGTGCCCCTTTGTTGATGTCAGTGGGAGGAATTATGCCCCATCATTGGTATCAGTGGGAGGAATAGTGTCCCATCATTGGTGTCAGTGGGAGGAATATTGCCTATCATTGGTGTCATTGGGTGGAATTGTATATCATCATTTGTGTTAATGGGAGGAACTGTGCCCCATTGTTGGTGTCAGTGGCAGGAATTATTTTCCATTCAGTGGATGGAATAATGCTCCAAGGGCCAGATAAAAGCAAGCAAAGGGCCACATCCGGCCCCCCGGCCACAGTTTGGAAACCACAGATTTATAACAACCAAAAATAAAGTGTAAATAGATTTGAATATTTAATGCAAATGCATAAAAACAAATTCTCCGACACTGAATTTTGCCAGCAAGCGAATTTAAAGCCTGCTTCCAAAATGTAATATCATTTGATTTTGTTGTATATATTTGTAAATATATTGGGAAGAAAGGCGCAATCCCCGCACAGCTCCGGCTCACATCTGTACAGGACTTGTTAAGCATCTCCGGTGACTGCGGAGACAATGGCGAGACACGGCGGTCACAGCAGCAATTTCCCGCAGATTTATGAGCCTCTCGGAGCCGCGCTGTGACTGGTGACAGCTGGATAAAAGGCTCTTCAATATTATTCACTGGAAATGGAAGGACGGAGAATGGAAATAGAGGCTTTCATTACCCGCTTCTCCATGTGCGGTCGCGGGCACTCTGAGTGCGCACAAACATCACCCTGGGAGGCACTTACCCACCAAGCGGTCACTTCCAAACCATTTTGCTTCATTCGACCTCTATCTCGGAATGGTACGTTTGGGACGGAGATGCTTTTTTTCCCCATAAATGAGAACAGTAATGCAGTTTTCATGTCTCCGCAGAGCGGGGAACTGGGAGGCCATTATCGCGGTTTTCCATTTGGATGACGATGCTTGAGGTGTATTTTATAGTGGCTTATTAATTTTGGATGCAGCCGGGATAATAAGCATTTAAAGGTGTCACCGGCCTGAGTGTTTGCAGCGGGGGGTGCTTGTCCTTTAGGTTTTTGAACGCAACAGGCAGGTTGATACTTGAGAGATACGATGGGAGAGATTTACATGACTCCCATACAGCGGCATAATATTTCTATCTTGGTTGATTTACTTAAGGCAAATAGGCTGTTCACTTTGCAAGAGAAATTGCACTCTGCAAGCCTTTTTCTTTTCCAAGGCTTAGTGAATGAGGTCAAACTATCATCATCCAATCACGTGCAAGCAAAATTGCCTTTTTTTTTTCTTCCACAGGAAGATCCTTTGCGAAATGAAATTTTACCACATTCACTAAGCACTGAGGAACATTTTTGCAGCACCGCAATGTCACTTCCAGTTTCCCGGCTGGCTCACTGTGCTGCGGAGTGGACTCTGAGACTGACTGTGCGACCGACGTGTGGTGGAGGCCTGAGCTGAGTGGTGTGGTAATGATAGGTAAAGCTAATGGTCCCGCGGGCCTCTGGCTCAGACTCCCTCTCCTCTCCTCCGAGTCCTAGCTGAGTAAGCTGAGTGTCTGACAGCCGTGAGCCACCCCTACGCTCCGCACACACTTCGCTCAGTCAGTTCCCTGCGCTTCTCTGCTGGATGAGGTCTCCCCACTCAGTGAGTGCAGACTGCGCCCAGGACAGGGCGGATGTCCTGGCAGTGGTCACTGGATGAGGATAGCGATGACGCCGGGTGTATTATACAATGATGAGGATGATGATGATCATCATCATCATCCTCATATATACCCTGATCTGTAATGCTGAGCTATATACCCTGATTTGTGAGGCTGAGCTGTGTTCCCTGATCTGTGATGTTAAGCTATATACCCTGATCTGTGAGGCTGAGCTGTGTTCCCTGATCTGTGATGTTGAGCTATATACCCTGATCTGTGAGGCTGAGCTATATACCCTGATCTGTGAGGCTGAGCTGTGTTCCCTGATCTGTGATGTTAAGCTATATTCCCTGATCTGTGAGGCTGAGCTATATACCCTGATCTGTGAAGCTGAGCTGTGTTCCCTGATCTGTGATGTTGAGCTATATACCCTGATCTGTGAGGCTGAGCTATATACCCTGATCTGTGAGGCTGAGCTGTGTTCCCTGATCTGTGATGTTAAGCTATATTCCCTGATCTGTGAGGCTGAGCTATATACCCTGATCTGTGAGGCTGAGCTGTGTTCCCTGATCTGTGAGGCTGAGCTATATACCCTGATCTGTGAGGCTGATCTATATACCCTGATCTGCAATGGCGACCCTAGGGGGGGGGGGCAGAGGGGGCCCTGACCCCCCCAACATTATGCTGTGCCCCACCATGTGCCCCCCCCCATTTTTTTACAAAAAATCAATGTCTAAGAGGGAGAGAGTCCCCAGTCAGCTCCTGCGGGTGATTCCTCCCCCCTCCCCTGCTCGCTGACACTGCATAATGCAAGCGTTCACACAACCACGGCCGCCCAATCTGCTCCTTCACCTGCATCCTCATTGGCAGGGAGAAGAGCGAGTTGCAGGAAGGACTCCACCAGGACTCTCAGTTACTGAAAAAACAGACTGTTTTCTCCCGTCCTTAGGACAGGAGGACCAGCCTGTAAATTCCAAGAAATGCCAGACCAGCGCTGTCAATAGCAGGGGCAGGACAGCAAGAGGAGGCTGGGGAACCCCACAGTGGCAGAACACCAGGGCCCGGAGGCAAGACAACCTTTGCAACCCTGATAGTTCGCCCACTGCTTTGGATCCTTATATTTTCTTGATATGCTGGTGACATATATCTCTTGTTTTCTGCCACCCTGGGGGACCCCAATACAGTAGGAAGGGAGCTCACTGCAGAACATGTGAAAGGGCCCGTTGTGGGGTCGTAGTAAAGGGCCCCAGGAGATATGTATATATATATATATATATGTATGTATATATATATATATATATATATATATATATATTTATATATGCACTTTATAGTTGCCCCCCTACTTTTGTCCCTGTCCCCCCATGTGCCCCCCCTAAATTTGAAAGCTGGAGACGCCACTGCTGATCTGTGAGGCTGAGCTATATACCCTGATCTGTGAGGCTGAGCTATATATCCTGATCTGTGAGTCTGAGCTATATCCCCTGATCTGCAAGGTTGAGCTATATCCCCTGATCTGTGAGGCTGCGCTATATACCCTGATCTGTGAGGCTGAGTTTTATATCCTCATCTGTGAGGCTGATATATATACCCTGATCCGTGAGGCTGAGCTATATACCCTGATCTGTGAGGCTGAGCTGTATACCCTGATCTGTGAGGCTGAGTTTTATATCCTCATCTGTGAGGCTGATATATATACCCTGATCCGTGAGGCTGAGCTATATACCCTGATCTGCGAGGCTGAGCTATATAACCTGATCTGTGAGGCTGAGCTATATAACCTGATCTGTGAGGCTGAGCTATATACCCTGTTCTGTGAGGCTGTCAGGCTGAGCTACTATTTCCCTTGCATGAGATTGGGTATTCTTTGCAAAGTAAAATTTCACCACATTCACTAAACTTCTGGTGATCTCTCTTGCAAAGTGAACAGCCTATTCGCTTTTAGTAAATCAATCCCAGAGAGACAGATGTTTTTTTTTTTTTTTGGACTCAACAGAGTTAGTTTACTAAAGGTAAGTAGACTTTTTTTACTTTGTAAGGAAATTATCCCCAGAGCTAAGTGAATAAGGTGAAGCTTGACTTCCATCATCCAATCATGTGCAAGTAAAAATGTTGTTTTTGTTTCAATTTTCTTGCGTGTGATTGATTATTCTTTGCACAGTGAAATTTCACCTCATTCAATAAACCCTGGGGAAAATCCCCTTGCAAAGTGAACAGTCTATTTGCTTTAGCCATTCATCCCTATGAAAGAGCATCAGATGACAAACAACTCAATCCTATTACCTTTGTCAATATGTAATAATCCTTGTTATCCTCTAATAGGTGAGAGAGAATAGAGGGTAACAGTAGAGGACACCAATGATTATTACATATTGACAAAGGAACCGCAATCGCTCTGTAGAGTTTTGTGCAGTCATGCCATTGTTTATTTTACAATGTGGTTCTCTTGTTAGTAATAAATACATATATATATCTATATATATAATGAACACCGTTAAAGTCTATGGGACACAAACATGAATAATCAAAAGTGCTAAATTTAAAGGCTTATATGCAAGTTATTGTCATAAAAAGTGTTTGGGGACCTGCGTCCTGCCGCAGGGGACATGTATCAATGCAAAAAAAAGTTTTAAAAACTGACGTTTTTTTCGGGAGCAGTGATTTTAATAATGCTTAAATTGATACAATAAAAGTGAAATATTCCTTTAAATTTCGTAGCTGGGGGTGTCTATAGTATGCCTGTAAAGTGGCGCATGTTTCCCATGTTTAGAACAGTCCGAGAGCAAAATGACATTTCTAAAGGGAAAAAAAATTAATTTAAAAGTACTTGCCGCTATAATAAATTGTCGGTCCCGGCAATACATATAAAAGTCATTGAAAAAAATGGCATGGGATTCTCCCACAGTCCATTACAAGGCCCTTTGGGTCTGGTATGAATATTAAGGGGAACCCCAAACCAAATTTTTTTTTAAAATTGCGTGGGGGTCCCCCCAAAATTCCCTACCAGGCCCTTCAGGTCTGGTATGGATATTAAGGGGAACCCCACGCCAATTTAAAAAAAAAAATGGCGTGGGGGCCCCCCTCAAAATCCATACCAGACCCTTCAGGTCTGGTATGGATTTTAAGGGGAACCCTGCGCCAAAATAAAAAAAAATGGTGTGGGGTCCCCCCAAAAATCCATACCAGACCCTTATCCGAGCACACAACCTGGCAGGCTGCAGGAAAAGAGGGGGGATGAGAGAGCGCCCCCCCTCCTGAACCGTACCAGGCCACATGCCCTCAACATGGGGAGGGTGCTTTGGGGTAGCGGCCCCCCCAAAGCACCTTGTCCTCTGGTTGATGGGGACATGGGCCTCATCCCCACAACCCTTGCCCGGTGGTTGTGGGAGTCTGCGGGTGTGGGGGCTTATCGGAATCTGGAAGCCCCCTTTAACAAGGGGACCCCCAGATCCTGGCCTCCCCCTGTGTGAAATGGTAACGGGGTACAAATGTACCCCTACCATTTCACAAAAGAAGTGTGAAAATGGTAAAAAAACACAAGACACAGCTTGGGACAAGTCCTTTATTAAAAAATACAAAAATAAAAGTGTCCCACGAAGTCCATTCATCTTCTTCTCTCGCTCTGATGGACCGAAAAACAAACAAAAAAAAGCCGCACGCCGCCACTGATCTGCCTCCATGGGAGGCACCTGTCGTAATGACCGGCCTCTCAAGTGACAGTTCTTTTATAACTGAGGGCGGGGCCACACCACGATCACGATGATGTCGCCGGGTGACCCCGCTTCTCTCTGACGCACGGGGACATCCCTATGGCTTCCCTGTAGCGGCAGAGGGGGCAGGGTCACTTGGTTATGTCACCGTGTGGCCCCGCCCCCTCTGACGCTACGGGGAAGCCATAGGGATGTCCCCGTGCGTCAGAGGGGGGCGGGGTCACCTGGTGATGTCATCATGTGGCCCCGCCCTCAGTTATAAAAGATGTGTCACCTGAGAGGCCGGTCATTATGGCGGGTGCCCCCTATGAAGGCAGATCGGTGGCGACATGTGGCTTTTTTTTTTCGGTCCGTCGGAGCGAGAGAAGAAGAAGATGAATGGACTTCGTTGGATATTTTAATTTTTACATTTTTTTAATAAAGGACTTGTTCCAAGCCATGTCTTGTGTTTTTTAACCATTTTCACACTTTTTTTGTGAAATGGTAGGGGTACATTTGTACCCCGTTACCATTTCACACAGGGGGGGAGGTTGGGATCTGGGGGTCCCCTTGTTAAAGGGGGCTTCCAGATTCCGATAAGCCCCCTGCCCGCAGACCCCCACAACCACCGGGCAAGGGTTGTGGGGATGAGGCCCTTGTGGGGGTGAGGCCATGCTCGGATAAGAGTCTGGTATGGGTTTTTGGGGGGCCCCATGCCATTTTTTTTTCAATTTTGGCACGGGGTTCCCTCTAAAATCCATTCCAGACCTGAAGGGTCTGGTATGGATTTTGAGGGGGACCCCCACGCCATTTTTTTTTAATTCTTGGCGCGGGGTTCCCCTTAATATCCATATCAGACCTGAAGGGCCTGGTATGGAATTTGGGGGACCACCACGCAATTTTTAAAAAAATTCTGGTTCAGGGTTCCCCTTAATATTCATACCAGACCCAAAGGGCCTTGTAATGGACTGTGGGAGAATCCCATGCCATTTTTTTCAATGACTTTTATGTGTATTGCCGGGACCGACAATTTATTATAGCTGCGAGTAGTTTTAAATTACTTTTTTCCCTTTAGAAATGTCATTTTGCTCTCGGACTGTTCTAAACACAGGAAACATGCGCCACTTTACAGGCATACTATAGACAACCCCAGGTATGAAATTTAAAGGAAGATTTCACTTTTATTGTTTCACTTTAAGCATTATTAAAATCACTGCTCCCGAAAAAACGGCCATTTTTAAAACTTTTTTTTTGCATTGAAACATGTCCCCTGGGGCAGGACCCGGCCCCAAAACACTTTTTTATGACAATATCATGCACATAAACAAAATAAAAAGTGTAGCGCTATGGTGGTGAAACAGATGTAAGGTGTAGGAAAGAAGGAAGTTTGTTTATATTTGAAGAAACCAATAACTTCATCTAATCCAAAACCTATATGTGCTAGATAGTGTAGTGAATATGGATATGACATCCAGTGTCATCACTCGTGTGAATGAGAAAATGCTCTATCTCGCTAGGAAGAGCAGAAAACATCAAAAAAAATTGAATGTATAAAAAAGGTTAATATTGATTACAACATCCAAACTTATCAGTGATGAAAAAAATATATAGTGTCAGAAGTGTCCATAATGTAAATGGATGAAACTCCCAGATAAACAATATAAATATATTAGTCCATATGTTATACGGTGTGGTTGGCCCAAATTGAATCCCAGGCGGATGGCATCACAAGGAACAATCCAAATTTCAGTAAAAGATGGAATACTCTTACCGACTTTGATGGACTCACAGGCCTTTGGCGGTGAGTCAACTAGGCTTGTACTGTCTTATGATGACAGTGACAGGATGGCTTGTACACCGGTAAGGTTCTCCCTCAGATGGGGGGCCAGGAATCCGCCCAAAAAGGTCTCCGCAGTCTCCGTCTTTGTCAGCATGCATGGACCATATATGAGGAAAAAACAAGGAGCCTCCACATGGTGTAAATCCAAAAAACTATTTTTCAAATAGCATTTATTAGATCACTCAAGATCCTCAAACAGTCCAACAAAGTAAAAATTAGCAGAATCGATTCAAGTAATACAAAGTAGTTAAAAGTTGGTAAGCGTGGTAAAGGTGGCTGGGTACAGCCACCTTTACCACGCTTACCAACTTTTAACTACTTTGTATTACTTGAATCGATTCTGCTAATTTTTACTTTGTTGGACTGTTTGAGGATCTTGAGTGATCTAATAAATGCTATTTGAAAAATAGTTTTTTGGATTTACACCATGTGGAGGCTCCTTGTTTTTTCCTCATATATGGTCCATGCATGCTGACAAAGACGGAGACTGCGGAGACCTTTTTGGGCGGATTCCTGGCCCCCCATCTGAGGGAGAACCTTACCGGTGTACAAGCCATCCTGTCACTGTCATCATAAGACAGTACAAGCCTAGTTGACTCACCGCCAAAGGCCTGTGAGTCCATCAAAGTCGGTAAGAGTATTCCATCTTTTACTGAAATTTGGATTGTTCCTTGTGATGCCATCCGCCTGGGATTCAATTTGGGCCAACCACACCGTATAACATATGGACTAATATATTTATATTGTTTATCTGGGAGTTTCATCCATTTACATTATGGACACTTCTGACACTATATATTTTTTTCATCACTGATAAGTTTGGATGTTGTAATCAATATTAACCTTTTTTATACATTCAATTTTTTTTGATGTTTTCTGCTCTTCCTAGCGAGATAGAGCATTTTCTCATTCACACGAGTGATGACACTGGATGTCATATCCATATTCACTACACTATCTAGCACATATAGGTTTTGGATTAGATGAAGTTATTGGTTTCTTCAAATATAAACAAACTTCCTTCTTTCCTACACCTTACATCTGTTTCACCACCATAGCGCTACACTTTTTATTTTGTTAATGTGCACAAATACAGTCGTTTTGTAGTGTTGGCTGCTTCCTTTGTTGGATTGGCGCGGTATTCCATTTATCCATCATGCACATAAGCCTTTAAAATTAGCACTTTTGATTTCTCCCATAGACTTTTAAAGGGTGGTCACACGATATAAAGGCAGCACTCAGTAATTGATGATCATGTTCACATGCAATAAAAATAAGAGTACATAGTGCACTACCGTAGGGTCTACCGCTGATGAAGTCCGGGTGTGGACGATACGCGTGCGGGAGTTCCTTGGACATCACTGCAGCCACCATTACTACTTGACGTTATCCTTTGATGCCATTTTACCTTTATCCCAGCACTAGGGTGTAGTGCTGTGTATGTGAGTACTTGACTTTTAATAAATGTGATCTTCTTAGCCACACAGTGTGCACTATGTACTCATATTTTTATTGCATGTGAACATGATCATCAATTACTGAGTGCTGCCTTTATATCGTGTGACCATCTGCCCATGCAAGTCTCCATCTTTATCCACTGAGAGTGGTAAATGCTGTTTTGACCCGTCTGTTAGCTCAGGGGTCCATATGCTGAGGTGAGCAGTTTGGCTAGCTGGTGGTGGAATCACGGATGTATAGCACTGCATGGGCTGTCATGAGCACTTAGACCACTACAGAGGAGACCTTTTCTCTATCAACTTTTGGATTTAAATTTAAAGGGACTTTTATTAGTAATATTTGAACTTCTGGGTATAGCGCTGCACTGCTTTATTTATCCTATGTACTTTGAGGTTTTTTATGTTTACCTTCAGTTTTTAGCTGCTTGTATTTTTAAATATTGGATTTTTTGCGCTGACTTTATTCTATTTATAATCACGCAATATCGTCTCAGCAGCCTGACACTCACTGAGACCCTTGCAACCATGCAATATCATCTCAGCAATCTGAGACCCTTGCAACCACACAATATCGTCTCACACAACCTTATACTCATCGAGACCTTTGCAGCCACGCAATACCGTCTCAGCAACCTGACTGAGACCCTTGCGACAATGCAATATCGTCCCAAACCAGACTGAGACCCTTGAAACCACACAATGCTGTCTCAAAACAAACCTCATACTCATCGAGACCCTTCCAACCACGCAATATCGTCTCAGCAAACCAGACTGAGACCCTTGCGACCACGCAATGTTATCTTAAAAACAAACCTTCATACTCATCGAGTCACCTGCAACCAAGCATTATCATCCCAGCAACCTGACACTCACTGACACCCTTGCAACCACGCAATATCGTCTCCCGTAGTATAAAACACTTTGAAAACCTGCATACAAACTAACTTGCAAACACACCTCATTGGCTACACAAACACGCAGCAGCACCTGGTTGCCCATTCATCTCCAGTGGCACGCGGGCCACTCATCTTTTCGCTGTCTCTCCCTGAGGTTTGTTCAGGTTTCCATCCGGCACCAGGTTAGACTTTATCTCCACAGGTAAAAAAAAAAGAAAAAATAAATAAATAGGAGGGGAAGAACGTACAGTTCACATCTTCACCAGGGTCAGTCGTATGACAGACGTGAGCCAGTTCATTTCAGGTAAAGTCACACCAGGCCCACCATCAGACAGTTATCCACCACCTCCATGACTTCCTGCTCATTGAACAACCAGGCACACCACTGGCAGATCTAGACAGGTTGGGAATAGAGTTTAGCAATCTCAACGTGCCCATAGCCGAGCATAAAGTGGAAGGCCCGGTACACTCTATCACCTTCCTAGGTGTCACTCTGGACACGCGTGCCATTCAGGCTAGTGTGCCTCCTGACAAACTAGCCCGTATCAGGACAGTTATCCACGACCATGAGGCACTCGCAATCCTTACTAGGGATGCTGAACTTTGGGATGAGGATTATTCTTCAAGGACAGTCTTTTATATCACAGCTTTTAGTTTTTCTCATACCAGTGTAAGATCCAGACTAGGGATGGGCGAACGGTTCGGCTGTAGCATAAGTTCCAACAAACAATATGCGGTGTTTGCGGCAAATTCGAAAGCCGCGGAACACCGTTAAAGTCTATGGGACACTAACATGAAAAATCAAAAGTGCTAATTTTAAAGGCTTATGTGCATGGTATTGTCATAAAAAGTGTTTGGGGACCCGGGTCCTGCCCCAGGGGACCTGTATCAATGCAAAAAAAAGTTTTAAAAACGCCTGTTTTTTCGGGAGCAGTGATTTTAATAATGCTTAAAGTGAAACAATAAAAATGAAATATTCCTTTAAATATTGTGCCTGGGGGGTGTCTATAGTATGCCTGTAAAGTGGCACAGTTTTCCTGTGTTTAGAACAATACCACAGCAAAATGGCATTTCTAAAGAAAAAAAAAGCCATTTAAAACTGCTCGAGGCTGTAATTAATTTTCGGGTCCCAGCAATATAGATGCAAAAAAACGGCATGGGTACCCCGAACCAAAAATTTAAAAAAAAATTGTGTGGGGGTCTCCCCAAAATGTATACCAAGCCCTTCAGGTCTGGTATAGAAATTAAGGGGAACCCTGTGCCAATTTTTTTTTTTAAATGGCGTAGGAGTCCCCCCCAAAATCCATACCAGACCCTTATCCGAGCACGCAACCTGGCAGGCCGCAGGAAAAGAGTGGGTCGAGAGAGTGCACCCCCCTTCTGAACCGTACCAGGCCACATGGCCTCAACATGGGGAGGGTGCTTTGGAGTAGCCCCCCGAAGCACCTTGTCCCCATGTTGATGGGGACAAGGGCCTCATCCCCACAACCCTTGCCCGGTGGTTGTGGGGGTATGCGGGCGGGGGGCTTATCAGAAACTGGAAACCCCCTTTAACAAGGGGACCCCCAGATCCATTGTACCCCTACCATTTCACAAAAAAGTGTCAAAAATAGTAAAAAAGACAGGAGACACATAGGGACAAGTCCTTTATTGGATCAGAAAAAAAAAAAAAGCCGCAACACCTCCGCCTCTATGGGAGGCTCTCGCCAAGTGATGCTTTTTCTCGATGACAGCTGTTATATGGCTGAGTGACGTAAACGGGCGACCCTGCCTTCCTCAGACTTCATGTGGTGTCAGAGGGGGGCGTGGTCACCTGTTTACGTCTGCAAAATGCAATAAACTGGTCCCTCAGCCAGAACACTGAAGATGGATCGTTGATGGGTCTTCCAGCATGGCAATGACTCAAAACATACCTCCAAGGCAACAAAGGAGTGGTTCAAGAAGAAGCATATTAAGGTTGTGGAGTGGCCTAGCCAGTCCCTGGACCCTAATCCTATAGAATATTTTTGGAGGGAGCTAAAACTTGGAGTTGCCAAGTGACAGCCAAGAAATCCTAAGGATTTAGAGAAGATATGTAAAGAAGAGTAGACCAAAATCCCACCTGAGATGTGTGCAAACCTGGTCTCCAACTACAAGAAACGTTTTACCTCTGTGCTTGCTAACAAGGGTTTCTCCACCAACTACTAAGTCATATTTTTCTTGGGGATCAAATATTTATTTTACTCACTGAACTCCAACTCAATTTATAACATTCCTACCATGTGTTTTTTCTGGATTTTTGGTTGATATTCTGTCTCTATCATTTAAACCACTTCCCGCCTTCCATATAGCAAAATGATGGGCGGAAAGTGGTTGAGTTATCCTGACCGGGTGTCATATGAGGTCCAGCAGGATAAGCCTCTACCACCAGCAGTGCAAGACTCCAAGAAGATGAGCCCTGTACCAGTACTGGAATTACACAGCAAACCCGAAGAATCAGTCCTACCTTCCCGATGCCCTGGCAAACCCCTTATGGTTGCCTGCCAGCTCAGGATCCACTATAATCCCTCCTTTCACCACACAGCCAGGTGTGCAGCCCAACACTACTATTTTTTCCCAACTAGATTCGATTATTTTTATTTGTTTTTCCCTGAAGATTTGCTGCAGTATATGGTGGACCAAACAAATCTCTATGCAGAGCAATTTATTGCCTCCAACCCCAATTCATCATACGCCTGTATGTTTCATTGGCGACATCTCACACTAGACATATTCAAGTAAGTCGGACCGCGTGTATGCTCCATCGGACAATTGTTGTCAGATTTTCCGTCAACAAATGTTGGCTAACATGTTCTCAGATTTTCCGCCAACAAATGTGTGTTGTCGGACTTTCCAAGCGTGTGTACACAAGTCCGTCGGACAAAAGTCCAAAGTACAAAAACGCATGCTCGGAAGCAAGGACGAGCCAGAAGCGGTCGGTCTTGTAAACTAGTGTTCGTAATGGAGAATTAACATTCCTTATGAAATCTGGAAACGCAGCGCACAATTCTCTTCTTCTTTAATAAGATAATAATGAAGCTGCTTTGCTGGTGATACTGATGGAGTTATTGCAAACAAATTTTCAAAGGCTTTTTTTTTTCTAGTGATATCAAGAATAATATTATTATGTTTTATCCCGTAGTTTTTAAGAACAAAGGTACAACTATGTTGGTCTCCCTTTTTTAAAATGTAACTGCCGACTCCCAAACTGTCATTTGAAGTAAAACACATAGCCAAGTATTATTCTTCACATTTTATTTTTTATTGTGCATTAAAAAAAAAAAATAATAAAATTAGACATGCTATCTGCCAATAGAAAATAACCAAAAAGTGCATTCTATGCATCAAAAAATATAGAAAATGTACCAAATCAAATCATCAAAAAAATACAGTGGAACCTCGGTTTGCGAGTAACGCGGTTAACGAGTGTTTCGCAAACCGAGCACTGTATTTCTAAAATTCCTAACTCGGTTTGCGAGTGTTGTCTCACAAAACGAGCAGGATTCAGGCTAAAAGCAGTGTGCAGTACCGCTTCTGGCCTGAGGTGGGGGGGAGGTGCCGGAGCCGAGCGGAGCCGAAAGTCGCCGATCGACGCTGTTCGGAAAGGCCCGAGGAAAGTTTGGCTGACCTCGGCAAACCTCGGAAAGGCTCACTGAGTCTTTCAACTGAGTCTTTCTGAGGTTTGCTGAGGTCCGCCGAAGTGTCCCATTTTCGTCCGTTTCCGAGGCTCTCCGGCGCACCCCGCCTCTGGCCGCATGCGGTATTGCATCCCATTGAAGTCAATGCGGAACAAATTATTTTCGTTTCCATTGACTTCAATGGGAAAACTCGCTTTGATATGCGAGTAGATTGGATTACGAGCATACTCCTGGAATGGAATATGCTCATAATCCGAGGTTCCACTGTAATGTCAAAGCAATAACTCCAAGGCCAATAATAAATAACACGTTATCGCCTCCGGTTCCGCAACATGGCCTGTTGACGAATGGCCATTCAGAAATGAACTGAAAAGCACGAAATGAAAAGCACTAAATGAAAAATGCAAAAAGAAAAGCGCGAATCAGCACTCACCAAACTTCTACTAACACAAAATTAGCAGAAGGAGCCCAAAGGGTGACGCTAAAGAGCTGAAAAACCACGTAGTACGTCACTACGTTCGGAATTGTTGGCCAACATTTGTGTGACCGTGTGTATGCAAGACAAGTTTGAGCCAACGCCCTTCGGACAAAATTCCACGGTTTTGTTGTCAGAAAGTCCGATCGTATGTACGAGGCTTAAGACTCCCAGCTCTAGCCCCCTGAGTTCCCCACATATATTGGTACCAGTGGGAAAATTGTCTGGGAGCTAGCATACCCCCCCCCCCCTGTTCAAAAAAGGATATCATTTATATTATGGACAATTATTATACCAGCCTGCCCCCTTTTGGTCACCTTTACCGAAAACAAACCCTGGCCTGTGGTACCTTCGGGAAGGGCTTCCCACAAAATTTATTGACAAAAAGGCTACAAAACAGGGGAATCCTCTTTTTTGAGGAATGAGGAGGTGTTGGCCATGAAGTGGAAGGACAAGAAAGATGTTCACATCCCCTCTACCATCCACAACCACACCTTGGTGGAGATTCCGAGAAGACGTATCTCCATTGTAAATCCTGAATGTGTCCACAATTATAATCTGTTAATTAGGAGGAGGGGGGGGGGTGGATTTAAATGACCAGATGCTACAACCGTATTTATCAACCCGAAAGTCCCGTTACTGGTATAAAAAATATTTCATGTATGTCTGCTATCAAAAATCAACCAAAAACCAACCCATCACCTACCTCAAATATATTGAAGACCTTGTCACTGCCAGGGCCATCTTTAATATTGATTGGACCCTGGGCAAACATTTTCTTGGGCCCCTCCCCCCCATACAATTTCACCCTCCACCTGCTGTGAGACATACAATAAATAGCGGCTAGACCTAAAATCAGTTTACTGTATCAGATCGGGCAGCGATTGCTTGCCAGCGGTTACAGTGTATCATTACCGCTCACTGACTGGTTGCTAGAGGTTACAGCACACATTACGGCTCACTGATTAGTTGCTAGATGTTACAGCACATGATTTCTGCTTGTTGATTGGTTGCTAGAGATTACTGTACAGTAATACTGCTCACTGATTGGTTGCTACAGGTTACAGCACATCATCTCCTCACTGCAGGGGGCATGAAATACGTATGAATGCCGCCTTTATTTACATATCTATGCCGCCAGATGCATCTATTTACATATGAATGCCGGTTATTTACATGTAAACGCAGGGTCTGCAGGTGAGTCATTTGTACAAAACAATAGGGCAGAGCTGGGCAGCATTAGTAGCAGCACTTCACACTGAGATATCAGGACACAGCACAGGACTAAAACTTCAAGGGGCAAGGGAATTTAAACTGGGATAGTTGGAAAGTATGAGGCAGCTGCTTCGGGCCCCACAACAATGACAAGGCTCAGGGCAGCTGCCCCTTTTGCCCTTCCTTAAAGACGGCCCTGGTCACTGCCCTGATTTACCAGCAAGGACCCGCCCCAGGAAGCATTCGCTCTGATAGTGTGAGTCGACTTCATTAACAACATTTTCCCTATAACATTCCCCCCCCCCCACCACAGAATCAGAAAGAAGACGCCAAAAAGAAATGTCGTGTATGCAGCAGATATGTAGCAGTATAAATTTTAAAATTACTTATTTGCCAAATTTTACAATAGAAACTAAAAAAAAAAATGTTTTCTCCTCCAAATTTTTGCTCTTTTTTTCGCTTATATCGCATTAAAAAAAAAAAACCCCAGTGGTGATGAAATACCACCAAAAGAATGGCTCTATTTCCGTGAAAAAAAAAATTATAAAAATTTTGTTTGGGCACAGTGTAGCATAACTGAGTATTTGTCATTCAAAGTGTGAGAGCGCTGAAAGCTGAAAATTGGTCTGGGCAGGTAGGTGTATAAGTGTCCGGTATTGAAGTGGTTAAAATACATCTATGATAACTATTATAGACTCTTCAGTTGTTCGTAAGTGGGCAAACAAATACTTATTTTCTCTCTCTCTGTCTCTCTCTCTCTCTCTCTCTCTATAGTATATAGTATATAAGATCAATCATTGTTATGTGAGTGCACTTTACGTCCCCCCCAGCTCTGGCTCCTGTCCCCTCTTTCCTCCGTCCTTCTCCGTGAACCTTGGTGGCCCTCATCGCTGCATGTTCCTGGCTCCTTGCAGCAGAAATATGTTTTATGACTTGAGAACTGCTGGCTGGCTCTTATTTGGCAGCTTCAGGAATAAGACGGTGACAGATGAGTTTTTAAGGATTTGCTGATCACTCATCTAAACTAACTTAATAGTAGGAGCCTGATTGCAGAAAACAGAGCTTGATTAATGGAGGTGCTGGCACCGGGCAAATTTGCTGTATATTTCATCCCTTCTATCCCGCTTTATAATTATCCAGGAGAGCAAAAAAAAAAAAAAAAGAAAAGAAACTGAGCGGGAGAGACTCCGCCACCAACCGGAGGACAAGAGAATGAAGGTGCTTTAAGAAGAACCCTGCTCTGAGAGTCACATGGCTAAGAAAACTGGAGATGAGTGACATTGACCTTTCTCTTTTTTTTTTTTTGTATTTATATTTTATATTTATGAAAATGTTTTACACATTTTTTTTTTTTTGTCCAACAAATACGGCTCCCAGTACACTGCATATTTCAAACATTACACCTTCCAACCTAACCTTTCTCCTGGTACATAAAAAAGGGGGAGAAGTCCAGTACAATGAATTATTTCAATATTGCAGAGCAGTGATCTCCAAACAGTGGCCTGGGGGCCAGATGTGGCCCTTTGCTTTCCTTGGAGAACTTTGGGCACCATTCTTTTCACTGACACCAATGATTGGGCACCATTCCTTCCACAGGACACCATCAATGAGGCACCTTTCCTCCCACTGACACCCATGATGAGGCACCATTCTTCTCACTGACACCAATGATGGGGCACCATTCTTTTCACTGACACCATCAATGGGGCTCTATTCCTCCAACTGACATTAATGATGGGGCACCATTCTTCTCACTGACACCATCAATGGGGCTCTATTCCTCCCACTGACATCCATGATGGGGCACCATTCTTCTCACTGACCCCATCAATGGGGCTCTATTCCTCCAACTGACAACAATGATGGGGCACCATTCTTCTCACTGACACCAATAATACAGCACCATTCTTCTCACTGACACCAACAATGGGGCTATATTCCTGCCACTGACACCAATGATGGGGCACCATTCCTCCCAATGACACCAATGATGGGGCACCATTCCTCCAACTGACACTATCAATGGGGCTGGCTCTCTTCCTCCAACTGACACCAATGATGAGACACCAATGATGGGGCACCATTCTTCTTATTGACACCATTGATAAAGCTCTGTTCTTCCAACTGACACCAGGGATTGGGCACCATTCCTCCCACTGACTCCATCGTTAAGATACTATTACTCCAACTGGCACCAATGATGGGGCACGATTCCTCCCTCTAGAATCAATGATGAATCATAACTTACTGACACTGACACCAGGGATGTTTCTGCTCCCACAGTCCGGCCCCCCTAAAGTCTGAAGGACAGCAAACTGGTTCTTTGTTTAGAAAGTTTGGAGACCTCTGTTCCAGAGGTTGCAACCTCTATCATACAGTATTCTCACCAAGTGTTTAGAACCATTTCATCCGAAACTTGAAATTTATTTTGGGGTCCCAGAAATTACATACATAGTTACATAGTAGGTGAGGTTAAAAAAAGACACAAGTCCATCAACTGCAACCTATGTGTGTGATTATGTGTTAGTATTACATTGTATATCCCTGTATGTTGTGGTCGTTCAGATGCTTATCTAATAGTTTTTTTTTAACTATTGTTGCCCCCGCTGAGACCACCGCCTGTGGAAGGGAATTCCACATCTTTGCCGCTCTTACAGTAAAGTACCCTCTACGCAGTTTAAGGTTAAATGTCTTTTCTTCTAATTTTAATGAGTGGCCACGTGTCTTGTTAAACTCCCTTCCACGGAAAAGTTTTATTCCTATTGTGGAGTCACCAGTACGGTATTTGTAAATTGAAATCATATCCCCTCTCAAGCGTCTCTTCTCCAGAGAGAATAAGTTCAGTGCTCGCAACCTTTCCTCATAACTAAGATCCTCCGGACCCTTTATTAGCTTTGTTGTCCTTCTTTGTAGTCGCTCCATTTCCACTACATCCTTCCTGAGGACTGGTGCCCAGAACTGGACAGCATACTCCAGGTGCGGCCGGACCAGAGTCTTGTAGAGTGGGAGAATTATCGTTTTATCTCTGGAGTTGATCCCATTTTTAATGCCAATATTCTGTTTGCTTTGTTAGCAGCAGCTTGACATTGCCTGCCATTGCTGAGCCTATCATCTACTAGGACCCCCAGGTCCTTTTCCATCCTAGATTCCCCCCAGAGGTTCTCCCCCCAGTCTATAGATTGTATTCAGATTTTTGCAACCCAAATGCATTATTTTACATTTTTCTGCATTGAACCTCATTTGCCATGTAGTCGCCCACCCCATTAATTTGTTCAGATCTTTTTGCAAGGTTTCCACATCCTGCGGAGAAGTTATTGCCTTGCTTAGCTTAGTATCGTCTGCAAATACAGAGATTGAGCTGTTTATCCCATCCTCCAGGTCGTTTATGAACAGATTAAATAGGATTGGTCCCAGCACAGAACCCTGGGGAACCCCACTACCCACCCCTGACCATTCTGAGTACTCCCCATTTATCACCACCCTCTGAACTCGCCCTTGTAGCCAGTTTTCAATCCATGTACTCACCCTATGGTCCAAGCCAACCTGACCTTTTTACTTTTACCGAAATATGGCCATTTCAGAAGAATGAATTGGAGTCATTTGGGAAGGAAAACATTGGTTGGCTTTCAATGGTGCAATGTGCTTTAAATGGCTCCTGATTTTGTTTTCCTTATTTGTGTATTTTATGTGACTATTTTTCACAGAAAGCAAAAAGATAGTCTACAAATAAAATAAAGAAATAGAAAAATACAGTGCACCATTGTTTTCTTTTGTTTTTGTTTTTTTCCCTTTTGAGCCATTTGCCAACTATCTGTAAAAAAGAAAAAAAAGCAATAGAAATAAAAAATAAAACATGGAAAGCTTTTTTTTTAATATACAATTTCAAACAATTTCAAAAATACAAGCTCATTATTTTGCTGAAATTGCCTCAGTGGCAATTGGGAGTTTTGCGGTAAAATCAATTTAGCCAAAATCACTCCGCTCCCTACATAAAACAAAGTGTCAGGGAAAATTTGGGATTTCTACCACCATTTTGTAAATAAGTGATAAACATCTCACTTTTATGGACCCCCCCTATACCTTTGGCTGCCAGGTACATACAGGGTAAGATTTACGAAAACTGGAGCACCAAGAATCTGGTGCAGCGGTGCATGGGAGCCAATCAATTTCTAACTTCAGCTTGTTCTGGTGCAATCATTTTTATTGAGTAAGACAAGGCCAAAATACAGGCCTGAAGAAAAGAAAGGCAAAATGGTGCCGAACAGGGGAACAAAACATCACTTTTCACGTAAATACAAACAAATTACGTTTTCAAAATGTAATGGCAAAAAGTAGAAGCAGCCGGCGACAGTCCCGGAAGTGGAAATGAATAACTGGATGCGGAGGTCCAAGACACGGTAAGACTAAAGCCTCGTACACACGATCGGACTTTCCGACGGGAAATGTTGGATGTCAGGCTGCTGGCGGTAAATCCGACCGTGTGTACGCTCCATCGGACAATTGTTGTTGGACTTTCCGCCAACAAATGTTGGCTAGCGGGTTTTCACATTTTCCGTGGACAAATGTGTGTTGACGGATTTTCCGAGCGTGTGTACACAAGTCCGTCGGACAAAAGTCCAAAGTACAAACACGCATGCTCGGAAGCAAGGACGAGCCGGAAGCGGTCGGTCTTGTAAACTAGCGTTCGTAATGGAGAATTAACATTCCCAGCAAATTATGAAATCTGGAAATGCAGCGCACAATTCTCTTCTTCTTTAATGGGATAATAATGAAGCTGCTTTGCTGGTGATACTGATGGAGTTATTGCAAACTAATTTTCAAAGGCTTTTTTTTTCTAGTGATATCAAGAATAATATTATTATGGTTTTTTTTTTTAATTTGGGCAAATTACCACAACACCATTATCCCGTAGTTTTTAAGATCAAAGATACAACTATGTTGGTGTCTCTTGTTAATGTTACATTGTATTTTTTTAAAGGTAACTGCCGACTCCCAAACTGTCATTTGAAGTAAAACCCACAGCCAAGTATTATTCTACACTATTTTTTTTATTGTGCATTAAAAAAGGAAAACATATAAAATTAGACATGCTATCTGCCAATAGAACTTAACCAAAAAGTGCATTCTATGCACCCAAAAATATAGAAAATATACCAAATCAAATCATTATTATTCAACCAAAAAAATAATATCAAAGCAATAACTCCAAGGCCAATAATAAATAACACGTTATCTCCTCCGATTCCGCAATATGGCTGGTTGACGAACGGCCGTTCAGAAACGAGCCGAAAAGCACGAAATGAAAAGCGCAAAATGAAAAGCGTGAATCAACACTCACCAAACTTCTACTAACACGAAATTAGCAGAAGGAGCCCAAAGGGTGGCGCTAAAGAGCTGAAAAACCAGGTAGTATGTCACTACGTCACTACGTTTGTAATTGTTGGACAACAATTGTGTGGCCGTGTGTATGCCAGACAAGTTTGAGCCAACGCCCTTCGGACAAAATTCCACGGTTTTGTTGGCCAACAATCTGATCATGTGTACGAGGCTTTACAAACAAATGAAAAGGAACAAACAAAACAAAACAAAAAAAAGGGGGGTAGTGGAGGGATGGGATACGGAGGGATAGGGTGGGGGAGGGTGAAGTGGGGAGAGCAAAAGTGAAAGAAAGAAAAGAGAGAAAGGAGATGTAGAATTAGGCAAGAAGGGAGAAACAGACGAGACAAGAATGGAAAAGGAGGAGGTGTAGACATAGACAAGGAAAGAGCACAGGGCCTGCGGGTTGGGTGGTATATTAGAACGGTCCGGAATGCCTAAGCTGTCTGGGGGCAAGGCGGGGAGAGCATTAGACAACCATGGATTCCACACTTTGAGGAACTTAGCATGGGAGTCATGAAGTACACTGGTACATCTTCTCATGTAGCATGAGGGTGGTCAAAATGCTCTTCACCTCTGCAATACCAACCGAGGGCTTCCGCCAAGATCTAACCTTAGCGCGTTTTGCGGCAATGAAGAGGTAGGTGACCAGCTTTTGTTGGTAGGAGAAGAGGCCCGGGAGGGGGTATCGGAGTAGTGCATGCCGGGCATCTTTTTGGAAGGGTACACAAAAAAGGGTTGAAAGGAGGCCATAGACCAGAATCCCACCAATCATGGGCAGCACCGCCCAATGTGACTAACTTCACCTTATTCAATTAAGCTTTGCCAAGAAAACCTGGAAGCTGATTGGTTTCTATGCAGAGCTGCACTAGATGCTGCACCGAGCAGTTTTAGTAAATCAACCCCTCTATTTGCCTTTAGTAAATCTACCCCATTGTCTACTCCCACTGACACTGGGGCATTTTCTACTCCCCACTTGCCAGACTTGCCAGCCCCCCCCAAGTCTGAGGACAGTAAACTGGCCCTTTGTTTAGAAGGTTTAAAGACGCCTGCATTAAAGAAAGGATGATTTTCCAGAAATACCCAAATAATGGACAATATATTTTTGGCGTTGGGTGGTCTGGTACCCTTCATCCATGCCTGGGGAACCTCTGAACCAGCATGTCAGTATGGCGGTCCTTGTATGCATTTCCATTTGTTAATGTGTAGAAGTTCCGGGGTGTGCAAACTTTCATTTCTTTTTTTTTATTTGCAATATTTCAGACAAATGAACCTCCCGGCGAGGCATATTAACGAGGCTCTCCTTTGTTCCCGGCACATAACGACATCAGCCAGGAATTTATACCTAACCGTAACTTCTGTGCCATTCTTATGAATCACCTCCGCCAGACAAGTTGGGAAACTTTCTGCGGGAAACAAGCAAGTTAAACAAAAATCATTGTAATCGTTCGGAGAGAATAACATCATCATTTTCACCTTTAATAAGCCTTCAGCATGCTTTATCACCACTCTGTCTAATTTTCCGCTCCTCCTATTAATTATTGGAGTTACTGACATTTACCAGGCAGAGCAGTCAATTTTTGGGACAGCAGACATAGCAAAGCCACTTGTTAGCAAAATAGTTTTTTTTTTGCCAGGAAAAATTACACTTAAACCCAATCGCTGAAATCTCATAGAATCTTTAACACGTGAATGGCATAATCAAGGGGCATTTTCAATGCAATCTTAATTAACCACTTCAGCCCCCGGAAGATTTTACCCCCTTCCTGACCAGAGCACTTTTTGCGATTCGGCACTGCGTCGCTTTAACTGACAATTGCGCGGTCGTGCGACGTTGCACCAAAACAAAATTGGCGTCCTTTTTTTCCCACAAATAGAGCTTTCTTTTGGTGGTATTTGATTACCTCTGCGATTTTTATTTTTTGCGCTATAAACAAAAAAAGAGCGACAATATTGAAAAAAAAGCAATATTTTTTACTTTTTGCTATAATAAATATCAAAGAAAACTATATAACAAAAATTTATAAAAAAAAAAAAAAATTTTCCTCAGTTTAGGCCGATACGTATTCTACATATTTTTGGTAAAAAAAAAAAATCTCAATGAGCGTATATTGATTGGTTTGCGCAAAAGTTATAGCGTCTACAAAATAGGGGATAGTTTTATAGCATTTTTATTATTTTATTTTTTTTTTACTAGTAATGGCGGCGATCTGCGATTTTTATCGGGACTGCGACATTATGGCAGACACATCGGACACTTTTAACACATTTTTGGGATCATTGTCATTTATACAGCTATCGGTGCTATAAAAATGCATTGATTACTGTGTAAATGACACTGGCCGGAAAGGGGTTAACCACTAGGGGGCGATGAAGGGGTTAAGTGTGTCCTAGGCAGTGATTCTAACTGTGGGGGGGGAGGGGCTACAACTCACATGACAGCGATCACTGCTCCCGATGACAGGAAGAAGTAGATCTCTATCATGACACAAGGCAGAATGGGGAAATGCCTTGGCATCTCCCCGTTCTACCCCTTCACACCGTAATCACGGGCCGCCGGAGAACATCAAGTTCCCAGGACCCGCGGGCACGCTTCCGGGGCGGGCGCGCGCGCGCCAAAAAGGGCGGCAAATTTGCCTGCCTGTGCCATTCTGCCGACGTACATCTGTGTGCGGCGGTCGGCAAGCGGTTAAATATTCCCTGCTGACCCCGCCATGAAGGTTTTTGCCCTGGAGCTTCCTGTTATAGGGTGACAACAACGCTCTGTCCCTGTCTTCAAATGGTGACCCTGCGTTGTCACTCTGTCCTGTGAGTTTCCAATGTAGACTACGAGAAGCCATTTCAGAACACATTACACAGACATGGTCCACTGTTGTCACCATCAGGAAACCCACCCTGAGAAATGCCATGGGGGCATCGATGGAGTGTATGTAGACAGGCTGCAGGAGATCAGCAGAAGCCAAGAGAGGAAACATGGCGCTTCCAACTTTTTACAGGCTTTTTCCAAAATGCGTTCATTGACTTTTTGGGGTTGGTTTACTAAAAAGCTGCTCACATTGTATGGAAAGTTGCACTCTGCAAAGTGAAATTCTACCACATTCACTAAGCTCTGTCTAGAGGAAGGTCCCTTGCAAGGGGACCAGGCTATTTTGCCATTAGTAAATCAAACCCATTGGGGTTGATTAAATAAAGGCAAATAGACTGTGCACTTTTGCAAATGCAGTTGCTCCGGAGCTGAGTACATGAGGGAAAGCTCTGCTGACTTCCATCATCCAATCATATGCAAGCAAAAAATGCTATTTTTTTATTTTATTTTCCTTGCATGTGATTGGGTATCATAGGTGTGCGCACAGGGTGTGCCAGGTGTGCCCAGGCACACCCTAATCACCCGGTGCAGCACAGATCCCTCCTACTGCCCTGGTTCCCTTCCCCCTTCCCCCCCGCAGCACCGCAGGATTCCCCCCCTCTCTCCTCCCACTGGCTGTTACTGAGGGGATGTTTCAAGATGAGTGGGAGAAGGGGCTGGTAAATATGTACTTTACCGGCCCCTTCCCTTTCTGAATGAACATCGTGAGTGATCGGTAATGTGTTTTTGAGCTTTGGGGTGCACCTCCTAGTGCAACAGGCTGTGCACACCTATGTTGGGTATTTTTTGTAAAGTGAAAATTTACCTCATTTACAAAGCTCTGGTGCAACTGCACTTTCAAAAGCGCACATTTTATTTGCATTTAATTCATCAATCCCAGACTGTGCACTCTGCAAGTGCAGTTGCTTCAGAGCTTAATAGATGAGGCAAAGTTTCACTTTTTCAAAGATACCCAATCACACGCAAGGAAAAATTAAAAAAAAAAACAGCATTTTTCGTTTGCACATGATTGGATGATGGAAGTCAGCAGAGCTTCTGCTCATTTACTAAGCTCTGGAGCAACTGCACTTTGCAAAGTGCACACAGTCTATTTTCCTTTAGTAAATCAACCCCAAAGCACATGTGGTCAGCAGGAGGAGGAAAAGTGCCCCATCATTGGTGTCAGTGGGAGGAATAGTTCCCCATCACTGGTGTCAGTGGGAGAAATAGTTCCCCATCATTGGTGTCAGCGGGAGGAATAGTTCCCCATCATTGGTGTCAGTGGGAGAAATAGTTCCCCATCATTGGTGTCAGCGGGAGGAATAGTTCCCCATCATTGGTGTCAGTGGGAGGAATAGTTTCCCATCACTGGTGTCAGTGGGAGAAATAGTACCCCATCATTGGTGTCAGCGGGAGGAATAGTTCCCCATCATTGGTGTCAGCGGGAGGAATAGTTCCCCATCATTGGTGTCAGTGGGAGAAATAGTTCCCCATCATTGGTGTCAGTGGGAGGAATAGTTTCCCCATCATTGGTGTCAGCGTGAGGAATAGTTCCCCATCATTGGTGTCAGTGGGAGAAATAGTTCCCCATCATTGGTGTCAGTGGGAGGAATAGTTTCCCCATCATTGGTGTCAGTGGGAGGAATAGTTCCCCATCATTGGTATCAGTGGGAGGAATAGTTCCCCATCATTGGTATCAGTGGGAGGAATAGTGCCCCATCATTGGTGTCAGTGGGAGGAATAGTGCCCCATCATTGGTGCCAGTGGGAGGAATAGTGCCCCATCATTGGTAAAAAAAATAAATTACAGGAAAAAAGAGAAAGTGATGAGAAATAATAATAATAATAATAATAAAAAAAGAAACAAACCTTAACCAATAATCATTTCTACATCAAGAAAGTAAACAAAACCCCCAAAAAAACAAGACTAAAAAATAACAATGGACAATGCAAAAAACGGCATGATCAAACATAAGGGGATATACATATATATCAATTTACTATATATTCATTTTCTATATGTGAATGTAATGTTTATTTTCTTTATAGAGTGTCCCTGTGAGGAGCGGCTCCTATAGAAGAAGAGTTCTGAGTGGAGCACATGGATGTTTTATTCGGGGATCGGCGGAGCGTCGGTCTCATTGTAATAAGGAACTGGCCTTGTGGAAACTCTTTGCTGGGATCACTCACCTGAGACTTTTTGATAAAACCAGATTTTGCGGCTCAGCGATTCAGACGGAGTCACCGGGGCAGCCAATCCGCTCCCTCCCCGAGCCGCGTCTGACATTGCGAATGACCCAAAGTTTGTTCAGAGAAGAGAGAAGATAACATTTCCCGGGGGGGGGGGGGGGTTACTCGCTGTTTTTTGCATCAACTTGGTTTTTAACCGCCTCAGCCCCAGAAGAATTTACCCCCTTCCTGACCAGAGCACTTTTTGCGATACGGCACTGCGTCGCTTTAACTGACAATTGCGCGGTCACGCGACATTACACCAAAACAAAATTGATGCCCTTTTTTCCCCACAAATAGATCTTTCTTTTGGTGGTATTTGATCACCTCTGCGGTTTTTATTTTTTGTGCTATCAACAAAAAAAGAGCGTCAATTTTGAAAAAAAAAACAATATTTTTTACTTTTTGCTATAATAAATATCCCCCAAAAATATATAAAAAAAATATTTTTTTCCTCAGTTTAGGCCGATATGTATTCTTCTACATATTTTTGATAAAAAAAAGCACAATTGCGCGGTCGTGCGGCGTTGCACCCAAACAAAATTGATGTCCTTTTTTTCCCACAAATAGAGATTTGTTTTGGTGGTATTTGATTACCTCTGCGGTTTTTATTTTTTGCGCTATAAACAAAAAAAGAGCGACAATATTGAAAAAAAAGCAATATTTTTTACTTTTTGCTATATTAAATATCAAAGAAAACTATATGACAAAAATTTATAAAAAAAAAAAAAAAAAAAAAATTTTCCTCAGTTTAGGCCGATACGTATCCTACATATTTTTGGTAAAAAAAAAAATCTCAATAAGCGTATATTGATTGGTTTGCGCAAAAGTTATAGCGTCTACAAAATAGGGGATAGTTTTATGGCATTTTTATTATTATTTTTTTTTTATTAGTAATAACGGCCATCTGCGATTTTTATCGTGACTGTGACATTATGGCAGACACATCGGACACTTTTGACACTATTTTGGGACCATTGTCATTTATACAGCGATCAGTGCTATAAACATGCACTGATTACTGTGTAAATGACACTGGCAGTGAAGGGGTTAACCCCTAGGGGGCGATCAAGGGGTTAAGTATGTCCTAGGGAGTGATTCTAACTGTGGGGGGGAGGGGCTACCAGTGACATGACAGCGATCACTGCTCCTGATCACAGGGAGCAGTGATCCCTGTCATGTCACTAGGCAGAACGGGGAAATGCCTTGTTTACATAGGCATCTCCCCGTTCTGCGGTTCCATGAAATGATTGCAGGACACCGGCAGACATCGAGTCCGCGAGACCCGTGGGCACGGTCACGCTGTAAGCGGCTGCGCGCGCACGCCTGCTAGCCCCGCCACTTAAAGGGGACGTACAGGTGCGCCCATTTGCCCACCGCTGCCATTGTATATCGGCGTGCGGCGGTCGGCAAGTGGTCTCACAAAGCTGAAGATATGAAAGATGCACATTCTGCAGCTCTGTATCCATCAAGGCGTCATTAAATGTATTATGTTAAATACAAGCAGGATAAGTACCTAAATCTGACCTGGTATTAACCTCTTACAGTCCCTGTACAGCAGAGCTTAGAGGGGGAGAGGGAGAAGCAGCATAAGTAGCCGGTTAGTCTTACTGTAGTAATCACATGTCTAATAAGAGGCATGCTGACCAAAGGAGAGATCAGGGCGACAGAAGGATGAGCTCATCAGTCTGCTGCTTCTCCTCTGAATCTGACCTAGTATCAGCCTCCTGTAGTCCCTATGCAGTAGAGCTCAAACTGGGAGGGGAAGAAGCAGCACAAGGAGCCAATCAGTTTTTACTGCAGTGCTCATATGCTGATAAGAGGCTTCCTGATCGTATTTGAACGACAGAAAAATCAGCTTATCAATCTGCTGCTTCTCCTTCGTATCTGACCAGGTATCGCCCTTTTGCAGGCCCTGCACAGCAGAGCTCAGAGTAGGAGAGGGAGAAGCAGCACAAGGAGCCAATCAGATTCACTGCAGTGCTCATATGCTAATAAGGGACATGCTGATCAGAGGAGAGATCAGAGTGAAGAAGGACTGAGATTATGGGATTGATTTACTAAAGGCAAATAGGCCGTGCCCTCTGCAAGAGCAGTTGCTTAGTAAATGAGCAGAAGCTCTGCTGACTTCTATCATCCAATCATGTGCAAGCAAATATGATGGTTTTTTTGTATTTTCCTTGCACGTGATTGGGAATTGTTTGCCTTACCTCATACACTAAGCTCTGGAGCAACTGCAAAGTGCACAGTCTATTTGCCTTTAGTAAATCAACCCCTATCAGTCTGCTGCTCCTCCTTAGAATCTGTATCAGCCCACTGTAGTCCCTGGACAGTAGAACTCAAACTGGGAGAGAGAGAAGCAGCACAAGGAGCCAATCAGTTTTACTGCAGTGCTCATATGCTAATAAGGGACATACCGATCGAAGAATAGAGCAGAGTGACATCAATCTGCTGCTTCTCCTTTGAACCTAAGAAGGGTTAAAAGTTAAGCACATCACCATTGCTAAGAGAGTCCAGATACAACTTTATTCCATTAAAGGTTCGGTGTACAGGTCAAGAAATAGCCAACGTGTTTCGGGGGGTCTAGTGCTCCCTTCATCAGAGTTGTCTGGCAACCAAACCAGTAGTGAACTGGACCTACAATGGTATTTATTCCAGTGTGAGTAGAAAGCACAGGCCTAATCAGCAGCTTGTTTGGCAGCCAAACATTGTAGGTCCAGTTCGCTCCTGGTTGGTTGCCAGTCAAGCCCTGAGGGAAGGGGGCACGTAGACCCCCGAAACACGTTGGCTATTTCTTGATCTGTATCTCTAACCTTTAATTAATGGACTAAAATTATATCTGGACCTCTTAGCAGTGGTGTGGCACTTACATTTCAACCCTTCTTACATTACGCTACAAGCCAAGGAGACTGTGGAGATCCTCTGGGGTGTAGAAGCCACCTGCCCAGGAACCCAGGAACCCTAAGTGCTTCCAACCCACTGACCGGGGGGGGCATACTGTTTGCCGCCCCCCCCTCCCAATTTTTTTCCATCGGCCGCCACTGAAGGAATAGTATCCCATCATTGATATCAATGGAAGAAATAGTGCCCCCTTGATGGTGTCAGTGGGAGGAATAGTGCCAGATAAGGCTAGTAAAGGGTCACATCTGAAACAAAATAAAGGTGGGTTGCGTTACAGTGATTGATATTAAAAATACTGAAAAAAAAAATTATAAATAAATAAACAGTCCAGAAAAATAAGTCTCTCAAATGGACCATAATGGTCAAATGGCAAACGCCACTATTCAACTGTGGATAAGGTTGTCCAATCCCTTCACCAAGTGAACACGCCACCACCACAATAGGTTGGACTCTTACCAAAGAGCCCTGGACCCTTTATTACGAAGGGTCAAACAGGCTCGAATGGCCCTCGGGCCGCAGTTTGGAGACCCCCCGCTCTAAGGCTAGACTGTAACTCAATAGCTTTTCATAAAAGTTTGGCCAAACCGCAACTGATTAAACTTTTCCAGAAGTTTGCTGGCCTGTACGTGGCGGTTAGCGGTATGAAGGCGCTGTAGAAATAAGTGGGAACACACATACCATGAGATCAGAGGAGGGACGAGGCGATTTCAGACACCCGAGCCTCAGATCTAAATCACAACACAAGCATTTGCTGGATTGGTAACATAATGTCTCCGTACATGCCATTGTGCTCAGGCAGCGTGCTGGGCCAATTATCACCTCGGCGGTGTCGCAGGACCTGCCAGGAATCCGAAACCTCCTGCTAATATTTCATCTTATCTAACAATAAACAAATAAAAAATGGAATGGCAGTCAGGACGGCGGCAGTGCCACGCTCACAGCTGTGGAATGAAAGAGACTTGACACCGACAGCAATGTGTGCTTAAAATAGATGATGAGAGATGAGCGAATCAAACCACCAAGATTGAGACCCTGATCAAAAATCGCAAGCATGGACTGATCAGCTGCCCATCCACCTAAAGATCCATTATTTGTGTGTTTCCACTCAGTTTTTCTAACTTTCATTTTTTTTTTCCTTTCTTAATTTTCCATCTCCAATACAATACAATAAAATAGAAATTACTGTAAATGGACAGGTCTTTGGCAACAGTAGATAGATAGATAGATAGATAGATAGATAGATAGATAGATAGATAGATAGATAGATAGATAGATAGATAGATAGATAGATAGATAGATAGATAGATAGATAGATAGATAGATAGATTGCCAAAAGTATTGGAACACCTGCCTTTACACACATATGAACTTTAATGGCATCCCAGTCTTAGTCCGTAGGATTCAATATTGAGTTGGCCCACCCTTTGCAGCTATAACAGCTTCAACTCTTCTGGGAAGGCTGTCCACAAGGTTTAGGAGTGTGTCTATGGGAATGTTTGACTATTCTTTCAGAAGTGCATTTGTGAGGTCGGGCATTGATTATAACAAGAAGGCCTGGCTCCTGTTTCCGCTTTAATTCACCCCAAAGGTGTTCTATCAGGTCAAGTTCCTCCACCCAAAACGCTCATCCATGTCTTTATGGACCTTGCTTTGTGCTCTGGTGAGCAGTCATGTTGGAACAGGAAGGGGCCATCTCCAAACTGTTCCCACAAAGTTGGGAGCATGAAATTGTCCAAAATGTCTTGGTATGCTGACGCCTTAAGAGTTCCCTTCACTGGAACTAAGGGGCCAAGTCCAACCCCTGAAAAGCAACTCCACACCATAATTCCCCCCTCCACCAAATGATTTGGACCAGTGCACAAAGCAAGGTCCATAAAGACATGGATGAGCGAGTTTTGGGAGGAGGAACTTGATTGGCCTTCACAAAGTCATGATCTTAACCTGATAGAACACCTTTGGGATGAATTCGTGCGGAGACTGCGAGCCAAGCCTTCTCATTCACATCAGTGCCTGACCTCACAAATGCGCTTCTGGAAGAATGGTCAAACATTCCCATAGACACCCTCCTAAACCTTGTGGACAGCCTTCCCAGAAGAGTTGAAGTTTATGTGACCCAATACTTTTGACAATATAGTGTCGATAGATAGATAGATAGATAGATAGATAGATAGATAGATAGATAGATAGATAGATAGATAGATAGATAGATAGATAGAGCCGTTTGGGTTCCCCCAGATTTCTATGAGCATGGGACCCAGTCTGTCCTGGATCAGTTTCATGAGCTGTCATGGTGTGGGCAACTCATGGCGGCTGGCCTGCTCTCATCATGGCAGCGCATGCCACTAATCCAGTGCAGGCGACTTGTAGGGCCACTCCCAGCATTCAGAAGAGGAAGGAAGGTAGGGCTCTGTTGTGAAGAGGAGACTGTATGAGTCAGGGGGTTTTGTTATGCTGGAACCTATGACTTGGGTACTGTGGGAGTGGAGGACCTTGTAACTGGTGGGCTTTGTGATGGGGGATTGTGTGATTGTGAGCTCTGTGATGGAGGGGCCCTGAGAAGGAGTGACTATGTGATTGGGGGCTCTGTGATGGGGGTCTCTGTTGGGAGCACTGCATTACTGGGGGGGGGGGCTATGTAATGGGGAACTGTGTGATTGGTGGGGGGAGGCCTTGTGATTGGGTGACTTTGTGATGATAGGGGGACTCTGATTTAAGGGAGAAACTCTGATGTGAAGAGAGGACTCTAATGTGATGAGAGACTCTCATGTATTGGGGAGCCTCTGATTTATAGGAACAAGATATACCTGTGCTCAATCTCATCTGAATTTGTCTGATTTATAGGAGGACCTTGATGTGATGGGGCTTTCATGTATGTGGGGGCCTCTAATTGATAGGGGAAATCTGATGTGATGCGGGACCTCTGCTGTGGTGAGTGGACCTCTGATTTGATGAGAGGACCTCTGATGTAATAGGATAATCTCTGATTTGATGAAGGACCTCTGATGTGATGAGATGACCTCTGATGTGATGGGAGGACCTCTGATGTGATGGGGGAACCTCTAATGTAATGGGGGGCTCTGATGTGATAAGGAGGACCGCTGACTTGATAAGAAGACATCTGATGTGATGGAGAGAACCTCTGATGTGATGGGGGGCTCCAATGTAATAGGGAGAACTTCTGATGTAATGGGAGGACCTCTGATGTGATGGGAGGACCTCTGATGGGATGGGAGGATCTCTGATGTGATGAGAGGTCATCTGATGTAACGTGAAGACCTCTGATGTGATGGGGGACCTCTGATGTTATAGGAGAACCTCTGATGTGGTGGGAGGACCTCTGATGTGTTGGGGAGAATCTCTGATGTGATGGTGGGCTCTGAAGTGATAGGAGGGCCTCTGATGTGATGAGAGGACCTCTGATTTGATGATGGGGGGACTCCTGCTGTGATGTGGGACCTCTGATGTGATGGAGGAACCTCTGATATTAAGGGGGGGCTCTGATCTGATGGGGGACCTCTGTGATGGGAGGACCTCTAATGTGATGGGAGGACCTCTGATGCGATGAGAGTATCGTTGATTTTATGAAAGAACCTTGGGTGTGAAGAGAGGACCTCAGATGTGAAGGGAGAACCTCTGATGTAATTGGGGGGCCTCTAAAATAATGGGGGGCTCTGATGTGATAGGGAGGACCACTGATGTGATGTGAATACATCTGATGTGATGGGGAGAACCTCTGATATAATGGGAGGACCTCTGACGTGATAGGGAGAACTTCTGATGTGATGGGAGGACCTCTGATGTGATGGGGAGAACCTTTGATGTGATGGGGGGCTCTGAAGTGATAGGAGGACCTCTGATGTGATGAGAGGTCGTCTGATGTGATGGGAAGACCTCTGATGTGATGGGGGGACCTCTGATGTTATGGGAAAACCTCTGATGTGGTGGGAGGACCTCTGATGTGATGGGGAGAACCTCTAATGTGATGGGGGCTCTGAAGTGATAGGAGGACCTCTGATTTGATGGGGGGACCTCTGCTGGGATGGGGGGGGGGATCTCTGATGTGAAGGTGGGGGGGGGCTCTGATGTGATGGGGGAACCTTTGATGTGATGGGGAGAACTTTAGATGTGATGGGGGCTCTGAAATGATAGGAGGACCTCTGATGTGATGAGAGGACCTCTGATTTGATGGGGGGGGGGGGATCTCTGATGTGAAGGTGGGGGGGGGGCTCTGATGGGATGGGGAACCTTTGATGTGAAGGGGGGCCTCTGCTGTGATGTTATCAAGGTGGTTGTGTGCATTGTCCTGGTCTCAATTTGCCCATGATAACTAAGTACCATTTACATTTTTTACATTTCGGACTGGGGGGACCTCAAGATGTTATCATTTGTAAAGCCGATACTCTAGTTTCCAGTTTCTGAGTATTATTTAAAAAAAAAAAAAGAAAATAAATCTTTCAGATCTGAAAATCAACCTTCAGATTGCACTCATCTAGCCTGCCAAAGCCCCGCATCACACTGTATTTTCTGCAGAGTGGCAACAAGAATCATTTGCATTTAAATCAAGCTCATAAATTTTTGGTTAGGCACCTGAGCTCACATATGAGCCAACATCTGACCTTGGAGAGTCTCTTACCTCGGTGTACATGGCGTCATTCCTCAGAACATCCGGGAACCCTGAACTTCCTCTCAGGGGGTTTCATAAAGTAGAACTACCACTAGATATATCTTTTCAGGTAAAGTGCAGCATGCCGAGTAATGTGTCAATGTAACCCTTCCTGGTATTTATTCCCCTTCCTTAGAGGTCACAGAACTCACCACAACAATGTCCTTATCTAATTTTCTCTCCAGAAGGATGGCACCATCTTTGTTCAGACATCATTCAGGATCACCATCTACTTCCTGGACAGAGATGCCAGCTCAGAGGTGACACAATCATGTAAATCCTAGCGCCTGTGCAGTTCCTATCTGTGTTCATAAATGTCTGACACAAACCAGCCCCTGTAACTGTCTTTTGTTACAAAGTTACAATGGTACAGTCTGATCACTGGGGGGAGGGGAGACTGATAAAATTCTTCCTCCTGCCTGCAGCAAACTGATGACATCCCCTCAACCTAGGCAAAGTCTCTGACTGGAGCTCAAGGATGGCATTTTAATGTTAAAAAGGTAAAAAAATAATACTGTTGCTGTATAGGGATGAGCCGAACACCCCCCTGTTCGGTTCGCACCAGAACATGCGAACAGGCAAAAAATTCGTTCGAACACGCGAACGCCGTTAAAGTCTATGGGACACGAACATGAATAATCAAAAGTGCTAATTTTAAAGGCTAATATGCAAGTTATTGTCATAAAAAGTGTTTGGGGACCCGGGTCCTCCCCCAGGGGACATGAATCAATGCAAAAAAAAGTTTTAAAAACGGCCGTTTTTTCAGGAGCAGTGATTTTAATAATGCTTAAAGTCAAACAATAAAAGTGTAATATCCCTTTAAATTTCATACCTGGGGGGTGTCTATAGTATGCCTGTAAAGGGGCGCATGTTTCCCGTGTTTAGAACAGTCTGACAGCAAAATGACATTTTGAAGGAAAAAACACATTTAAAACTACCGCGGCTATTGCATTGCCGACAATACACATAGAAGTTCATTGATAAAAACGGCATGGGAATTCCCCACAGGGCAACCCCGAACCAAAATTAAAAAAAAAAAATGATGTGGGGGTCCCCCTAAATTCCATACAAGGCCCTTCAGGTCTGGTATGGATATTAAGGGGAACCCTAGCCAAAATTTAAAAAAAAAATTGACGTGGGGTTCCCCCTAAATTCCATACCAGACCCTTCAGGTCTGGTATGGATTTTAAGGGGAACCCCGCGCCAAAAAAAAAAAAAAAAACGGCGTGGGGTCCCCCTAACAATCCATACCAGACCCTTATCCGAGCACGCAACCTGGCAGGCCGCAGGAAAAGAGGGGGGGACGAGAGTGCGGCCCCCCCCCCCTCCTGAACCGTACCAGGCCACATGCCCTCAACATTGGGAGGGTGCTTTGGGGTAGCCCCCCAAAACACCTTGTCCCCATGTTGATGAGGACAAGGGCCTCATCCTCACAACCCTGGCCGGTGGTTGTGAGGGTCTGCGGGCGGGGGGCTTATCGGAATCTGGAAGCCCCCTTTAACAAGGGGACCCCCAGATCTCGGCCCCCCCCCTGTGTGAAATGGTAAGGGGGTACTTACCCCTACCATTTCACTAAAAAAGTGTCAAAAATGTTAAAAATGACAAGAGACAGTTTTTGACAATTCCTTTATTTAAATGCTTCTTCTTTCTTCCTTCATCTTCTTCTTCTTCTGGTTCTTCTGGCTCTTCTGGTTCTTCCTCCGGCGTTCTCGTCCAGCATCTTCTCCGCGGCGTCTTCTATCTTCTTCTCCTCGGGCCGCTCCGCACCCATGGCATGAGGGGGAGGCTCCCGCTCTTCTCTTCATCTTCTTCTTCTTCTTTTTCTTCTTCTTCTTCTTCCTTCTTCTCTTCTTCTCTTCTTCCTGTCTTCTCCGGGCCGCTCCGCAATCCATGCTGTGGCATGGAGGGAGGCTCCCGCTGTGTGACGGCGTCTCTTCGTCTGACGGTTCTTAAATAACGGGGGGCGGGGCCACCCGGTGACCCCGCCCCCCTCTGACGCACACATGACGGGACTTCCCTGTGGCATTCCCCGTGACGTCACAGGGAAGTCCCTCAAGTCACCGTGCGTCAGAGGGGGGCGGGGTCACCGGATGGCCCCGCCCCCCGTTATTTAAGAACCGTCAGACGAAGAGACGCCGTCACACAGCGGGAGCCTCCCTCCATGCCACAGCATGGATTGCGGAGCGGCCCGGAGAAGACAGGAAGAAGAGAAGAAGAGAAGAAGGAAGAAGAAGAGGAAGAAGAAGAAGAAGAAGAAGATGAAGAGAAGAGCGGGAGCCTCCCCCTCATGCCATGGGTGCGGAGCGGCCCGAGGAGAAGAAGATAGAAGACGCCGCGGAGAAGATGCTGGACGAGAACGCCGGAGGAAGAACCAGAAGAGCCAGAAGAACCAGAAGAAGAAGAAGATGAAGGAAGAAAGAAGAAGCATTTAAATAAAGGAATTGTCAAAAACTGTCTCTTGTCATTTTTAACATTTTTGACAGTTTTTTAGTGAAATGGTAGGGGTAAGTACCCCCTTACCATTTCACACAGGGGGGGGGCCGGGATCTGGGGGTCCCCTTGTTAAAGGGGGCTTCCAGATTCCGATAAGCCCCCCGCCCGCAGACCCTCACAACCACCGGCCAGGGTTGTGAGGATGAGGCCCTTGTCCTCATCAACATGGGGACAAGGTGTTTTGGGGGGCTACCCCAAAGCACCCTCCCAATGTTGAGGGCATGTGGCCTGGTACGGTTCAGGAGGGGGGGGGGCCGCACTCTCGTCCCCCCCTCTTTTCCTGCGGCCTGCCAGGTTGCGTGCTCGGATAAGGGTCTGGTATGGATTGTTAGGGGGACCCCACGCCGTTTTTTTTTTTTTTTTGGCGCGGGGTTCCCCTTAAAATCCATACCAGACCTGAAGGGTCTGGTATGGAATTTAGGGGGAACCCCACGTCAATTTTTTTTTTAAATTTTGGCTGGGGTTCCCCTTAATATCCATACCAGACCTGAAGGGCCTTGTATGGAATTTAGGGGGACCCCCACATCATTTTTTTTTTTTTTTTTTTGGTTCGGGGTTCCCCTGTGGGGAATTCCCATGCCGTTTTTATCAATGAACTTCTATGTGTATTGTCGGCAATGCAATAGCCGCGGGTAGTTTTAAATGAGTTTTTTCCTTCCAAATGTCATTTTGCTGTCAGACTGTTCTAAACACGGGAAACATGCGCCCCTTTACAGGCATACTATAGACACCCCCCAGGTACGAAATTTAAAGGGATATTACACTTTTATTGTTTGACTTTAAGCATTAATAAAATCACTGCTCCTGAAAAAACGTCCGTTTTTAAAACTTTTTTTTGCATTGATCCATGTCCCCTGGGGCAGGACCCGGGTCCCCAAACACTTTTTATGACAATAACTTGCATATAAGCCTTTAAAATTAGCACTTTTGATTTCTCCCATAGACTTTTAAAGGGTGTTCCGCGGCATTCGAATTTGCCGCGAACACCCCAAATTGTTCGCTGTTCGGCGAACTTGCGAACAGCCAATGTTCGAGTAGAACATGAGTTCGACTCGAACTCGAAGCTCATCCCTAATGGTCAGCACTAGGGATGAGCCGAACACCCCCCTGTTCGGTTCGCACCAGAACATGCGAACAGGCAAAAAATTCGTTCGAACACGCGAACGCCGTTAAAGTCTATGGGACACGAACATGAATAATCAAAAGTGCTAATTTTAAAGGCTAATATGCAAGTTATTGTCATAAAAAGTGTTTGGGGACCCGGGTCCTCCCCCAGGGGACATGAATCAATGCAAAAAAAAGTTTTAAAAACGGCCGTTTTTTCAGGAGCAGTGATTTTAATAATGCTTAAAGTCAAACAATAAAAGTGTAATATCCCTTTAAATTTCATACCTGGGGGGTGTCTATAGTATGCCTGTAAAGGGGCGCATGTTTCCCGTGTTTAGAACAGTCTGACAGCAAAATGACATTTTGAAGGAAAAAACACATTTAAAACTACCGCGGCTATTGCATTGCCGACAATACACATAGAAGTTCATTGATAAAAACGGCATGGGAATTCCCCACAGGGCAACCCCGAACCAAAATTAAAAAAAAAAAATGATGTGGGGGTCCCCCTAAATTCCATACAAGGCCCTTCAGGTCTGGTATGGATATTAAGGGGAACCCTAGCCAAAATTTAAAAAAAAAATTGACGTGGGGTTCCCCCTAAATTCCATACCAGACCCTTCAGGTCTGGTATGGATTTTAAGGGGAACCCCGCGCCAAAAAAAAAAAAAAAAACGGCGTGGGGTCCCCCTAACAATCCATACCAGACCCTTATCCGAGCACGCAACCTGGCAGGCCGCAGGAAAAGAGGGGGGGACGAGAGTGCGGCCCCCCCCCCCTCCTGAACCGTACCAGGCCACATGCCCTCAACATTGGGAGGGTGCTTTGGGGTAGCCCCCCAAAACACCTTGTCCCCATGTTGATGAGGACAAGGGCCTCATCCTCACAACCCTGGCCGGTGGTTGTGAGGGTCTGCGGGCGGGGGGCTTATCGGAATCTGGAAGCCCCCTTTAACAAGGGGACCCCCAGATCCCGGCCCCCCCCCTGTGTGAAATGGTAAGGGGGTACTTACCCCTACCATTTCACTAAAAAAGTGTCAAAAATGTTAAAAATGACAAGAGACAGTTTTTGACAATTCCTTTATTTAAATGCTTCTTCTTTCTTCCTTCATCTTCTTCTTCTTCTGGTTCTTCTGGCTCTTCTGGTTCTTCCTCCGGCGTTCTCGTCCAGCATCTTCTCCGCGGCGTCTTCTATCTTCTTCTCCTCGGGCCGCTCCGCACCCATGGCATGAGGGGGAGGCTCCCGCTCTTCTCTTCATCTTCTTCTTCTTCTTTTTCTTCTTCTTCTTCTTCCTTCTTCTCTTCTTCTCTTCTTCCTGTCTTCTCCGGGCCGCTCCGCAATCCATGCTGTGGCATGGAGGGAGGCTCCCGCTGTGTGACGGCGTCTCTTCGTCTGACGGTTCTTAAATAACGGGGGGCGGGGCCACCCGGTGACCCCGCCCCCCTCTGACGCACACATGACGGGACTTCCCTGTGGCATTCCCCGTGACGTCACAGGGAAGTCCCTCAAGTCACCGTGCGTCAGAGGGGGGCGGGGTCACCGGATGGCCCCGCCCCCCGTTATTTAAGAACCGTCAGACGAAGAGACGCCGTCACACAGCGGGAGCCTCCCTCCATGCCACAGCATGGATTGCGGAGCGGCCCGGAGAAGACAGGAAGAAGAGAAGAAGAGAAGAAGGAAGAAGAAGAAGAAGAAGAAGAAGAAGAAGATGAAGAGAAGAGCGGGAGCCTCCCCCTCATGCCATGGGTGCGGAGCGGCCCGAGGAGAAGAAGATAGAAGACGCCGCGGAGAAGATGCTGGACGAGAACGCCGGAGGAAGAACCAGAAGAGCCAGAAGAACCAGAAGAAGAAGAAGATGAAGGAAGAAAGAAGAAGCATTTAAATAAAGGAATTGTCAAAAACTGTCTCTTGTCATTTTTAACATTTTTGACAGTTTTTTAGTGAAATGGTAGGGGTAAGTACCCCCTTACCATTTCACACAGGGGGGGGGCCGGGATCTGGGGGTCCCCTTGTTAAAGGGGGCTTCCAGATTCCGATAAGCCCCCCGCCCGCAGACCCTCACAACCACCGGCCAGGGTTGTGAGGATGAGGCCCTTGTCCTCATCAACATGGGGACAAGGTGTTTTGGGGGGCTACCCCAAAGCACCCTCCCAATGTTGAGGGCATGTGGCCTGGTACGGTTCAGGAGGGGGGGGGGGCCGCACTCTCGTCCCCCCCTCTTTTCCTGCGGCCTGCCAGGTTGCGTGCTCGGATAAGGGTCTGGTATGGATTGTTAGGGGGACCCCACGCCGTTTTTTTTTTTTTTTTGGCGCGGGGTTCCCCTTAAAATCCATACCAGACCTGAAGGGTCTGGTATGGAATTTAGGGGGAACCCCACGTCAATTTTTTTTTAAAATTTTGGCTGGGGTTCCCCTTAATATCCATACCAGACCTGAAGGGCCTTGTATGGAATTTAGGGGGACCCCCACATCATTTTTTTTTTTTTTTTTTTGGTTCGGGGTTCCCCTGTGGGGAATTCCCATGCCGTTTTTATCAATGAACTTCTATGTGTATTGTCGGCAATGCAATAGCCGCGGGTAGTTTTAAATGAGTTTTTTCCTTCCAAATGTCATTTTGCTGTCAGACTGTTCTAAACACGGGAAACATGCGCCCCTTTACAGGCATACTATAGACACCCCCCAGGTACGAAATTTAAAGGGATATTACACTTTTATTGTTTGACTTTAAGCATTAATAAAATCACTGCTCCTGAAAAAACGTCCGTTTTTAAAACTTTTTTTTGCATTGATCCATGTCCCCTGGGGCAGGACCCGGGTCCCCAAACACTTTTTATGACAATAACTTGCATATAAGCCTTTAAAATTAGCACTTTTGATTTCTCCCATAGACTTTTAAAGGGTGTTCCGCGGCATTCGAATTTGCCGCGAACACCCCAAATTGTTCGCTGTTCGGCGAACTTGCGAACAGCCAATGTTCGAGTAGAACATGAGTTCGACTCGAACTCGAAGCTCATCCCTATTGCTGTATATTGTGACATGTCAGAAATGTTTTCTATGTTCACATTTGTTCACTACGGGAACTTGAAAATGTGATGTCCTTTAGCTTTCCTAACACACTCAGAAATGTGTTGCCCTTTAGTTTTCTAACACACTCAGAAACGCGTTGCCCTTTAGTTTTCTAACACACCCAGAAACACGTTGCCCTTTAGCTTTCCAAACACACTCAGAAACGCGTTGCCCTTTAGCTCTCTAACACACCCAGAAACACGTTGCCCTTTAGCTTTCCAAACACACTCAGAAACGCGTTGCCCTTTAGTTTTCTAACACACTCAGAAACACGTTGCCCTTTAACTTTCCAAACACACTCAGAAATGCGTTGCTCTTTAATTTTCTAACACACTCAGAAACGCGTTGCCCTTTAGCTCTCTAACACACCCAGAAACACGTTGCCCTTTAGCTTTCCAAACACACTCAGAAACGCGTTGCCCTTTAGCTCTCTAACACACCCAGAAACACGTTGCCCTTTAGCTTTCCAAACACACTCAGAAACGCATTGCTCTTTAATTTTCTAACACACTCAGAAACGCGTTGCCCTTTAGCTCTGTAACACACCCAGAAATGCGTTGCCCTTTAGCTTTCCAAACACACTCAGAAACGCGTTGCTCTTTAATTTTCTAACACACTCAGAAATGCGTTGCCCTTTAGCTCTCTAACACACTCAGAAACACGTTGCCCTTTAGCTCTCTAACACACCCAGAACTGCACTGCCCTTTAGCTTTCCTAACACTCAGAATCGTGTTGCCCTTTAGCTTCCCTAACACACTCAGAAATGCGTTGCCCTTTAGCTTTGTAACACACTTAGAAACGCGTTGCCCTTTAGCTTTTCTAACACACTCAGAAACATGCTGCCGTTTAGCTCCCCTATCCCTAACACACTCAGAAATGTTTTGCCCTTTAGCAAACGTGCAGCGGTGCCATTGGTTCCTAACCACTTGGTGCCCGCACTATAGCCAATAGACGGCTACAACTCAGGCTTAAATTGCCGGGAGGGCATACATGGACATCCTCTTATGCTGCCCACGCGCTCCCGGTAATCACCGGCTTCTGTAAAAGGGACATCAGTCCCACACGGTAACCACCAGTGCTACTAACCAGTGCCCATCAGTACTGCTAACCATTGCCCACCAGTGCCACCTATCAGTGTTGCCAATCAATGCCCATCAGTGCCACCTATCAGTGCCACCTACCAGTGGCTATCAGTACTCATCAGTGCCACCTATCAGTGCCCATAAGTGCCACCTATAAATGCCTCCTCTCAGTGCCCTTCAGTGCCGCCTATCAGTACCCACCAGTGCAGCCTCATCAGCGCACATGAATGGAGAAAAATTACCTGTTTGCAAAATTTTATAACAAACGATGAAAACTGTTTTTTTTTCCCCAAAGTTTTCGCTCTTTTAATGTTTGTTTAGCAAAACATAAAAAAAAACCTGCGTTGAAAGAAAGCTCTATCTGTGTGAAAAAAATGATACAAATGTCATATGGGTACAGTGTTGCATGACCGCGCAAGTATCATTCAAAGTGTGACCGCGGTCAAAGCTGAAAATTGGCCTGGGCAGGAAGGGGGTAAAAGTGCCCGGTAAGCAACTGGTTGAAAAGGGTTAGGGACTTCTGTTCAGCATTTCTTACACCAGCCCATTAAAATGAATAGGCTGCCCTACATGCAACACGCGGGGACGTGGGAAGGCGCGTGCATGTGAACAAAGCCTTCTTCTTCATGTAGACTTGTAACGTTACTAACAGGTCCACTTTAAAGGATCCAAAATAAGAACGGATATTTAGAAATAACAAGCGAGGTGCTACTGTGCCGATTAACAACATATCGAGCGATACGAAAAAAAAGGGACAGCTGTCAGAAAGGCATGCTGGGATCCGGACCGCGAGCCAAGATGGCTGACGCGATGACAACATGTTGAAGTGTTGCTCAGATTGCGTTCTTTTCGACAATGTCCAAAACACATTCTTATTCCTTGATCAAAGCTGTGAGCTCCGCCATCTGTGCGAGCCGCCAGATAACGCACATAGACAGCGGCTACTGCCAGCTTGTTCTTCCCACAGCCAAACCAAAGCCACATGTAGGACAACGGCGAGCCAATAAGGCAGCGGAGCGCGTTAGAGAAACAGAAAATCATGTCTCTACAACGTCGCAAATCAGGATTTCAGGATCTCGTCCAGATCAGAGGCACGCTCAGCCGTTTGTTGTGTTCCAGAATGGAAAATAATCGCACATGGCGGCCTTTCTTCAAGAAAGAAAAACACTGATAATAGCAGAAGACATTTCTGTGTGCGGACCGTACTTCCATGTCTTCTATCATTTCTGAAAGCTTAAAGAGGAACTGCAGTCTGCTCACATAATTTGTAATAAAAAACATCTTTGCCATTCTGAAGCTTCCCCTCCAACCACTTTGCATATTATTTTATATATACTGTGATTCTGTACTTGCCAAATATGCTGCAGAAATCTCCCTCCACTGAGTCTGGCTGCAGCCATTTTAACTGTGGGCAGCTGAAGCTGCTGCCTGTTCACTACCTGGATTTACACTTCCAGCTCTGCAGCTCTCATTGGCCCTCTTATGACTCACCCCCCCTCCCTTCCTGGCAAACTCTCACGCAGTGAGTGGGAGAGAGAGAGCTGTGCATGATGTCATAAGTAGGGTTGCACCGATACTAGCATCGGTATCGGTACCGAGTATTTGCACAAGTATTCAAATGCTTCAAATACTTTCAGGCTCGGTTCTTTGAGCTGTCAGTGGGTCTCCCCCGTTGACAGCGAAAGTGTTAAAGAAGTCCGGTAATTGGAGCTGTGAAAAAAAAAAAAGCAGCTGGCAATGTTTATTAACAACATTGCTCAGCTGCTGAAACACTAAAATAAAAAGAAACATTGTTTCTTTTTGTAATTGTAATTTTTATTAGTTCAGAAAGCAATAAAAGTACAACAGGTACATCACATAGTGTCCATCATGTAACCATAAAGAAGTACAAAAGAAATCAGAACTTAGGAACAATTATTCATAGCACAGGATCAAAACTTTTTTAGCATACTACTTATAGAGGACACTAAAGGGGTATTCCGGACGTTCTTTTTTTTTTTTAAAGTCAGCAGCTACAAACACTGTAGCTGCTGACTTTTAATAAGGGCACATACCTGTCCAGCGAGCCCACGACGTTGGCCCCCCCGTCCATTGGATCGGCTGCTGGGGCCGCCATCCTAACTAAGGGAAACAGGCAGTGGAGCCTTGCGGCTTCACTGCGAGTTTCCTACTGCGCATGCGCGAGTCGCGCGGCGCTCTGTGAACGGCCCCATTGTTTGCTGGGACACACACATGTCCCAGAAGGCAACGGGGCCGCTCGCCGAAGAGGAGGAAGCACCGCGGAATAGGAAGAGGCAGATTAGGAAGACTGCCTAGCAACAAGGTTTCCAGTTAAGTTAAAAAATTTTGCCTTAAACTAATGAGTAAGGAAAATAGCAAACTGGGGTGATGCCTGGTTTTCTCACTTAGTATGAGATGAATTTTTGAATGGGTACAGGTTTCCCCTTGGAGAATCTGCTTACTTTGCAGGATCTTCAGGTGATGAGATCTGCCCATCTCCTAATAGATTAAATAATAGATAAATATGAAATGTTTAGTTCCTTAAAAGTTAGATTTTTCTTTAAAAAAAAAAAAAAAATTTTTTTTTTTTTTTCAAATTTAAAAAGTTTTTTTTCAAGAATTTTAATGCACTTTTTTATTTTGGGGTGGCCCTCCACTTTAACAATCAACAAAGGGCAAGAGCACCAATTACAGGGTGTAAATATGTAAATGTCATCTCATAATGAAGGGACTACAGGAGAGCAATATAAAGGAAAAAAAAAACATGCAAAGAAAATCATATTCAATCTACAAAATATAATCAGTTCATATGGTCCCCATATTTCGATTGGTCCCAGTGATCCCAAATTTTTTAAACTGAGAAACCGTGTCATGTATCGTGGCTGTGAGAAATTCCATCCTTCTGACCTCTGCCACAAGTTGTAGAAATTGTAAGTTGGGGGTGGGGGGGGGTGGGGGTGGGGGGGCGGATAGCCAACATAGTGGTATAGTAGCCCTCTTGGCAGCTAGAAGTATATAGGAGGTTGAAACATTGTTTCTTTTTGTATCTTTCTCTTTCTTCATCTGCAGATCAAAGGGATGAACAAATGTTCCTCTTATTAACCCTTAATTTACTCTAATCAGCCTAAATTAACTCCCTATTCTCCTACATTTAATTATTATTTTCCTCTTTTTTTTTTTTTGTTCACGTCTATTTTATAAACGATAAACAATTAAAACTTTTTTTTTTAATTTGCTTTGTTAGTGGATATTTTCGCACATATATTTAAACATCTATGTATACCGGGGCAGAACGGGGATCTGCCTATGTAAACAAGGCGGATCCCCGTTCTGACAGGGGGGACATGATGGAGACCTGCTGTTCCCAGTCATCGGGGACAGCGATCTCTGTGGTGTTTCAGCCCATCCCCCCTACAGTTAGAACACACTGAGGGAACACAGTTAACCCCTTGATCGCCCCCTAGTGTCAACCCCTTCCCTGCCAGTGTCATTTATATAGCACTGATCAATGTAATAATGTCACCGGTCCCCAAAAAGTGTCACTTGGGGTCAGATTTGTCCGCCGCAATGTCGCAGTCCCGCTAAAAATCGCAGATCGCCGTCATTACCAGTAAAAACAATAAAAAAAAAATAAAAGTCCCTAAATCTATCCCATAGTTTGTAGACGTAACCAACCAATATAAGCCTATTGCGATTTTTTTTTTTTTACCAAAAATATGTAGAAGAATATATATCGGCCTAAACTGATGAATAAATGTGTTTTTTATATATATTTTTTTATATGTATTATAGCAGAAAGTTAAAAAAAAATTATTTTTTTTCAAAATTGTCGCTCTTTTTTTTTATATAGCGCAAAAAATAAAAACCGAAGAGGTGATCAAATACCACCAAAAGAAAGCTCTATTTGTGGAGGAAAAAAAGGACGTTAATTTTATTTGGGTACAGTGTGGCACGACTGTGCAATTGTCAGTTAAAGTGACGCAGTGCCGTATCACAAAAAATGGCCTGGTCATCTGCTCCAGGAGAGGACACCGGAGCAGCTTTCCCCGAGCCCGCAAGGACAGGGACAGGAGGATGGCCACATCTAGGGTAAGGACTGGCCAGACAGCGGGTGGGGGGGGGGTTTCTGGGGGTGTCAGTGCCGTGCCGCGCCACGTGGGGGATGCTTTTGTTGGGGGTGTTAGCGCCGGGGAGGGGGGGTAGGGGCAGTTGTGCTAGTGCCGCTCCATCCGGCGACCTGGGAGGGGAGGGGGGGGGCTGTTTGCCCACCCCCAAAAAGAACCCCACCAGCCACCACTAGTGGGAAGTGGTTAATAACGTATCAAGGATTACAGAGCTGCAATCATTTGAGCCTTTGATATCTACCTGGCGTTCAGCTTTAAGGCGGAATTATTCCCGGCTCTCGGCACTCAGTATTCTATTTTTGTTGAATAGGCCCCGCAGCATCTAGACGTACAGTCAGGTCTCACCCGCGTCTCATAAAGGGAGGCGATACGTAACGCGGTGGGCCCGGGGGTTGCTCAAAAGACGGTTAAAAAGCCCACAAAGGTTTATAGTTAAAGATTAAATCAAACGGCCCCCCGAAGACGTATCACAATTAAAAGCCCGACTGATTCTGCAGCAAACCCGCGAGCCGCCGGTATTGCCGCCATTAGCATATAAATGGTGATCGCCATCGTCTTATCGATGTAATTATGAAATATTGTGCCATCCCGCTGTGAAATATGGCGGCGCCTGGGGCCCCATAACAACTACCCGATCGGTAACATTGTATTTCCTCCTCATCTGGCAGACTCCTAATGCCACAGGTAATTGTTTCCAAAGTGTTATTTGCATCCATAATGAACTTTAAACGGGTTCTAAATGTTCCGCCAATGTAAAGGGTCTTTTTTTTTTTCTTTTTTTTCTCTTTTTAACGGCGATTATTCAATCACTTTTCAAAATCAATCTTTATTCGTAATGAGAGACGTGAAAATGTATGGAAGAGTAAAAAAAAAAATTCTGCCGTCCGGGTTATGAATGCACGGTGAACCTGTCAACGCGTGCGAAAAAAATCGCGCAACACTCGGGCTCGTCCTAATGAATTTGAGTCATCGGATGACTTTGAAAACTCGGATAAGGGGCCGACGCGGGTACAAATCATTAATTCTGAATAATTCCTCTTTCGGGGCTGTTTTGCATATTATTTTTGAAGTCGGGGAATAACATTTCTATGCAGCGGGTCAGATTCGTCACCGACTTCACAAACAATTATTTTCTGTTGGCGTGCTCTGAGCCGCCGCTAAATAAATTATGCAATTTAATTGTAATGAAGCTCAGGGAGGGGAAGGTCTAATGCTTTTCGCTGTCATTTTAACGGTTCACCAAAGTATTACGTTTGTCACCGCCGTTGCCCAGAATTCCTTGCTGCGGCGGCTGCTCTATTAAAGTTGAATATTTTAGCGGTTGATGTGGCTTTTTCTATTAAATGGTCCTAAATGACTGAAAAAGGTCCCATGATTATTTTTTGCAAATCACCCTACAAGCTTCTCACATAAACACTAATATGGAACCGATTTAAAAATAACTTCGCCCAGTGAAAATGAATGCATTCACCCTATACGAATGGGGCAAAAAACAAATGTAGGTAGAATATATCCTATGCGGTTCCAGTGTAAATGATTTTAAATGGAAAATGCATCATTTGTCCACTAGATGGAGCAAAGTATCATAGTAATTTCCTATAATGCTTGACTCCATCTAGTGGCCAAATATGGTATTTGCCAACAGATTCACCCTATGCGAATGGGGCAAAAAACAAATGTAGGTAGAATATATCCTATGCAGTTCCAGTGTAAATGATTTTAAATGGAAAACGCATTATTTGGCCACTAGATGGAGCAAATTATCATAGTAATTTCCTATAATACTTGACTCCATCTAGTGGCCAAATATGGTATTTGCCAACAGATTCACCCTATGCGAATGGGGCAAAAAATCAAATGTAGGTAGAATATATCCTTATGCTGTTCCAGTGTAAATTATTTTAAATGGAAAAGGTATTATTTGGCCACTAGATGGAGCAAAGTATCATAGTAATTTCCTATAATACTTGACTCCATCTAGTGGCCAAATATGGTATTTGCCAACAGATTCACCCTATGCGAATGGGGCAAAAAACAAATGAAGGTAGAATATATCCTATGCCAGTGTTTCTCAACTCCAGTCCTCAAGGCGCCCCAACAGGTCATGGTTTCAGGCTCTCCATTATTTTGCACAGGTGATTTGATCCGTTTCACTGCCTTAGTAATTACCACAGCCGTTTCATCTGAGGGAAATCCTGAAAACATGATCTGTTGGGGCGCCTTGAGGACTGGAGCTGAGAAACACTGTCCTATGCTGTTCCAGTGTAAATGATTTTAAATGGAAAATGCATCATTTGGCCACTTGATGGGGCAAAGTATCATAGTAATTTCCTATAATACTTGACACCATCTAGTGGCCAAATATGGTATTTGCCAACACATTCACCCTATGGGAATGGGGCAAAAAAACAATTGTAGGTAGAATATATCCTATGCGGTTCCAGTGTAAATGATTTTAAATGGAAAATGCATCATTTGGCCACTAGATGGAGCAAAGTATCATAGTAATTTCCTATAATACTTGACTCCATCTAGTGGCCAAATATGGTATTTGCCAACAGATTCACCCTATGTGAATGGGGCAAAAAACAAATGTAGGTAGAATATATCCTATGCCAGTGTTTCTCAACTCCAGTCCTCAAGGCGACCCAACAGGTCATGTTTTCAGGCTTTCCATTGTTATGCACAGGTGATTTGATAATTTTTACTGCCTTAGTAATTACCACAGCGGTTTCATCTGAGGCAAATCTTGAAAACATGACCTGTTGGGGGCGCCTTGAGGGTTGGAGTTGAGAAACACTGTCCTATGCTGTTCCAGTGTAAATGATTTTAAATGGAAAATGCATAATTTGGCCACTAGATGGCGCAAAGTATCATACCGTAGTAATACCCTATAATACTTGACTCCATCTAGTGGCCAAATATGGTATTTGCTAACACATTCACCCTATGCGAAAGGGGCAAAAAACAAATGTAGGTAGAATATATCCTATGCCAGTGTTACTCAACTCCAGCCCTCAAGGCGCCCCAACAGGTCATGTTTTCAGGCTTTCCATTATTTTGCACATTTGGTGATTTGATCAGTTTCACTGCCTTAGTAATTATCACAGCCGTTTCATCTGAGGGAAATCCTGAACACATGACCTGTTGGGGTGCCTTGAGGACTGAAACACTGTCCTATGCTGTTCCAGTGTAAATGATTTTAAATGGAAAATGCATCATTTGGCCACTAGATGGCGCTAAGTATCAATGGACTCTCCTATAATACTTGACTTCATCTAGTGACCAAATATGGTATTTACCAATTTTTTATTATTATTCAAACAGCACAGGATATAGCCTATTTGCATGTGTTTTTTTTACCCTATTTGCACATAACGAATGTTTGTACACTTTCACTGGGCGAATGTAAAATCTTTTAAAATCAACCACTAGGAGCTGAGACAACACACCCATGCTATAGGATGCATTGTGGTATTGCAGGCAATAATGTGCAAATTACTACAATGCATGCTAACAAATGTTACGCGCATTAGTGAATCACAGTACCATTCACTTTGAATAGCACCCCAACGCACAAAGGCAATGCATCTTCAATGCACATGCATTGCAGGGCACAACAATGCACAATAACACTCATGCACAAAAATGCCGCATACCCATTTTTGGTCCATAAGGGTCCATTCACATGGTGTGCTTTCTTGCGGGCCCAGTGAATGCCCTTTTTTTTTCCCCCGACATGGGGATGCACAGGTGTTGCGTGCATCCCCAAGCCGCCATCCCATTCGCTTCTATTGGGACACGCGGTTGCACGGACACAGCCTTTGTTTCCTAATGTGACATGCGGGTGAGTGTGAGTGCAGGTCCCTAAATTAATCCTGTAGGCATTCAGGGACCTGCACCCGCACTCACCCGCATGTCAGACAGCAGGGATATGCAATTAGCAGACCTCCAGCTGTTGCAGAGCTACAAGTCCCATGAGGCATAGCAAGAATCTGACAGCCACAAGCATGACACTCAGAGGTAGAGGCATGATGGGACTTGTAGTTTTGCAACAGATGGAGGTCCGCTAATTTCATATCCCTGCCATACAGTATTAGGACACAGCAGCTGTGTCCATGCAGCTTTGTGTCAGAATAGAAATGAATGGGATGATGGCACAGGGATGCATGCAACACCTGTGCATCCTCATACCCAGAAAACATGGACCGGCACTGTGCCCGCAGTAAAGATCCCCGTGTGAGCGTGCCCTTACTGTGTGTTGGCAGCCCATTTAAAATGAATAGGCTGCCTTAATGCAATGGACACAAATAGCACTTTTAGTACCTCTACAGTATAACAAACAACCTTGAAAGGGGTTAGGCCAGGGTAAAACATGTATCTATTAGCATTGTGACTACAGACAAGGAATAAGAAATCTGCATCACGTGAGCCGTAAGTGATGATTTCTACACTGCACCTATGTCATCACCAGAGATCACAAACTGCTAGAAGCAGCCATCCCCTGCTTCCATTTATCTAAGCCAAGCCTATCCCCTTCTACATGTGGATGGCCCTTCTGTGAGTTAAGCCACAGTGTAGAGAGAACACTCAGTGGGGCTGATTTTCTAAAACTGGAGAGCTCGAATATCTGGAGCAGCTGTTCATGGTAGTCGAACAACTTCTAACTTCAGATTTTGACAAAACCTGGAAGCTGATTGGTTTCTATGCAGAACTGCACCAGATTTTGCACTCTCCAGTTTTAGTAAATCTCCCCCCCCCCCCCCCCCCCCAGGACTGAGAACAAGGAAGGTATCAGTGATCCCCCTAGATCAGTGGTTGTCAATGTATGAGCTAAAGAGGGCCTCAAATGCGACCCCTGACATCACCAAAGGGCTGCACGAAATGTTCAATATATGTAATGCTTAAGAGCAGGGGCGTTGCTAGGTCTGCAAAAGATCTGGGGCTGGAGCCCATAGGAGCGGTCACCAACCTTTTTGCATGCCCGCGGGGGGGGGGGGGGGGGGGGGGTTGGGGGGGGAACCTAAGAAATTTTCATGGGCGATGGCTGGTGTTGGTGCTTCAATCATCATGGCACCATGGTTGACATGGTGTCAGGGTGATTGAAGTGCATTATTTCTATTGTTACATTCTAATATTTAATGAAGTGGTGCAACTCACCATACTGCAGAATCAGTGGGAGCCCTGGGCGTGTCACTTGCCACATCTCCTGCCACCAGATGAAGCATGTTACTTGCCACCCTCACCTGCCACTAGATGTGGATTGTCACTTGCCATGTCGCCTGCCACCAGATGTGGATTGCCACTTTCACCTGCCACCATTTGCAGATTGCCACTTGCCACGTCACCTGCCATCATTTGCAGATTGCCACATCTCCTGCCACCATTTGCAGATTGTCACTTGCCACGTCTCCTACCACCATTTGCAGATTGTCACTTGCCACGTCTCCTGCCACCATTTGCAGATTATCACTTGCCACATCTTTTGCCACCATTTTCAGATTGTCACTTGCCATGTCTCCTGGCTCAATTTGCAGATTGCCACATCTCCTGCCACCATTTGCAGATTGTCACTTGCCACGTCACTTGCCAACTGATGTGGATTGTAACTTGCCATGCCAGCCAGTGCCACCAAATGTGCATTGACGCTGCATTGGTGGCAGGCTGACAGCACTGGTCTATTTAGTGAGAGCAGAAGAGCGATGATGCGGGATGGGCAGTGAGAGATGATGTCATATCGCTGCTCCCCGCTGCACCTCCGACATTGAAGCAAGGAGGTCTGGATGCAAAGTGGAGCTCCATGATGACAAGAAGCACGTGACCTCCACTCCACCCTGCTGTGAGAGTGGAAGAGCGTTGATGTGTGACGGGCAGTGAGAGATGATGTCATCTCTCTGCTGCTCGCCGCACCTCACTCCAAAATTGAAGAGGCCTGGCTGTGAAGAGCGATGATGTGGAGCGGGCAGAGAGAGATGTCATCTCTGCTTGTCCGCCCGCTCGCTTCTCTCCTCTCCTCCAGCCTCTCTCATGCAGCCAGCCTGCCCGCCGCAGCAGCCGCAACCCGCTGGTTAGGCAGGGACCCTGCAACAAGAGACTCAGGGCTATGGGCCCCAGATTCGGGGCTATAGCCCCAATAGCCACCCCCTAGCAAGGCCCCTGCTTAAGAGGACTGTCAGAGACTGAAGACCTAATAGAGAAAATGAGGGTCGGAGAGTGAGGATACATTGTTGGCTGGGGATATGCTACAGAAGACAACACAAACCTGGGAACATGCAGCGTTGCCAATATATCCTAAACAAATTTAAGGACACTTTTTTGCAGAAAGACAGTGAAGGCAGAGCAGTATGTTAATTAGGGGCATGGCATTTATTTTAATGGGTGTGTGTGGTGTTTAAAAGTGCAGTCTCATCAGTGCAGCCTCATCAGTGCAGTTCTATCAGTGCAGCCTCATGAGTGCCGTCTCATGAGAGCAGTCTCATCAGAGCAGCCTCTTCAGTGCAGTCTCATTAGTGCAGTCTATAAGAGCAGTCTGATCAGAGCATTCTCATCAGAGCAGCCTCATCAGTACAGCCTATCGGTGCAGTCTCATCAGTGCATATCAGTGCAGATTCATCAGAGCAAGCTCATCAGGGCAGTCTCATCAGAGCAGCCTCATCAGTACAGTCTATCGGTGCAGTCTCATCAGTGCAGACTCATCAGAGCAAGCTCATCAGAGCAGTCTCATCAGAGCAGCCTCATCAGTACAGCCTATCGGTGCAGTCTCATCAGTGCATATCAGTGCAGCCTCATGAGTGCTGTCTCATAAGTGCAGTCTCAACAGTGCAGTCTATCAGAGCAGTCTCATGAGTGTAGTCTCATCAGAGCAGCCTCATCAGTGCAGTCTATAAGAGCAGTCTCATCAGAGTAGCCTCATTTGAGCAGTCTCATCAGAACAGCCTCATCAGTGCAGCCTATCAGAGCAGTCTATAAAAGCAGCCTCATCAGTGCAGTCTATCAGAGCAGTCTCATCAGTACTACTTAGTAGGAATGGATCTACCTGGTCCTGGCCACGCCAGCCGAGCTCCGCTCATCATCCACAGGCTCACCAAGCAGTGCTCCCGGCTCCCCCTCTGACACATGCTCCTGCCTGCATGAATGATCCACCGTGCTCCTGGGACTCCGTCACGTCCTGATGTCCGTGACAGAGGAGGATTTTTGGGATTTTGCCCAAGACAGGCTGAGAACGGGACATCGGTCTAATTTTCTGGAACGTCCCGGGCAAATCGGGACTGTTGGCAACTATGAACATGTTACATGAGTCTAGTAGAGATCAATGCTATTGCCCTAATCAATGTTCCCACTACAGACTACTGAAGTCCAAGGGCCGCATGCAGCACTTTGGTGTATGATGTGCGGCCCTTGGACTTCAGTAGTGGGTCACAGGTTGGGTCTTTTGCTTCCAATAGTCACATCATATATAACAGGTTAATGGACAGGGCTTAGCCAATCGTATGCAGGGATTGCCTGCTTCTAGCGGCTGGTGCTCTCCACTGCCATTCAGAGAATGCCTTGTAATTTTTTTGATGAATACAAGGAGTTCTCTGATTGATACCGGGGGGAGGAGGTAATGTCACAACCAATGTAAGCATGCAATAAAGAGAATTATTCCATAGTGCCCACAGCTACAGAGATCAATTAGGGCATGTGTTAACCCTTTTCCAAGCACAGCTGTACAGTGTCCTGGAAAAATATTCATATCACTTGACATTTTCCACATTTTGGAACGTTACAACCAAAAATGTAAATGTATTTTATTGGGATTTCATGTGATAGACCAACACAAAAAGGCACATAATTGTGAAGTGGAAGGAAAATGATTAACGGTTTTCAAATTTTTTACAAATAAATATGTGAAAAGTGTGGGGTACATTTGTATTCAGTCCCCTTTACTCTGATACCCCTAACTAAAATCTAGTGGAACCAATTGCCTTCAGAAGTCACCTAATTAGTGAATAGAGTCCACCTGTGTGTAATTTCATCTCAGTATGAATACAGCTGTTCTGTGAAGTCCTCAGAGGTTTGTTAGAGAACCTTAGTGAACAAAGAGCATCACGAAGGCCAAGGAACACACCAGACAGGTCAGGGATAAAGTTGTGGAGAAGTATAAAGCAGGGTTAGGTTTAAAAAAAATATCCTAAGCTTTGAACATCTCACGGAGCACTGTTCAATCCATCATCTGAAAACGGAAAGAGTATGGCACAACTGCAAACCTACCAAGACATGGCCGTCCACCTAAACTGACCGGCCGGGCAAGGAGAGCATTCATCAGAGAAGAGCCAAGAGGTCCATGGTAACTCTGGAGGAGCTGCAGAGATCCACATCTCAGGTGGGAGAATCTGTCCACAGGACAACTATTAGTCGTGTTCTCCACAAATCTGCCCTTTATGGAAGAGTGACAAGAAGAAAGACATTGTTGAAAGAAAACCATAAGAAGTCACGTTTGTAGTTTGCGAGAAGCCATGTGGAGGACACAGCAAACATGTGGAAGAAGGTGCTCTGGTCAGATGAGACCAAAATTGAACTTTTTGGCCTAAAAGCAAAACGCTATGTGTGGCGGAAAACTAACACTACACGTCACCCTGAACACACCATCCCCACCGTGAAACATGGTGGTGGCAGCATCATGTTGTGGGGATGCTTTTCTTCAGCAGGGACAGGGAAGCTGGTCAGAGTTGATGGGAAGATGGATGGAGCCAAATACAGGGAAATCTTAGAAAAAATCCTATCCTAGAAGAAAAAAAAGAGTCTACAAAAGACTTGAGACTGGGGCGGAGGTTCACCTTCCAGCAGGGCAACAACCCTAAACATACAGCCAGAGCTACAATGGAATGGTTTAGAGCAGTGGTCATCAACCCTGTCCTCAGGGCCCACTAACAGGCCAGGTTTTATGTATTACCTTGGGGGAGATGCAGACTAGAATACTGCAATCACTGAGCAGCAAATGATATCGCCTGTGATGTATTTCAGTTATCTTGCAAACCTGGCCTGTTAGTGGGCCCTGAGGACAGGAGTTGATGACCACTGGTTTGGATCAAAGCATATTCATGTGTTATGGCCCGTACACACGGTCGGATTTTCTGATGGAAAATGTCCGATCGGAGCGTGTTGTCGGAAATTCCGACCGTGTGTGGGCTCCATCACACATTTTCCATCGGATTTTCCGACACACAAAGTTGGAGAGCAGGAGATAAAATTTTCCGACAACAAAATCCGTTGTCGGAAATTCCGATCGTGTGTACACAAATCCGACGGACAAAGTGCCACGCATGCTCAGAATAAATAGAGATGAAAGCTATTGACCACTGCCCCGTTTATAGTCCCGACGTACGTGTTTTACGTCACCGCGTTCAGAACGATCGGATGTTCCGACAACTTTGTGTGACCGTGTGTATGCAAGACAAGTTTGAGCCAACATCCGTCGGAAAAAATCCTAGGATTTTGTTGTCGGAATGTCCGAACAAAGTCCGACCGTGTGTACGCCCTATTAGAATGGCCAAGTAAAAGTCCAGACCTAAATCCAATTGAGAATCTGTGGCAAGACTTGAAAATTGCTGTTCACAGACGCTCTCCATCCAATCTGACAGAGCTTGAGATATTTTGCAAAGAAGAATGGGCAAAAATGTCCCTCTCTAGATGCGCAAAGCTGGTAGAGACATCCCCAAAAAGACTTGCAGCTGTAATTGTAGAGAAAAGCGGTTCTACAAAGTATTGACTCCGGGGGGCGCCATACAAATGTACCTCCCACAATTTTCACATATTTATTTGTAAAAAATTTGTGAAAACCATTTATCATTTTCCTTCCACTTCACAATTATGTGCCACTTTGTGTTGGTCTATCACATAAAATCCCAATAAAATACATTTACTTTTTTGGTTGTAACATGAGAAAACGTGGGAAATTTCAAGGGGTATGAATACTTTTTCAAGGCATTGGATAACTTACGGTAAGGTACCTTACCTTTCAGAAAATATGTAATGTTTTGGGAGTTTTATGTAATCTTCAGGCCTTGAAATGATTTTTTTAAATGCAAAAAAAGTGTAAAAAAGAGGCAGTGAAAAGGTTAATAGTACGGAAGGTGCATTCAGTGATTGTCAGGCTATGATGTGTTCTATATTAATGGAAACGTCTTCTCCCAGCTGAAGGGTCTCCTATTATAGGCGTCACTTGTAAACTTGTAATTGCTACATTGTAACCATGTGAGAAGCGTTAGACGAGAGGAGGAATATTGAGATTAATCTCTGAATTAGTGCTGTATTAATGCTATTAATGTCTCTTTCACCTGTGTGTTCCAATGTATCTGGAACACAGAAAATTATAAAATGAAATGAGATACTTTAATATCAGGTCGGCCGCACTTCCTCTGTCCTGTACATGATGCTATCGCCTCCTCTCATTATAATTAGGCAGCTCCAGCAATTAACGGCATCCAGAGACACTGACACATGATATAAATTGCTGTATTTTATGGACCGTATAATGCCCCTCCCCCATTAGCGGGTTGTGGCAGAGGCCTAGCGCATCTTTCAGTATATTAAGCTCAGTCTTCTGTAACCAAATATAATGGGATTTCTACAATGAATTATGGGCAATGCGGTTTACGGAACAACTTTCAAACTTTTAACGTTTGTAGATAGCGGTGGGCGAAGAGCAGCGTGGATGAGAGGAAAACCGCGAGCGATATCGTTCTGCGTGGAAGTGGTAGCAGACACGCCGCCATCATAACCACGTCCGTGCCGCCGCACGCCGATATACGTCCTAACTTTGAAGAGGGATATCTTTGTTATGGCAGCACCCCGGTATCCTCTTCTTCGGCCGGTGGTCCAGTTTCCGATAATAGTGGTCTCTGCGGCGGATGCGCCGCAAGAAATGGTAGCAGACACGCCGCCATCATTAACCACGTCCGTGCCGCCGCACGCCGATATACGTCCTAACTTTGAAGAGGGATATCTTTGTTATGGCAGCACCCCGGTATCCTCTTCTTCGGCCGGTGGTCCGGTTTCCGATAATAGTGGTCTCTGCGGCGGATTCGCCGCAAGAAGTGGTAGCAGACACGCCGCCATCATTAACCACGTCCGTACCACCGCACGCCGATATACGTCCTAACTTTGAAAAGGGACATCTTTGTTATGGCAGCACCCCGGTATCCTCTTCTTCGGCCGGCGGTCCGGTTTCCGATAATAGTGGTCTCTGCGGCGGATTCGCCGCAAGAAGTGGTAGCAGACACGCCGCCATCATTAACCACGTCCGTGCCGCCGCACGCCGATATACGTCCTAACTTTGAACAGGGATATCTCTGTTTTGGCAGCACCCCGGTATCCTCTTCTTCGGCCAGCGGTCCGGTTTCCGATAATAGTGGTCTCTGCGGCGGATTCACCGCAAGATCACTTTTATTGGCGGTGGGAGAGGGCCCCCCCTCCCGCCGCTCTCCAGAGCCGTTTGGGTTCTTCTGCTGGCTGGGTATGGAGACGAGTGAGGGGAAGATGGCCCCCACCTGTCTCCATACCATTGCAGGGCGGAAGCGACGTCAAAACTTCACTTCCGCCCACAGCTCTTAAAGGGCAATTTTTTTTTTTTCAAATGCCTTTTTTTTTATTATTGCATTTTAGTGCAAATGTGAGATCTGAGGTCTTTTTGACCCCAAATCTTATATTTAAGAGGTCCTGTCATGCTTTTTTTCTATTACAAGGGATGTTTACATTCCTCGTAATAGGAATAAAAGTGACTTTTTTTTTTTAAAAGAACAATGTAAAAATAGGAGCGGGCGCAATTTTAAAGCGTGATATGTTGGGTATCAATTTACATTATCTTGCACAATATATTTTAAAAAATTGGCTAACTTTACTATTGTCTTATTTTTTAATTCAAAAAATGTATTTTTTCCAAAAAAAAGTGTATTTTTTCCAAAAAAAGTGCGCTTGTACGACTGCTGCGCAAATACGGTGTGACAGAAAGTATTGCAACAACCGCTATTTTATTCTCTAGGTTGTTAGAAAAAAAAATGTGTAATGTTTGGGGGTTCTAAGTAATTTTCTACCAAAAAAAAATGTTTTTAACTTGTAAACAACAAATCTCAGAAAGAGGCTCCTTAGGTGGTTAATGAATAAAAAAATGATAGTGAATAACAAAAGAACAAAGGACCGTTACTGTTCACAATAGAAACTTTTTTTTTTTTTTTATAATTCTTCTCTAACAATAAAATAATGTGGCACCCTCATAGTTAGGCTCTTTTCCCCTGTAGCTGCTGAATGCCCGCTTCTCCTCTTTTTACAGATAACATTCAATAGTGAACAGGAAGTATGAGGGTCCTGTTCATTACAGCTTTCTTCCGATAGGGAAGAGGAGGTGTGAGCAGTACAGGGACATGGTCTGGAACTGCGCCACCTCCCCCATTTTTTATGCATGCGGTATAACGGGGTTTTCTGCCCCGTGTCCATCCTCTGCCCCCCTGCTCTGCTGTGCCCGGGGCAGCTGCCCCTCCTGCCTACCCCTTGTCCCAACCCTGGGTATGAGGGTTCTGCTCATTAAAGCTTTTCTCAAATAAGGAACAGGATGTATTGGGGTCCTATTTATTACAGCTTGCAGTCTAATAGGGAACAGGAGGTATGGGGGGGCCTGCTCATTACAGTTTACTGCTTCTAGTCTGAACTAGAGCTGCCCCCCCCAAAATACTGAGCACCGCCTGCCACTGAGTAGTACCCCATTGTTTGTGCCAAAGGGAAGAATAGTACCCCATCGTTGGTGCCAGTGGGAGGAATAGTGCCCCATCATTGGTGCCAGTGGGAGGAATAGTGCCCCATCACTAGTGCCAGTGGGAGGAATAAAGGCCCATCATTGGTGTCAGTGGGAGGAATCGTGTCCCATCATTGGTGTCAGTGGGAGGAATAGTGCCCCATCACTGGTGTCAGTGGGAGGAATAGTGTCCCATCATTGGTGTCAGTGGAAGGAATAGTGCCCCACCCATCATTGGAGCACAGGTGTGTCAGGAGGAGGCTGTCTCTGGAGCTGCTGCAGATCCGTGTGAGAGGGGACTGGTGAGGAACTCTCTCCCAGCTCTCCTGGCCCCTTTCTGGGGAAGCCATGGAGGCCAGCAGGGCCTCTCCTGCTGCAATCTCCCAGCCATCTCCTGGGCCATCAGGTAACATGCCTGCTCCTGCACAAGCCATGGCTGGGGATCTCTCTACCCCTGGTGAAGATGAAGGCTCAGAGGCCATCCGGGAGCGAGTGGTGGCCGGGATTAAAGTCCTGAATAGAGAAAGAGACAAGCTGTACAAGCTCAGAGCCGAGGTGAAGCGCTTGAGAAGGCAGCGTGAGGGCTTACATAGCCAGAAACGTGGATCCATGGATCCGGAGATCCAACTGGCCAAGGTCCGGGTTGAACACCAGGAGACCATTGTGGCCATGATGGAAGGCAGAGATGGGCCCTTCAAAGAAAAATTCTGTAATGACAGAAGGTTTGCCAGGATGACAAAGATGGAGGTGGAGGAGGAGACCCACAGTTCAGACCCCCTGCCTCCTCAGGTAGAGGTAAGCAGCCCCATGCCTTCCCAGGACTCAGGAGGCATGCTCAAGGTAATCCAGGCAATGGAGTCTCCTTTGCGGGGTGATCAGCTGGTGTTCCATGAGGAGGACATAACAGATAATGTGCCTGACAAGGTAAAGCCTGTCAAGCCCCATGTGGTGCATAAAACAGTTTTTGTGACTGATACTGACAATGTGCCCAGTGACAATCAGGCTGCTAGTCCTATGTGTAGCAATGCTGTGCCTGCTGATGCTGCAGTGCAGCAAAGTTTGCATTTAAAAAATGACATTCCTGCAGAGGAACTGCAACATTCAGCAGAGCCAATTAACCCCCATTTAGCTGAATCTGAAGCTGTTTGCCCCAAACCTGCTGAAGACTCTACAGCACAGCTTCAGGAGACAGCTGGCATTGCAGCAGAAACTGTGACTATTCCTGATAAGAATGTGGATATTTGTGTGACTGATAAAAATCATCCCAGTACAAGTGTGATGAACAATGGTCCCAGTACAAGTGTGATGGACAGTCCTACCAACTCCGTTCAAGTAGTGAATAATAATAGTAATGTACAGACTGCTGTAACTTCAGTGTGGGGCCATGGCCCTGATAAACCCACGTTTGCTCAGGTGGTACGCTCTGCTCCTGGTAGCTTCGCCCCCAAGCGGGGTTTCCCCCTGCAGCCTACCACTTTGGGCACCCTGGGATCTGGTCTTGGGTCTCTGGCTTCTGCTGGGGGTCCGAGAAGAAATGTGGTAATTCTCAAATGGGAAGGTGGTGCGATCCCTCCAGCACGGCGTGCAGTGGTGGATTTGATTTTAGAGATGGGTTTTGGGGCAAATGACCTGTATGCTCTAATACATGTAGCTGGGACACGGGATTATACCATTAGTTTCACCAGGCCAGAGGGTCTTGACCTGTTCTGGGAGCGATATGAGGCTCGGTGCAGGTCAAGACCTGAATGGGAAGGTCTGGCCCCAGTTGCGGTTTCGCAAAGGTCAACGGTGAAAAAGATAACCATCATACTCACTAATGAGAGTGTTCCTGCTCGGGACCTAGAGGTCTGGTTAAGGAACTATGGTGAGGTTTTGACTAAGCCCAGCAAAATCCTTGATGAGCGTAACATCTGGACTGGGGGTTGGTCGGTTACAGTCAGGTTGGCCAGGGATGGGAATGTTGTCCGTCACCTGCCCTCCTCAGCTTTTATAGGGAGGGATAGGATGACTATTTTCTACCCTGGTCAGCCGAAGCTGTGTCACCGCTGTGGAGAAAAGGGGCATTTGAGCTCTTCCTGTTCAGCCTTGATATGTTCAGTGTGTCGGGGTCAGGGTCATATGGCTAAGGACTGCACCGAGATGATCAGGTGCAACCTGTGCCTGCGCCTTGGCCACCCCTACAGCAGGTGTCCTGAAGCCTGGCACAATATGGAGAAGGAGGTAATTGATGACATGTCAAGGCTGGACAGGATGGAGGGTGAGGCCCCTGGTGTACCATCCTCCTCTGCGGTGACCGTCTCCCCTGGTCCTGCTCAGGATCCCTCCCCAGTTCCTGTGGCCACCCCTCCTGTGTCTGTAAGTATTCCTTCTGTATCTGTCTCTGTGTCCCCCCAGCCTACTGTATCCCCTCTTGTGTCAGAACCTTCCAAGTCTGTGCCCCCTGAGTCAGTTCCCCCCCAGGAGTCTACCCCTCCTAAGTCTGACTCAAAGGGAGCACCCCCCCCACCAGGAGTGGTAGTGGGTGCTAAAAAGGTCGCTTCTTCCTCTGTAAAGGAGTCTTCTGTAGAGACTCCAAGGAAAAAAACAGGAGATGAGGGCATCTCTGAAGCTGACCTGCAGTACCTGGAACAGAGAAGGAAGGTTGGGAAGCGGAAGAAGCAGGTGGTGAGGACAGAACAGGCTCCAGTGCCTGTCTCCAACCGTTATAGGTCCTCTAATTGGGATATCTCTTCATCTGGAGCTTCTTCGGAGCGAAGTTCTGATTCCGAAATGGAGTTTGAGGCGGCCTCAAGAAAGAGAGAGGCTTCTGGTGATGAGCAGCAGAGGGGAGCTAAGAAGCAATCCACCCAATAACCCAAATGGCGGTTCCCCCTCCGTTAAAAGTGGTGACAATAAATGTCGCCAGCATTAAGTCAGTAAGAGCTCGTTCTATGGCCTTCTTTTTGTTCAGCCAATTAGATGCTGAAATTTTATTTTTGCAAGAGACTAGGCTCACCTCCTTGGCAGATATTCATATGGCCAAGAGAGAGTGGAGGTATGGTCCATCTTACTGGTCTCTTGCGGCCGAGCCTTACGGCGGTGTGGCGGTGTTGTTTAAAACCGGCATGGTAACTATCCGGCGGGTTATTGAGGTGGAGATTGGGAGATGTATGGTCTTAGACGTCCTTGTGGGAGGGCAGGACCTGCGCCTAATTAATGTCTATGGGCCGCACACAAAGTGGGACAGGAAATGCCTTTTTACAAGGATCAAGCCATTTCTTTTTACATCCCGGCAAGTGGTCTTTGGAGGTGACTTTAATACAGTAACTAGGCCCAAGGACAGGAAGGACTTCAAGGACAGGCTGGGATATGATAGCGTTTTTTTAAATAGTATGGTTAGGGATGCTGGTCTTGTGGATGTGCACATTAAGCACCTCCCGGATGACACTGGGTTCACCTTTCATCGAGGTAATAGTCAGAGTAGAATAGATAGGTTTTTTTTGAAGGAGACCTCTGCTTTCTCGCCCCCAGTGGTGCAGGCAGTAGAGTTCTCTGATCACTGTATGCTATCTGTGGTCCTGAATGCTTCAGACGCCCCTCAGAGGGGTAAGGGCATCTGGAGATTGAATTCGACTCTACTCAAGGAAGAACATGTTAGACAATCCTTTGAGGAATTCTTTCAGGCACAGGTGACCATCCTGGACTTTTGTAGCAGCAAGGCTGAGTGGTGGGAGCTGACCAAAAAGAGGATCGCTGGATTCTTCAGGGGCCTAGCCAATAGAAAACAGTTTAATAAATACATGACCTACCAACGTTTACGGAGGAAGCTGGATATTCTTGTCTCGAGAGGTGGAGATCCTGGGGAAATCTCCGAAGTGAAACTCCTTCTCAGGAAGTGTCAATATGACCGGCATGCCTCTTTGGTTCTGGAGAGGGACTATGGGAAGTACCACTCGCCTGACCCTTACCAGAACTGCAAACAAGGTGTAGCTGTTAAAACGGTCGTTGGCCTTAAAGACAGTACAGGTTCCTTGACAAAGTCCAGGTCAGGGATTCTGGAGGTCGAGAGGTCCTTTTATGCTGACCTTCTTGGGAGGAAAGAGCTTGACCGTGACAAGATGGAAGGCTTTTTGGACTCTACTCCAGGTCTAAATGATGAAGATGTCCCATTGATGAATTTGACAGAGGAGATCACAGTTGAAGAGGTGATGAGGGCAATTGAACAACTTGCCATCAAAAAGTCACCTGGACCGGATGGCTTGACGGCTGAGTTTTACAAAGCCTTTAAGTCTATTCTGGCCCCACATTTGGTAGAGGTTTTTAACAGTTGCCTTGCTGAGGGGGTACTTCCCCCTTCCATGAGGCACTCGGCTGTGATTCTTCTTTCAAAGGGTAAAGATCCTTCGATGATTGAGAATTGGCGCCCCATCAGCCTTCTTAATGTCGATAGAAAGATACTGGCAAAGATATTTTTCTGGCGCCTATCGTCAGTAGCAGAGTCTTTGCTTTCTCGCCATCAGCACTGTTCGGTCCAGGGTAGGTGCACCTTCACAGCGGTTTTAGCTGTCCGGGAGGCCTTGGAGCGGTGCAGGGCTGCAGGCTGGGGAAAGTATTTGCTGACATTAGATCAGGCAAAGGCTTTTGATCGTGTCAACCATGAGTACCTGTGGTTGCTCCTTAGTAAGTACGGTCTGCCGGGTGGTTTTGTCGATTGGTTAAAAGTAGGGTTGTCCCGATACCACTTTTTTAGGACCGAGTACAAGTACCGATACTTTTTTTCAAGTACTCGCCGATACCGATTACCGATACTTTTTTTTTAATGTCACGTGACAGTGTTTTTTTTTTTTCATTTTTTTTTTTTTAACAGTGCTTGCTTTTTTTTTTGGGGGGGGGGGGGGGTGAACGTTGTATGTGTGTGTTATTTTTTTTTTTTTTACAATTTTTATTTTTTACAATAATATTTCTTTTATTCTTTATTGTTTTTTTTTTTTTTTAATCAGCCCTTTTGGGGGGCTTTGGTGAGATATCAGGGGTCTTAACAGACCTCTGATATCTCCCCCTTGAGACAGAGAAAGAGACAGAGGATAGAGATTCCCCAGTCCCTTTCTCTGCAGCGTCAGCTGCACTGACAATGAAAGGAGAGAGGACAGCGGCTTCTCTCCATTCATAAACTGACACATTGTAATCACAGGAGATTACAATGTTTCAGTTATGTGAATGGACAGAGTCAGCTGACTCTGTTCATACACAAAGGAAGGAGGGGGAGGACGGAGGAACTGAGGGGGAGAACGGAGGGGACAGATAAGAGCAGAACGGAGGGGACAGATAAGAGCAGAACGGAGGGGACAGATAAGAGCAGGACGGAGGGGACAGCTGAGAGGGACAGATAAGAGCAGAACGGAGGGGACAGCTGAGAGGGACAGAGGAAAGGAGGGGGCATGGAGGAGGATGCAGTGACAGTCAGCTGTGAGCGATCACCGCTGTCTGTCACTAAAGCTGGTGAAAGCCGCTGGGGGAGAATCTTGTAACTCCCCCACGCGCCGATCACAGCTGACAGTCAAGGTATCGGGTGAAGCATCGGGAGCATTTGCCCGAGTACAAGTACTTGGGCAAATGCTCGGTATCGGTGCCGATACCGATACTAGTATCGGTATCGGGACAACCCTAGTTAAAAGTCTTGTATAAGGGGGCAGAAAGCTTTCCTCTTGTTAATGGTTGGGTTGGGCAGTCCTTTGAGGTTGGCTCCGGGGTGCGCCAGGGTTGTCCCCTGAGTCCCCTGCTCTATGTGTTTGCAATCGACCCTTTCATCAGGAGGCTAGAGAGCGGCATGTTGTGTGGGGTACCAGTGGGTCTCCCGGGTGAGCCGCCTTTGAGGGTTGTTGCCTATGCGGACGATGTGTCAGTGATTGTCACCGGGGCGGATGAAGCAGAGGAGGTGGTCTCTCTGACATCACGGTATTCTGAAGCATCAGGCTCCAAGATCAATCAGGAAAAGAGTGAAGTCTTCTGGATGGGAAAGGAAGGTGAGGGTTTTGATCTCCCGGACACCTTTCCAGTGCCCCAGGAAAGAATTAAGATTCTAGGCATTGAATTTGGACCCGGCGATTATGGCCTCAAAAACTGGGAAGGCAGACTGGAAATTGCCAATACTAAGGTGGTCAGCTGGAAGAAATGGAAGTTATCTATGAGGGAAAGGGTTGATCTGATTAAGACTTACCTGATTCCGATCTTTTTGTATGTCAGCTTTGTCTGCATCTTGCCAGTGTCTCTCTATGCTAGGGTCAGTAGTGTGTTCTTCCAGATGTTGTGGGGGAACAGACTGAACCCCATCAAGAGGAATGTCACCTATCTATCCAGGAGGGAGGGTGGCTTAGGTATGGTCAACCCAGTTCTTTTCTTTTCACTGCTTTTTCTCAAGTTTAATATTGGTAATATGCTTGCAGTGGAACCTCCTGGATGGGCAGGCATTTTTAGATCTTGGTTTAGGCCTTTTCTGCGACTTTGGGAAGAAGGTGGCCAAGTGAAGAATCTCAGGGGTCATCGTGGTCAGCTACCAGCCTATGTCGCTCCGTGCCTGAAGTTATTACGGCAGTGGCGATTGTCGGCTGAAGATCTCAGATCGGTTCCGAGGAAAGTCCTTATGAGTCGAGTCTTGAGCGAAGTCTTTCATGACCCACTGGCCTTAAGGGATTGCCCAGGCCCAGTTTTGAGGGCAGGGTTAAGACTTATTAATTTGGACAGAGTACCTCCTAAATTCAGGGATCTGGCCTGGATGTGCTTCCATGGGAGGCTCTATGTTAGGGGCAATTTGAAATTCCGCAGTGGGGTGGATCGTAGCTGTCCTCGGGAGGAGTGTGCAGGTGAGGAGGAGACTATGGACCATTTTCTGCTTCATTGCCCTTTTAACATAGAGGTGTACAAACAGGTGGGACGGGCCCTCGGTGTCCCTTTCCTCTCCAGGCTGGGTTATGCTGAGTGGGTGTACGGAGCATTCAATACTGGTGGGGTTTTTTGTTTAGATACACTTTTTCTAGTTAGCCTAATAGTCCGTTATTTCACTTGGAACGCACGGTGTCAGGTCTGCATTCGGCGTAAAATCCTTCCTGTTCAGGTGGTGGTGTATGACATTCTGCATGAGGTGGAGAAGATTCGGGTGCTCGAGAGGGACAAGCGGAGTCAGGGGGCTTGGTTGAAGGCGTGGAGGGGTTTCAAGCCTCCCTGACTGCCAGGAGTCTCTTTCCCGGGTGTGGCTGTCTGTCTCTTATCACCCTAGATTATTATTTTTTTGGATTCATTTTTGATAAATGGCTGCGTACATAGGTGATGGGTTGTGCCTCTTAGGCCCTCTCTGCTGCTTTATGTAAATAATTTTGGTAGTGGATTATGTATATATTGTATATATTCTGAACATGGATGTGTATTCCTTGGATTTCTGTTGAAGTTTTGTACTATGGTTTTGTTTTTTACTTTTGTATAAAATTGGTTGCTTGATTCTTTTAATAAAAGATCAATAGTGCCCCATCACTGGTGTCAGTGGGAGGAATAGTGCCCCATCACTGGTGTCAGTGGGAGGAATAGTACCCCTTCACTGGTGTCAGTTGGAAGGAAAAGTACCCCCTTATTGGTGTCAGTGGGAGGAATAGTGCCCCATCATTGGTGTCAGTGGGAGGAATAGTGCCCCATCATTGGTGTCAGTGGGAGGAATAGTGCCCCATCATTGGTGTCAGTGGGAGGAATGGTGCCCCATCATTGGTGTCAGTGGGAGGAATAGTGCCCCATCATTGGTGTCAGTGGGAGGAATAGTGCCCCATCATTGGTGTCAGTGGGAGGAATAGTGCCCCATCATTGGTGTCAGCGGGAGGAATAATGGTCCATTGTTGGCGTCAGTGGCAGAAATGATGCCCCGTTGTTGTCAGTGGGGGAAATAGTGTCTTTTAGCAGAGGGAAGTATAGTGCCCCCAAGGGCTGGATAAAGACAAGCAAAGAGCTACATCCGGCCCCCGGGCCGCAGTTTAGAGACCACTGCCCTATAGCATATGTACCTAAACAAAGACCTTCTTGGCAGGGTTACCAGGTATTGTTATTGAAGCCTGCAGATTTAACATATCTGTTATTGTGAAATTCCGTTAATATGTTAAATCCTATATGAGATTTCCACTATCCAGTTTAGTCCTGCTTTAATTTGAAATATGAATACTATATTCAATTAGGCAACAGAACTTTCGATTTTCTAAATTCATGATTTTCTTGCTCCCTGTTGGACTTCCCCTCTCGATGTCATTCATTCGATGCCATTCCCTGCCCTCTTCTCAGTTCCAGGTGTATTTTTTTTTTTGTTTTGAACTGGCAACCAAACTGCACATTCTGAATGTGGGTTTGTAGTATTGCTTTGTAGAAATGGACGCTTATGACTTTTCCCTTTTGAACCTCTGCATCTTTCAACACAATAAAGTGTCTCCCTAGCTTTAGAAGCCTCGGATTGACGTGGCACGCTGATATCGGCACTGCATACCGGGATGGTGACACTCTGCCGCGATTGCAACATCATCTTGTCATTTACTGTATATTAAATGAAGAAAAGAAAATTCATTGGGAAGCAATTTACTTCAAATCTGCAACAAAAGACACAAGAGCAGATAGAATAAAAAAGCTTTAAAAAAAAAAAAAGGTTCTTCACTGTTAGAGCTTTGAAGATCTGGAGTCCCGCGGATTTTGGTGGATGGTGGATTCTATCTGATGAAAGGTGTTTGATGCCCTCCTTAAAAGAACAGAATACAAAAGAATTTCTTATATTCATAAAAAATATTCAGTAACATGTTCATCCGGAAATCTTTCTAGAGACTTTTTTTAAGACAAAGTGGACCATAAAATGCATAGACAAAGAGCGCATTATACCTCAATGCGGAGGAGAGGGAAACCTTCAAGAGTGTACCTATAGGCATGGCAGAATGTGCCACTGGTGCCACTGGTGCCACTGCTATGGGCAGTTCCGGGACAAGGTCACCTAAAGCCCAGGGCAAACATACCAAACTGTGCCCCCCCCCCCCCCAAGATGGTTGAGTATTATGTGTCAGCAACCCCCTCCCCCAAAAAATAAAAAAGGATTGAGGACTAATCTGCATACTTACCCTCTAAGAATAAATTCCCCTCCTCCCAGTACAAATCTGCCCTCCTCCTAAACCCCCCTCCAGAAGAAAACTTTGCACCCCTACCCCCCCCCCCCCCCATCTTTCCTTCTTCAATGACCTCTTTTAGCACAAATCCTCTACCCCTCCATTTTTCCCTCCTAGCCCAAATCCGCTCCCCACCTTTACCATATGATCTCTTCTTGCACAAACCCCTCAAATCTTCCTTCTAGCACAAATCCTCCTCCCCCACCCCCCCTCCTAACACAAATCCCCCAAATCACCACTCCTAGCACCCCCTTCCAAATTTACCCTTCCAACACAAATCCCCTCCCCCCAATCTCCTTGCAGCGCCCCCCCCCCACCTCATATGATACCACAGTGCCACGCCTCCTGCCCACCCCTTGTCCCGGACCTGGCTATGGGGCCCTGTCTGGCTACACAGTGGCTACAATGTTCTACAGTATGTCAAATAAATTTGGATATAAAAAAATTAAATATTTGGGGGAACTTCTAAATGCTTGACATGAAAGAAAATAGTATTCTGCATCAATGAAGGGCTTGCTTTTAAATGGGGGCTAATGGTTTTATTATGGGACCCCATCACATATAGTTACAAATCTGATGACAAAGTCTAACATATTTTTTGTATCTCAAATAGAGCGCGGGGGGGGGGGGGGGCATGGATCAGTGCCTGCCTGTGGCCTGCTAGGGGCCGGGTTGCACGGGAGGGGATGGGGGGCACATTCCCTTCCCTCTTACGTTGGCGACACATGGGAAGAAGAGGAATAGAGAATAGAAGATACTACATACTGCTCACTGACCGCACTGCCACTACATACTGCTCACTGACCGCCCTGCCACAACATACTACTCACTGATTACACTGCCACTACATACTGCTCACTGACCGCACTGCCACTACACACTGTTGACTGATCGCACTGCCACAACATATTGCTCACTGACCGCACTGCTACTATATACTGCTCACTGACAGCACTGCCACTACATACTGCTCACTGACTGCCCTGCCACTACATGCTGCTCACTGACCGCCCTGCCACTACATACTGCTCACTGACTGCACTGCTACTATATACTGCTCACTGACAGCACTGCCACTACATACTGCCCACTGACCGCCCTGCCACTACATACTGCCCACTAACCACCCTGCCACTACATACTGCTCACTGATTACACTGCCACTACATACTGCTCACTGACCACCCTGCCACTACATACTGCTTACTGACTGCAGTGCCACTACATACTGCTAACTGACCACCCTGCCACTACATACTGCTTACTGACCGCAGTGCCACTACATACTGCTCACTGACCGCCCTGCCACTACATACTGCTCACTGATTATACTGCCACTACATACTGCTCACTGATTACACTGTCACTACATACTGCTCACTGACCACCCTGCCACTACATACTGCTCACTGGCTGCAGTGCCACTACATACTGCTCACTGATTGCACTGCCACTACATACTGATCACTGACCGCACTGCCACTACATACTGCTCACTGACCACACTGCCACTACATACTGCTCACTGACCGCACTGCCCATACATACTGCTCACTGACCGCACTGCCACTACATACTGCTCACTGATCGCACTGCCCATACATACTGCTCACTGACCGCACTGCCCATACATACTGCTCACTGGCCGCACTGCCCATACATACTGCTCACTGACTGCCCTGCCACTACATACTGCTCACTGACCGCCCTGCCACTACATACTGCTCACTGACCGCACTGCCACTATATACTGCTCACTGACCGCCCTGCCACTACATACTGCTCACTGACCGCACTGCCACTACATACTGCTCACTGACTGCACTGCCACTACATACTGCTCACTGACTGCACTGCCACTACATACTGCTCACTGAATGCCCTGCCACTACATACTGCTCACTGACCGCCCTGCCACTACATACTGCTCACTGACCGCACTGCCACTATATACTGCTCACTGACCGCCCTGCCACTACATACTGCTCACTGACCGCACTGCCACTACATACTGCTCACTGACTGCCCTGCCACTACATACTGCTCACTGACCGTGCTGCCACTACATACTGCTCACTGACCGCCCTGCCACTACATACTGCTCACTGACTGCACTGCCACTACATACTGCTCACTGACTGCCCTGGCACTAGGTACTGGTCACTGACTTGAAGGTACTACTACAGGTACATAGCAGCTCTACATCACAACCAACACTGGTTTGCTTATTTGACTCATTGTTACAATATTCTAAGCCAGGTTAGGCCAGATAAAAGAAAGGCAATGTTCTATGTAAAGGAGGTGATGCTGGCAGAGGGTGGCGGGTGCTCTTTTGGGTGCCAATAGATGTATGCTTATAGGTTCTATTGGTGTAAATTCAGACCCTGCCAGAGAGGTACAGGGCTGTGTCTAATGCCTGTCCAGAGCCTGGCATCACAAGCCCATTGAGAATATATAATGTATTGCTCTATGCACAGCTCTCCATCTGCTGCCCTATTATAATATAGAGAGAAATTGTTTCGGCAGATTTCACGCAGAAGATATCCCCCTGGAAAGCCAGAAAATAAAGCATTGAAAGGATTAGCAGGGGACTTCCCATTCTGTACTCCAAGCACAAGCTCAGTCATCAGAACTAACCAAAAAAAAACCCTCATAAGTCTCTGAGAGCCGACCGGGGAGTCGGCAGTGCGGGGGCTGATTAGCTGCATATCACTGGGGGTTAATCCCGGCCGCTGACCAATCGAGCGTTTCCTCTTTTGACAGATAGAAAGTCAATTATTTTGAAATTCATTTCTACTTCCTCTTGTCTTATCGTTAGATGTAAACGGCTCCTGGATTATGGAAATGCCAAGTGTCTGCCTGCAAATTATGGTTGAGGCTGATGAAAGGAACGATGCATTATGATTGGCTGCTCAGGTATTACTGTGAACATCACTTTTTTTTAAAGCACAAATAAATTCAAAAAGAAAAAGTTTATATGCGGCAGCTTACCGATGCTTAGGCTACAGTAGGTGACCGCGATATTGTGTCAATCTCGCCGCACTTCTCGGCGAGATTTGACACCTACGAGCCCCGTCGCAGGAGCCAGCGCCGAGATGGCTCACTCATCGGGAAAGGAAAACTTTGTCTTCCTCCCGCGATGAGTGACAGGCAGCGCTGACAGCTGTCTGGTATGAATCCTGAGGCGGGAACACCGCGCCACATTTTCAATGAGAAAACCGGCGTGGGTTCCCCCCTCGGAGGCATACCAGGCCCTTGGGTCTGGCATGGATTGTAAGGGGAACCCCCTATGCCGAAAAAATCGGCGTGGGGGTCCCCCCCAAATCCATACCAGACCCTTATCCGAGCACGCAGCCCGGCCGGCCAGGAAAGGGGGTGGGGACGAGCGAGCGCCCCCCCCCCTCCTGAGCCGTACCAGGCCGCATGCCCTCAACATGGGGGGGTGGGTGCCTTGGGGGAGGGGGGCGCCCTGCGGCCCCCCCACCCCAAAGCACCTTGTCCCCATGTTGATGAGGACAAGGGCCTCTTCCCGACAACCCTGGCCGTTGGTTGTCGGGGTCTGCGGGCGGGGGGCTGGAAGATAGCGGGTGGAGACTAGGAGGGGCTGCTCGGCATATTTGGAGGTCCCTGGACCTACGACGTGTCCCAGAAGGTTGCTGGCAGGGAGGGGCCGCCTAGGGCGAGAGGAGGAGTCTCCTAGGCGGCCGACAAGAGGAAGGAGGAAGTGGGACAGGAAGTCTCACTAAAAAGAAGGTAAAGAAGGTACCCACCCCCCCCCCCCAAAAAAAGGGGGCGAGGAGTGCTTAAAGCAGAAGTTCCACTTTTGGGTGGAACGCCGCTTTAGGCGGCTCCTTCGGGGGTAGCGCAGGTAATGGGAGCGCAAGGTCAGTAAAGGGCACAGGAAGCAGGTTCCAAGGAACAGGTCTCTGGATCAGGATTCAGGACAAGAGACAGGAACAGGTCAGCCTCAGGCAGGGACACGGCTTGCAGGGAAAATACTGAAGCACTGGATCTATGTACCCCCAGCAGTCCTATCAGGTGCAGCCTAATTACCTGTATGGTCCATCTGCTGGGAGACACTCAATGGTGGCCACCAGAACTACACCCTTTGGTTCTACACACAACAGCAGGTGACCCAAGCAGGGACTCTGGCGTCATAAGGGGGCGTGGCCCCAGAGTCCCTGCGCATGCTGGGACCATGACGTCGTAAGGGGGTGGGGTTACCGCCTATATAAATGGCTCCGCAGCTCGCACACAGCATTCGATCCGGAGAGAGCGTCGTGTCAACATCGGGGAAGAAGAAAAGAAGAGAAGAAGCGGAGAGACAGCGGCGGCGAGACAGCGGCGACGAGACAGCGGCGACAAGACAGCGGCAGCAGACCGGGCCCCTCGCTGGCAAAAGAGCTGGAAGAAGATAGCGGCGGGGCCCGGGAGAAGAGGCCGAACACCGGGAGAAGAGGCCGGACAGCGGCGGCGAGACAGCGGCAGCACACCGGGCCCCTCGCTGGCAATAGAGCTGGAAGAAGATAGCGGCGGGGCCCGGGAGAAGAGGCCGGACAGCGGGAGAAGTCGGAAGGAGACCCCCCGAAGTCGGAAGAAGACCCCCGGAGCTGACTAATAAATGACTCTTAAAACCTGTGTAGTGTGTTTTTTTTTTCTATTGACACTTTCCCCTAGGTGAATGGGTAGGGGTACCATGTACCCCAAACTCATTCACACAGGGTGGGGGGCCGGCATCTGGGGGCCCCCTTATTAAGGGGGGCTCCCGGATTCCGATAAGCCCCCCGCCCGCAGACCCCGACAACCAACGGCCAGGGTTGTCGGGAAGAGGCCCTTGTCCTCATCAACATGGGGACAAGGTGCTTTGGGGTGGGGGGGCCGCAGGGCGCCCCCCTCCCCCAAGGCACCCACCCCCCCATGTTGAGGGCATGCGGCCTGGTACGGCTCAGGAGGGGGGGGGGCGCTCGCTCGTCCCCACCCCCTTTCCTGGCCGGCCGGGCTGCGTGCTCGGATAAGGGTCTGGTATGGATTTGGGGGGGACCCCCACGCCGATTTTTTCGGCATAGGGGGTTCCCCTTACAATCCATGCCAGACCCAAGGGCCTGGTATGCCTCCGAGGGGGGAACCCACGCCGGTTTTCTCATTGAAAATGTGGCGCGGTGTTCCCGCCTCAGGATTCATACCAGACAGCTGTCAGCGCTGCCTGTCACTCATCGCGGGAGGAAGACAAAGTTTTCCTTTCCCGATGAGTGAGCCAGCGCGACATTCACAGTACCCTGTCGCCGAGAACCAGCGCGATGCTATCGCGCTGGAAACACAATCTCGCGGTCAGGTACTGTAGGTTCACACTATGTGCATGTTAGGAATGCATGCAAAAGCGGGTGCTTTCCTGACACTCACCCTTGCCCTTTAGCAGACGCATGGAGGTGCCATCAATTGTTAATGGCATCCCCACCTGTTTCTGCGCACAACAAAGTACTTGGTGTCAGCAGTGTTTTTGAAAAAAGGGTCAGGGACTTCTTTTCTGCTTTGATCACGGGTAGGACAACGCACTGAAATTAATGGGCTGCTCTACATGTGGCACGTGGAAAATGCATGGAAAACGCTTGGAAATGTGCGAGTGCTTTGTCGCACCTGTATGGTGGAAATGGATAATTAAATGGGATGGCTGCATTACCTTTTTTTTAAAGTTTTCCTTAACTTCATTATTACCTGGCGATCCTGCCAGAAACACACTTCCTGTCCTAGGGTGACAACACCCGCTTACTGTACTTTATCTGTGTAGCACCCTCTAGTGTGTGCTAGAAGTAGAGCAGGCAAACCATACTCTGACTCATGCTGTAAATTTGTGAGTCTGCAATTGGGTCGGGGTTATTAGAGTTTAGGGCTGGGTGACTCATCTCAGCAGCTCTCTGGTGCCCCCTCCTGTTTCCAAAGTGTTGGAGAACGTTCTGGAAGATAGCGGGTGGAGACTAGGAGGGGCTGCTCGGCATATTTGGAGGTCCCTGGACCTACGACGTGTCCCAGAAGGTTGCTGGCAGGGAGGGGCCGCCTAGGGCGAGAGGAGGAGTCTCCTAGGCGGCCGACAAGAGGAAGGAGGAAGTGGGACAGGAAGTCTCACTAAAAAGAAGGTAAAGAAGGTACCCACCCCCCCCCCCCAAAAAAAGGGGGCGAGGAGTGCTTAAAGCAGAAGTTCCACTTTTGGGTGGAACGCCGCTTTAGGCGGCTCCTTCGGGGGTAGCGCAGGTAATGGGAGCGCAAGGTCAGTAAAGGGCACAGGAAGCAGGTTCCAAGGAACAGGTCTCTGGATCAGGATTCAGGACAAGAGACAGGAACAGGTCAGCCTCAGGCAGGGACACGGCTTGCAGGGAAAATACTGAAGCACTGGATCTATGTACCCCCAGCAGTCCTATCAGGTGCAGCCTAATTACCTGTATGGTCCATCTGCTGGGAGACACTCAATGGTGGCCACCAGAACTACACCCTTTGGTTCTACACACAACAGCAGGTGACCCAAGCAATGACACCGGTCCAGACACCAAGACTCTACAAAGAATCCAGGCTCCAGGTCTCATTCATTGATTTACCAGTTTTGGAGCTACAATAATTGCAAAGCCAGTTTTCTCTGCTCAGTACAGACGTCCCATAGCCTCTCAATCTGCATGGGTGAGAACCTTGGATGAGAACCTTGGATGAGAAACTTGGATGACACCAGACTCTTCTGACAGAAGTCTTTACTGTTCTATGTACTGATCTGGTTGGAGGGCTTTTTTATTTCTTTAGTTCCTTCTCACCATAACCTGTATAGTTATACTGTTTTTTTTTTGTTTTTTTTGCTAAGCCAATTTTGGAGTTTATAGAATTTCGTCAAACAAAGCACAGGCCTAGTTCTCTTTTCCATTGGAGAATATGTACCATAATTGCAGGAGAAAGGGAATGCAACAGTCAGATCCAGCACTGTGATTATTCCCGGTGTCTGAGCTTCCCTTGTGGATAACTGCTATTACCTGACCCGCTCCAGTCAATTCTGACAGCCAAGGAAGATTTTCCGCAGACACTGATCCATCAGCACAGACAGTTCTGCCTTGGAAAGATGACATCTTAGTTTGAGCAGAGTCTGTCAGCCCCCTCATCAGCCAAGATCCTTTTTCTGTGCTCTTTCCACATGAGTGACGCAGGCTCCGGGGACCGGCCTATGCAGATTGCACTTGTCATTGTTCTCTTTGAGCTACACACCTCGCTGATCTGCCCTGTTATGTGCCTGACTGACAGTTTACTCATCCGAGGCCCCGGCTGGGGGGCATGGCTCCATCGCTCCGTGTCTGTGTTGTGCAAACAACTTTATAATCGTCTTTTTCTCCCTAAACCTGCAGGAAGCCTCATGTGCCACGGGCTATGCTGCTTGAGTGAAGCAAACTCCAAAAAGAGAACTGCTCCATCTGAGGTCTTTATTCAGGACCAGTGTACAGCTACTTCTGAAGGAGCCACTGGATTGTGGTAAAACCCGTGGAGATTGTGCCCTTGGAGTGTCAGTCCAGGGGTGCCAGAATAATTCAATTAAGGGCCGACTCACAGTGTTCTTAGTATGGCTCAGTACTCTTGCATGCTTTTTACTGGAAGAATTCCTCACTGGAGGAATTTTTATATCACCTAGAAGGCCAGCCATTTTTTTTGCACTTTTTTTGCGCAGCACGTATGCACTTTACTCACTCCCAAATAGTAGGGTGTAGGTCCTCGGACTTGCCTGAAAGTCTCGGGGCAGGGAACGTGGCCTTAATGTCAGGTTCTTCCCCACCCATGGAGCCTCCCTTCAAGGGAGCTCCACCTAGTACTTGGGTGGACCTTGCTTCAGCAGCCATGTGTTCTCAGCAGGAAAAGTCTCCTGCAGCTTTCCTCCAGAGCTTCAGGCATTTCTTGCCCAGGCACAGTTCTTTCTCTGTCCAGTATCCCTGAGCAGTTCACAACAGCTGAGAGTTCTTGTCTGTTAAGCACACAGCAGGTCTTGCAATCCCCATGTGGGTCTTGGCTGCTCTCTCTTAAAGCGGGGGTCCACCTATCTATCGTTTTTTTTTTTTTTAGTTCATTCACAAACTTTTCTTCTCAGCATTACATACTCACATATTGTGTGTAATATGTCTGCCTGTGTCAGATTTCGTCAGAAAGAATAACTTATATTATTCACTGCAGGCGGTTTCCATCTTCATTGTGGGCATTTGAAGCCCACAAGCATTTATTTCCTGGATGCGGTGAATGCTGTGCTCCCAGCATTCACTGCTTGTTCCCGCACATGCTCAGTGGCATCCTGGGAAGCCTGAGACTAGCTCCCAGGAGTCTGGGAGAGGCTAGAAACACGCCTACTCCCACGGGAGGAGAACTAGGAAGTGCAAAGAAGAATAGAAAAATAAAAGGTAATTACGGCAATTTAATTTTTTTTAAACGGCATGTCAGCATCTAGGCAAGGAAGAGAATACATACAGATATTGTTCAAAATTTGGGTGGAACCCCGCTTTAATTGCTCCAAGACAGATGGGAGGGTCTGTCTCCTTGGCCACATTGACTAATAAAAGTCCTCCTGATCATTTGTTAGAGGTGAGCTTTCTCTTCAGCTGCTGTAGCAACCAACCAGCGCCTTTTCTGGCTCCCCTTTCCCTGTGGCCGTCCATCAAGTAGGGAGGGGAGCAACAAGCTGTACTGTCAGGGAGCAATGCTTTTCTAGGCAGCTTAAAGGGGCCACTAACCCCTTTAAGCGTCACCCTCTTACCTCCTATGTGTTGCAGAAAAGCACCTTTTTTATTGCAGGGTTTTTCAATACACTGGAGTCTAGTGTGCTGTGGTGCTATTTACTTTAAATTGCACCCCAGTGCACTAAACCAATGTACCTCTAATGTACTTTCATTGCTTCTCACCAGAATACATGGTAAGGCCCTTCCGTGCCTTGTGCTTTGCTGAGTTAAACATAATGGCTGCAGGGGGGCGTGGTGACCTTCTTTCTGTCCATGAAGCCCTTTGTTCACTGTTTGTACTTAGTCTTCTAGGTTGATTGACATTAGATGATAATACACACAGAAGACTAAACTCATCTTGTGACAGAATGAAATTAGTGGAGAGAAGGTAAGTATTACAACCTAAGGTGCCTATGGATTTTATTAAATAACAAAGAAATCCTTCCAGTAGTGTTGATATTTAAATCAGGGTTGAACTTAAATTCAACCAGAATCTCCTGAGTTCGAATTTGAAATTTCTTTTGAATGGAGGGTGCATTTTAGATGGAAACTTTTGGCTCTATGGAGGGCTGTAAGGTAAGTTGTTGTCTTCCAAATGGCATGTAAAACCCTCCACTGAGTGTTTTATTGTTTTGATTTAGGTGGATATGTCTGTGAAGGTTCTTATGTATCCAGGCCATGGTATATCTAGTAGTAGTTACTCACATTCAATTGCACTTGTTCTGTAATTTAAAAAATGTTTTGTAGCTTCTCCAAGCCACTTCTTCTGAAGTGAAGAAGTGACTTGGAGAAGCTACAAAACATCTTCAACATTATGGAATGATTCCAGTTGCAGGAACTGAATTGAAGTGGTGACTTGGAGAAGCTACAAGACATCTTAAACATTATGGAAATAAGTCCAATTGTAAGCACTGAAGTGAAGAGGTGACTTGAATAAGCTACATAACATCTTCAACATTATGGAACGAGTCCAATAGGATGAACTGCACCAAAGAAGTGACTTGGAAAAGCTACATAACATCTTCAACATTATGGAAGGAGTAAAGTTGGAAGAATTGTAGTGAAAAAGTGACTTGAAGAAGCTACAAAACATCTTCAACATTATGAAACGAGTCCAGTTGGAAGTATTTCAGCGAAGAAGTGACTTGGAGAAGCTACAAAACATCTTCAACATTATGGAAGGCGTCCAGCTGGATGAACTGAACTGAAGAAGTGACTTGAAGAAGCTACAAAATGCCTTCATCTTTATGGAACAAGTCAACTTGGAAGAATTGAAGTGAAGAAGTGACTTGAAGAAGTTACAGAACGTCTTCAAGTTTACGGAATGAGTCCAGTTGGATGAACTGAACAGAAGAAGTGACTTGGAGAAGCAACAAAACGTTTCCAACATTATGGAATAAGTCCAGTTGGAAGAATTGAAGTGAAGAAGTGACTTGAAGAAGCTACATAACGTCTTCAACATTAGGGGACGCGTCCAGTTGAAAGAATTGCAGTGGAGAAGTGACTTGAAGAAGCTACAAAACTTCTTCAAAATTATGAAACGAGTCCAGCTGGATGAACTGAACTGAAGAAGTGACTTGCAGAAGCTACAAAACATCTTCAACATTATGGAATGAGTTCAGCTGTAGGAACTGAACTAAAGAAGTGACTGGAAATAGCTACAAAAATGCCTTCATCTTTATGGAACAAGTCAAGTTGGAAGCATTGAAGTAAAGAAGTGACTTGAAGAAGTTACAGAACGTCTTCAACATTATGGAATGAGTCCAGCTGCAAGAACTGCGCTGAAGAAGTGACTTGAAGAAGCTACAAAACATCTTCAACATAATGGAATGAGTCCAGGTGGAAGAACTGAACTGAAGAAGGGACTTGGAGAAGCTACAAAACGTCTTTAACATTATGGAACAAGTCCAGTTGGAAGAATTGTAATGAAGAAGTGACTTGGAGAAGCTACAAAACATCCTCAACATTATGGAATGAGTCTAGTTGGATGTAATCAATTACTACCTGTTTCAGATGGAGTTTGTTGTTACTGATGTTTTGGTGTGAAAATATTGCCTTAAAAAAGGAAAGAGAATACAGTGCAGGTTTTTGGGGGTTTCATTGTTATATTGTATTTTACTGTTATTTGATGTTTCATAAAAAAAATTACAAAAATTTTTGCGATTTTCACTCCTGTTATCTAAAAAAACTTGTAAAGTGCACGAGGCAAACAATAAAAATGGTATTTTGTTGATTTTGATACGATTTGTGTTCAGCAAGTTTTTATATTTTTAATTAGCTGATTTTGGGTTAAACAGAATTAGGTTGGTTTGCTCATTTCCACTTGCCAGGAAAAGACAGAGTATAGAAGACAGTAGACAGGAAAACAAATAATGACCCTCGGCGCGATCACCGAGGACACAACGCTCAATTTAACAGCACCTGGATGGGTAAGAGAAATTTAGTGATGGAAACCTGTCCCATTGGTAGAATGGCCACTGGGGGGAAATACTGTATTTATTGGCGTATAACACTCACTTTTTCACCATGAAAATCGGGTGCAAATAGCGTGGGCGTGTTATACGCCAATACTTCAATTTTAGCTGCCTCTGAGGGGACAGGGAGGGTGGCGGGATGAGCGCCATCAGAATAAATACAGTGAGAATCTCCTGTTTACTTGGCGGCCTCTGTAATAGAAAGTCCCATCTCTTGGGCCGCCATTGGACCACTGTTCTGTCTATCATAGGAGATTCTCACTGTATGTAATCTGTCGGCGCTTGTCCCGCCCCCCTCCCTGTCCCCTCTAGGCTGCAGATGGGTATCGATCAGACTGCACTGATGGCAGTGGTGAGGCTGCTGCATTGATGATAAGGCTGCTACATTGATGGCAATGGTGAGGCTGCATTGATGTACACTAATGAGGCTGCATTGATGGCACTTGTGAGGCTGCAGATAGGCATTGATCAGGCTGCATTGATGGCAATGGTGAGGCTGCAGATGGGCACTAACCCTTATTTTGCTTCAAAGTTCCTTATTAAAAATTTTAGTGTTTTTTTCCTGAAACTTCCCTCTTAAACTGAATGTGCGTGTTATACGCCTGTGCGTGTTATAGGCCGATAAATACGGTAATTGGTTGCCAGATTTCCACCGACAACATGAAAATCAATGCAACCAATGAATAGAACCAATGGAGGAAAAAATAACAATGAAAAACTGATTATTTTTAAGTGTTGCTGAATAATGAGGTTGTTCTTTTGATCTAATACCTTTCTCTATACCACATCCCATAAATATAATATTTAATTCCAATCAGAACATTTTGGGATTCTTATGGTGTCAAAAAACAAGATTTTTGTTTAAAGATCTTTCTTTAACCACTTCACCCCCGGAAGGTTTCAACCCCTTCATGACCAGGCCATTTTTTGCGATATGGCACTGCATTTCTTTAACTAACAATTGCGCAGTCATGCATCGCTGTTCCCAAACAAAATTTATGTTCTTTTTTCTGGACAAGTAGAGCCTTCTTTTGGTGGTATTTGATCACCTATGCGGTTTTTATTTTTTGCGCTACAAGCAAAAAAAATGCCGCGTATAAGCGTATATATTGACTGGTTTTGCTCAAAAGTTACCGCGTCTGCAAACTATGGGATATTTTTATGGCATTTTTATTTTTCATTTTTACTATTTTTACTATGAGAAAAAAGTATAATAAAATTAATATTTTCTTAAATTAAATCTCACTATCTGTGTGTTTAGCTTGGTAACAGACGTTGATGTCTCCATTAAAAATCCCATTTTCTTAGAGGAAGCACTGTCTCCCTCCTATCTTTTATTTTTCATTTTTTACTAGTAAAGGCGGCGATCGGCGATTTTTAGCGGAGCTGCGACATTGTGGCCAACAAATCGGACACTAAGTGACACTTTTTGTGACACTAATACAGTGATTTAAAAAAAAGCACTCTCACTGTACTAATGACAAAGGCAGGGGAGGGGTTAACATCAGGGGCGATCAAAGGGTTAAGGCCTCATGCACACGTACGTTTTTACAGCCACTTTTTTGAGCGTTTTTTGCAGCTTAAAAACGCCTGTCTATGTTAGTCTATGGCTTCATGCCCACCTAGGCGTTTTTGAGCTGCAAATGGCATAGGCATTTTTAAGCTGTAAAAAAAAATACAGGACCAGTGGGTTCTGAGAGACGTTTTTCAGCTGTAAAAACGCTCTAACGTTGATAAATGCTCAAAAACGCTCAAAAACATCGTTCACCAACATTTTTGATCCATTGAAAAGAAAAAAAAAATTTTGAAAAAAAAAAAACCGCTAACGCGGAAAAACGCTAAAAAACACTCAAAAACGCTCAAAAACGCTATTGCAAAAACGTTGAAAAAAGCTGAAAGAAGTAAAAAAAATCACTGCAAAGATACTGGCGTTTTCATAACGTTATTTTAACATCTCGCGTGCATGAGGCCTAAGTGTGCTCCTAGGGAGTGCTTTCTAACTGTGTGGGGCATGGCTTAACTGGAGGAAAACAGATCCATGTTTCTGCTTAGCAGAAACACAAGATCTCCATTTTCCTCTCTTACAGAATGACAGTCTGCCTTGTTTACATAGGTAGACTGCCAATCTGCCTCTCCTGTCAACGATCGGCGGGTCTCGGTGGACATCGCGTCTGCTGGACCTGCTGATTGGCTCCCGCTGTGGACCTGGAAGAAGAGACAACATACAGGTTTTTTTTTTTTTGCGCAGCCGGGCCGCCCTGCCGCAGTAAAATGTGCGGTGAGCGGTCCGGAAGTGGTTACAAAATATAAGTTTTATTTTACACACATTTAAAACATATTAAAATTACATTGTCCATATACAGCAAAACGTTACAATAGGTTGATTCTTCCATACAGGCTACACTGTTTCCTCGACATGTTTTCCTGAAAACGGTTTCTTCTGGTGGAGTGTTGCCCAATTCCTTTTACATTTATATAAGCTGTATACAAACATGAGCTATGAGTAAGCGCTCCGCAGAGCGTGAAACGCGTTAGCTGATTATCTGTACATTCTATCCATGGTGCTTTGTACATGATTTGTTCCTGATTTTACAATAAAGAAATTTCATTGAATTATATTCTGTGCGGCTGTCCGAACTTTTTTCTTCCCTCACAACATGTATACAAACATATATACATAAGAAATCATCATATAATCACATATACAATTTTATATATAATTTTGTTTCAAAAAACAGAATGCTATTGTAAAGTCATGCTCACCCTGGTCCTTATTTATGAACAAAAGTCCTTACTTCTATTTAATGTTTGTTGCTATTGACTGTATGGTCCTTTGGATTCCAAGATGGTACTTGAGGGGAGAAGGACCTTAGTCAGGGAGGTGACCAAGAACCTGATGGTCACTCTGACAGATCTCCAGCATTTCTCTGTGGAGAGAGGAGAACCTTCCAGAAGAAAACCATCTTTGCAGCACTCCACTAATCACATCTGTATGGTAGAGTGACCAGACGGAAGCCACTCCTTAGTAAAAAGGCACATGACAACCCACCTGGAGTTTGCCAAAAGGCACCTGAAGGACTCTCAGACCATGAGAAACAAAATTCTCTGGTCTGATGAAACAATGATTGAACTTTTTGGTCTGAATGGCAAGCGTCATGTCTGGAGGAAAGCAGGTACCGCTCATCACCTGGCCAATACCATCCCTGCAGTGAAGCATGGTGGTGGCAACGTCATGCTGTGAGGATGTTTTTCAGCAGCAGGAACTGGGAGACTAATCAGGATTGAAGGCAAGATGAATGCAGCAATGTACAGAGACATCCTTGATGAAAACCTGCCCTAGAGCGCTCTGTACCTCAGACTGGGGAGCATACAGCCAAGATAACAAAGGAGTGGCTAGGGGACAACTCTGTGAATGTCCTTGAATGGCCCAGCCAGAGCCCAGACTTGAAGCTGACTGAACATCTCTGGAGTGAGAGAGCGTGCTTTGTGCACTGGTCCAAATCATTTGGTGGAGGGGGGATTATGGTGTGGGGGTTGTTTTTTAGGAGTTGGGTTTGGCCCCCTTAGTTCCAGTGAAGGGAACTCTTAAGGCGTCAACATACCAAGACATTTTAGACAATTTCAACTTTGTGGGAACAGTTTGGGGATGGCCCCTTCCTGTTCCAACATGACTGCGCACCAGTGCACAAAGCAAGGTCCATAAAGACATGGAGAAGCGAGTTTGGGGTGGAGGAACTTGACTGGCCTGCACAGAGTCCTAACCTCAACCTGATAGAACACCTTTAGGATGAATTAGAGCGGAGACTGCGAGCCAAGCCTTCCTATAGACAAACTCCTAAACCTTGTGGACGGCCTTCCCAGAAGATTTGAAACTGTTATAGCTGCAAAGGGCGGAGCCAACTCAATATTGAACCCTAGAGACTAAGACTGGGATGCCATTAAAGTTCATGTGCATGTAAAGGCAGGTGTCCCAATAGTTTTGGTGATATAGTGTACAGTGACTGCTGGCAGCTATAGCCACCAGCATTTATCATTGGGTTCTGCCGGCAGGGAAGGCTCGGACAATTTTAGCAGAGCTAAATTTTAATGAGGGGCAGATATGCAACATTCACAACATTTCACATAATTTAATAATAAATATTCACATCCTTACGTTGGTTTTTTTGTTTTTTTTGGAAGCGATTCTCTTAATGCATTGTTTTTGCCGCGTAGAACAATAAATCAAACAATTACCCGGTTCTGCTTTTTAATCTCCATCTGGAACGTACGGCGCAGGGGCTTTTTTGGGCAGCACGAATAAGATCAGCGTCTGGCTTTATCGACAGTTGGCTTTAAACTCAGACCGTGATAAAATAAATAAATAAATAAATATATACAAAGTATCGAACATGTAGCAACATTATAACAGAAAGTTACTATAGCAACAAGCGCACCGACAGACAGACGGTCCGCATTCCTCGCACAGAGCCATTATTACAGAGTAGGCATCACAATGTGAAAAAGGGACAGGCTGTCTATGTGGGAACGCCGCGGACGCTCGCCGCCATTTCCATAAAAAGCGATTTCGTGTTTACAAGTATCAGAATAGGGACCAGCCGTATAAATAAAACAGATGGGCCGGTAATTGAAGAGTAATAACTGGTAATGGAATGTTTATCTGTCCTCCTAAGGAGAAGACGCGGTGAGAGTAGATTTATCTCATTTAACAATAAAAGAGAAAAAAAAAAAAAAGCGGTGGTTTGCGATAATTTTAATTTGATGTGAGTTTTCTTCGCTCCAGGGTATGTATGCCGCCACCGCGCGCGGCAATGTCGTTACAAAGAGGCTGAATTTCTAGATTCACGTTTTCATTTTTCTGTTCAGATGACAGCAGACCGGTGACATCATTCAGCAATTTTCCCTGACAGGCGACAAGGTCAGGAGCGATAAATCAAAGGAAGAGGGTTTGTACGTTGTCAGTGACGATGCAGCTTGCGTTGCCTTTTGCTTGGTAGTAGTTGTTTTATGTTATTTTAAATATTTTCACTTTTTACAAGCTTGGTGTTCAAAAGGGGTATTTCATGAACAAATTTTCTGCCTTCAGCTACTATTTGTCAGGCAGGTCCAATTAGCTGAGTAGTTGTTGAGATAACAGGACAGGCCACGTGACTCAACTGTTGCTTTCAATCAATCATCAGACAGGAACAGGGGGTCCTATTTATGCTATGTTCGGGGTGGCGGCACTCGCACTAAGGCAGGCAGCAGATAAAGAAGTATCTGTTAAACATAGCAAAGATCAGGGCAGGCAGCAGACAGTAGAAGTATCTGTTAAACATAGCAAAGGTCAAGGCAGGCAGTGGACAGTAGAAGTATCTGTTAAACATAGCAAAGGTCAAGGCAGGCAGTGGACACTAGAAGTATATATTAAACTTAGCAAAGATTAAGGTAGGCAGCAGATAGAGAAGTATCTGTTAAACATAGCAACAGTCAGATCAGGCAGCAGACAGTAGAAGTATCCATGAAATATAGCAAAGGTCAAGGCAGGCATTGGACAGTAGAAGTATCTGTTAAACATAGCAAAGGTCAAGGCAGGCAGTGGACACTAGAAGTATATATTAAACTTAGCAAAGATTAAGGCACGCAGCAGATAGAGAAGTATCTGTTAAACATAGCAACAGTCAGATCAGGCAGCAGACAGTAGAAGTATCTGTTAAACATAGCAAAGGTCAAGGCAGGCAGCGGACAGTAGAAGTATCTGTTAAACATAGCAAAGTTCAAGGCAGGCAGTGGACAGTAGAAGTATCTGTTAAACATAGCAAAGGTCAAGGCAGGCAGTGGACACTAGAAGTATATGTTAAACTTAGCAAAGATTAAGGTAGGCAGCAGATAGAGAAGTATCTGTTAAACATAGCAACAGTCAGATCAGGCAGCAGACAGTAGAAGAATCCATGAAATATAGCAAAGGTCAAAGCAGACAGTGGACAGTAGCAGTTTCTACTAAACTTGGCAAAGATTAAGACAGGCAGCAGATAGAGAAGCATCTGTTACACATAGCAAAGATTGGGGCAGACAGCGGACAGTAGAAGTATCCGTTAAACATAGCAAAGGTCAAGGCAGGCAGTGGACACTAGAAGTATATATTAAACTTAGCAAAGATTTATGCCGCGTACACACGAGCGGATTTCTCGTCGGTAAAAGATATGATGGCTTTTCCGACAGGATTACGCTCAAGTTTGCCTTGCATACACACGGTCATGAAAAAGTTTGCTGAAATTACGACCATCAAGAACGCGGTGATGTACAACACTACGACGAGCCGAGAAAATGAAGTTCAATGCTTCCAAGCATGCGTCTAATTGTTTCCGAGCATGCGTAGGGATTTTGCGCATCGGAATTGCCACAGACGATCGCATTTCCGGATAGGAACTTTTCCCGACCGAAAAAATTACAGCATGCTCTCAATCTTTTGCTGGCTGGAATTCCGCCAGCAAAAGACCGATGGCGCATACACACGGTAGCATTTTCCGATGAAAAACTCTCATCGGTCTTTTGCGGGCCGAAATTCCGATCGTGTGTACGCGGCATAAGGCAGGTAGCAGATAGAGAAGTATCTGTTAAACATAGCAACAGTCAGATCAGGCAGCAGACAGTAGAAGTATCCATGAAATATAGCAAAGGTCAAAGCAGACAGTGGACGGTAGCAGTATCTACTAAATTTGGCAAAGATTAAGACAGGCAGCAGATAGAGAAGCATCTGTTAAACATAGCAAAGATTGGGGCAGGCAGCGGACAGTAGAAGTATCCGTTAAACATAGCAAAGGTCAAGGCAGGCAGTGGACACTAGAAGTATATATTAAACTTAGCAAAGATTAAGGCAGGCATCAGATAGCGAAGTATCTGTTAAACATAGCAAGGATCAGGGCAGGCAGTGGACAGTAAAAGTATCTGTTAAACATAGCAAAGATCAGGGCAGGCAGCGGACAGTAGAAGTATCTGTTAAACATAGCAAAGGTCAAGGCAGGCAGTGGACACTAGAAGTATATATTAAACTTAGCAAAGATTAAGGTAGGCAGCAGATAGAGAAGTATCTGCTAAACATATCAACAGTCAGATCAGGCAGCAGACAGTAGAAGTATCCATGAAATATAGCAAAGGTCAAAGCAGACAGTGGACAGGAGCAGTATCTACTGAACTCAGGAAAGATTAGGACAAGCAGCAGATAGAGAAGCATCTGTTAAACATAGCAAAGATCGTGGCAGGCAGTTGACAGTAGAAGTATCTGTTGAAAGTAGCTAAGGTCAGGGCAGGTAGCAGACAGTGAAGAGATGTGATAATGTAGCGAGGGTCAGTAACATAAACACACAGGCAAAGATATAGGTGCGCTTAGCCAGCAGGAAAGCATTATCACAAGCACAGAAGCACAGGCTGATGCACTTCCAGTGCCTCCTGTGCCTCCTTTGCCATAGAACAATCCAAGAGCTGGGGGGAACATGTGGCCAGACTCATTACTCTGCAGCTGACAAGGAAGATGGGCAAGTACAGGGCAGTAGCCAGGAAGTGCTGGGAAGAGTTGGGTGGCTACCTAACAATCCCAGAGCTGGGAGGTGTGTCTAACACTAACAGCCCTCATACTTCCCTTATGACAGTGTCACTTTAGGGCTGGTTGGTTTGCAAAGGGATTTCAGGTTGCTCTATTATATAATCCTCCCCAGCTGGTATTTTTTTTATGCTGATTCAGGAAAAATGACCTCACTATACCATCCCTACTGGATCTCAAGCTCCACCCAAGAGGACACATGGGAGGCTGTTCCCTGAGCTACTAGTTGTGCTCCCCTGCTTTATACCCACAAATAAAATGCACAGCAGACTGGAGAAGTATCCGTTAAACCTAGAAAAAGGCAGGACAGGTAGAAGACAGTAAAAGTATACTTTAAACATAGCAAAAGTCAAGGCAGGCAGCAGACAGTGGAAGTATTCATTGAACATAGCAAAGGTCAAGGCAGGCAGCAGATGGTAGAAGTATCTATTAAACTCAGCAAAAATCAGGGCAGACAGCAGACAGTAAAAGTATACATTAAACATACTGTAGCAAAAGTCAGGGCAGGCAGCAGACAGTAGAATTATCTATTAAAATCAACAAAAATCAGGGCAGGCAGCAGACAGTGGAAGTATTGATTAAACATAGCAAAGGTCAAGGCAGGCAGCAGACAGTAAAGGTATCGATTAAACTTAGCAAAAATAAGGGCAGGCAGCAGACAGTAAAAGTATACATTAAACATAGCAAAAGTCAGGACAGGCAGCGGACAGTGCAAGTATTCATTAAACATAGCAAAGGTCAAGGCAGGCAGCAGACAGTAGAAGTATCTATTAAAATCAACAAAAATCAGACCAGGCAGCAGACAGTGGAAGTATTCATTAAACATAGCAAAGGTCAAGGTAGGCAGCAGGCAGTAGAAGTCTATTAAAATCAGCAACAATCAGGGCAGGCAGCAGATAGCTAAGTATCTGGTAAGCATAGCAAAGATCAGGGCAGGCAATGGACAGTAGAAGCATTCATTAAACACAACCTCTGAGTTTTGTAAGTGGATACATTTATATTCACTTCCATAACTAAACAGAAATTGCGCATAACAAGACACGAATGCAGCTGTTTTTATTATTTTACAACATAACCGCAAGGGGAGAAGGAAATGTACAGAATTACACTTCGCAATCTGGTACATAACAAACACAATGGCATGTCTCCTTACACCTGAGAAATATGACCTGAGACACCGGAGTCACGACAGATACAAACGTACATCTTATGTGCATTACGTGATCATCTACAGAGACAATAAACGTTCATCTCCTCATTTCAGCATCCCGCCAGATGTCTGTGACTGCTCCGAATATTCTCCTGACACATCTGATCTCGTCAGGATCGCTCAGAAAATATCCGCGTTCTACATGAAGGAGAACGGCACCAGGCGTCCCACAGGCAGATGACAGAAAGTCGTATATCTTACAGTTCCAGGAGACAAGGACATTTAGCTATGAAAAACATTTGCTTGGAGTTTATAACTGCTACCTTATTTCTAGAAACAAATGCAAAATATCACTATTTCTAGATGGAAGACAAGCCAGCTTTGAGAAACAAACCAAAAACCTTGAACGACTCACAGATCCCACAGCAGCCCCAGCTAGCCAGACCTTGCAGAGCTCAGGAAGGCGTCAGGCTAAGGGAAGTGTGTTGTTCCCAGTCAGGCAGGAAAGAACAATCTTAGTAACCAAGTGTGACCAGTCAATGTATGGCGCTCAGTGTAAAAAAATATATAGGATTCTGAAAAACAAGTTGACAAATGGTAACTTCTACATGACCAAAGAAGAGAGGAGAGGCAGAGGGAGGAGAGAGTAGAGGAGGGGGGAGGAGAAGGAAGAGGAGAGGGGAGGAGAAGGAAGAGGAGAGGGGAGGAGAAGGAAGATGAGAGGAGAGGGAAGAGGAGAGGAGAGGGGAGGAGAGGAGAGGGAAGAGGAGAGGGAAGAGGAGAGGAGAGGGTAGGAGAAGGAAGAGGAGAGGAGAGAGAAGACGAGAGGAGAGGGAAGACGAGAGGAGAGGGAGGAGTAGAGGAGAGGGGAGGAGAGGGAAGAGGAGAGGGAAGTGGAGAGGAGAGGGAAAAGGAGAGGAGAGGGGAGGAGAAGGAAGAGGAGAGGAGAGGAGAGGGGAGGAGAGGGATAAGGTGAAGAGAGGGGAGGAGAGGGAAGAGGGGAGGAGAGGGGAGGAGAAAGAAGAGGAAAGGAGAGGGAAGAGGAGAGGGGAGGAGAGGGGAGAGGAGAGGGGGGGAGAGGAGAGGGAAGAGGAGAGGGGAGGAGAAAGAAGAGGAGAGTGGAGGGGAGGAGAGAGAAGAGAAGAGGTAAGAGAAGGGAAGAGAGAAGAGAAGAGGAAAGAGAAGAGGAGAAAAGGGAGAGGGGAGGAGAGGGAAGAGGAGAAGGGAGGAGAAGGGAAGAGAAGAGGAGAGGAGAGGGAAGGAGTGGGAAGAAAAGAGGAGCAGGGAGGAGAAGGAAGAGGAGAGGGAAGAGAAGAGGAAAGAAAAGAGGAAAGAGAAGGGAAGAGAGAAGAGGAAAGAGAAGAGGAGAAAAGGGAGAACAGAGCAAAGAGAAGAGAAAGAGGAGAGGAGAGGAGAGAGAAAAGGAGGAGAGGGAAGACGAGAAGAGAGATGAGAGGGAAGAGGAGAGGAAAGAAAAGAGGAAAGAGGATGCAAAAGAGAAGAGATGAGGAAAGAGAAGAGGAGAAAAGAGAGGCGAAAGAGAAGAGGAGAAAAGGGAGAGCAGAGGAAAAAGAAGAGGAGAAAAGGGGAGAAGAGAGGAAAGAGAAGGGGAGGGAAGAAAAGGGAGAGGGAAGGGGAAAGGACGGGGAAGAGGACAGGAGACAAGAAAAGGAAGAGGAAGAGAAGAGAAGATAATAGGGAGAGGAAAGGTAAGAGGAGAGGAAAAAATGGATGGGAGAGATGAGGAGAGAAGGGGGAGAGAAAAGGTAAGAGAGAGGAGGAAAGAGAAGAGGAAGAGGAAAAGGAGAGGAAAGAGAAGAGGAGGAAAGGCAGTGAAAAGAGAAGAAGAGGAGGAAAGGGAGAGGAAAGAGAAGAGGAGAAAAGGGAAAGGAAAAATTAAGAAAAGAGGAAAGGGAGAGGAAAGGGAAAGGAAGGGAAGAAAAGAGTGGGGTGGGCCCTAGACTCCAGGGTTAACCCAATAGGAGACCCAGTCCTGCACCAGTCTATTATTGGCAACACGCTCCTGTCCCCCTCCTCTGCTATGACAACTTTGTCAAGGTACAAGGAAGTTTTCTACCAATGTCTTGGGGCTCTGCTGTCAAAAAATACTGAAGACACCAGGATAACAGGACAGGTTCTCTTCAAACCGAAGTTCTTCTTAAACATGACTAAAATCACTTTCACCAGGGTGAAAAAAAATACCGATGTTTCATGTTAACATCACAACGTTGGAAACGGGCACAAATTGCATTTTAGCCCCATGGAAAAACCTTAAAGTCCCCTCAGAAGTTCGGCTCACGAGGAGATAGAAAGAAGAGCCTTCGTTTCATCGCCAACTGCTGCGCCGCGTCTAGCTGTGAGCGGGGGGAGGGGGGGGAGCTGTGACGCTTTCCATTGTGTGACACTCACCCCCGGGGCTGTCTCTACCTGCACCAGACTTTCCGCAAATCCCCTGACCCGCTTTTTAGGTGCGCGGAGAGTTTCTGTAACAAGGCGCCTTTGAAAAAGTCAGCACTTTTTTTTTTTTGTGGAATGGCAATTACTTTTTTTTTTTCTTCCCTGAAAGGACTAAATAGCCCCGGTAGGCTCCAATTGGAATAAAACGGCGGATAACAATAAGCCGATCCGATTGCGTAATCCAGGTATCAGTTGGAGCTGACACAATACAGGTCAGGGGGTCGGTGTCAATCTCCTTGTTTCACTCGGTCTGCGGGAATAAAAAAGCTGGGTGGGGGGGGGCCAGGTGAGATTCGGGTAGCATAAATCATTTTAAACAAAAGCCGGCTTCGCTGCAGAGATGTATATAGGTCATCCTGGAAATGAATTTAGGGCCTTAGAATATAAGTGATGTATCTCGGGGGGTAAATGTCACGTTTTTTTAAGAGATATTACTTATAGAGCGGCTCGAATCCTCATTGTTAAAGGAAGAAAATGGAGAAAAAAAAAAAACATAAATAGATCCACTTATAAAGATCATCCAAATAATTGGTTTTTCATTTTGGTGCCGTTTGCACTGTTTCACCCCCCCCCCCCCCCCAGACTTCTCTCCAGTTAATACAAGTTAAAAAAAAAGTCATGATGTGTTCAAATGATGAAAAGAAGACAGGAGCACAAAAAAAATGTCACTTTTACCACTTAAAGTGTATCTGTCAGACATATTTCTTCATGTGTTAAGCGTGACATGCTAAGTAATGTGTCAGTGTAAAACTTCTAGGTATTTTATTACCTCTCACAGAGATCACAGTACCCCCCCCCCAACCGACAATGCTTTCATCTGCTTTCCTCAGCAAAAGGACGGCCCCATCTTTGCTCAGGCATCTACTTTCTGGATTGAGATAGCGGCTCAGATATGACACAGCCCCCTGCTGAAGCCTATGACTTGCTACAAAGTTACAATTTTGCAGTCTGATCGCTGGGGGGGAGAGGAGACTGAGGAAATGCTTAGTCCTGCCTGCAGCAGACTGATGACATCAAAGGAATAGGCCCCCCGTTTGTGCTCTGTTGTGTTGTTTTTTTCCTCTGCCTCCTCCGGACGCTCATTACTGCTGCCTCTGGGTATCAAGCAATTGGTAGTCTGATCCAGCCTCTGGTGACTATAGGGCCATGCGTTTTTGGACCCTCTTGACTAATTGTCATGATACCATGTCTGTGTTGATACTCATTTGGTTCATTATACCCCCTATATATGTACTACACTCGCATCTACCCCTGATGAAGTGAGCATGGTCTGCCGAAACGCGTTGGAATACTTTTTATGCCTGTGTACTCTGTAATTTACATTTTATACCTCGATACGTGTAGTTACATTTTCTACTGTATGTATCATTTCGGTGGCTTGGCTATGATTCATGTTTATGTTTGCATGACTATTTTAATACTGATGACATCAAAGGAATAGCCCCCCGTTTGTGCTCTGTTGGGTTGTTTTTTTTCCTCTGCCTTCTCAGCTCCCGAGCCGGACATTCATTACTGCCACCTCTGGGTATCAAGCAATTGGTAGTCTGATCCAGCCCATGGTAAGTATAGGGCCATGCGTTTTTGGACCCTCTTGACTAATTGTCATGATACCATGTCCGTGCTGATATTTATTTTGTTCATTATACCCCCTACAGATGTACTTACACATGCCTTCATCTACCCCTGATGAAGCGAGCACGGTCTTGCGAAGCGCATTGGGATACTTTTTATGCCTGTGTACTCTGCCATTTGCATTTTATACCTTGATATGTGTAATGACATTTTCTACTGTATGTATTATTTCAGTGGCTTGGATATGATTCATGTTTATGTTTGCATGACTATTTTGATACATTTTGAGACTGCATTTACTCTGTCAATTGTTGGCTGACCGCATTCACCTCATTTAAAGTCCCGGGGCGATTTCCTGTTTTTGTGACATTAAAGGAATGTCCACACATGAAGTATATTTTCCGCACTTTACTGTAGACACGCGCACACTGAAATATTTTGTTTCGGAATTTCGTTTTCGTCTGAAAAATACCTTTCTTTAGTTACTCACGAAGTTCGTTTTTATTTATTTTGTTTTGTTAAAAAAATGAATTTGTACAAAAATCTGAATTACTGTATTTATTGGCGTATAACGTGCACTTTTTCACCCCTGCCTAGGAGGGAACCGGGAGGCGGGCGGGACGAGTGCCATCAGATTACATACAGCGAGAATCTCCTGTTTACTCAGAGGCCTCTGTAATAGGAAGTCCCGTCTCCTGGGCCGGCATTGGACCAGTGTTCTGTCTATCATAGAAGCCGGTCCAGGAGGCGGGACTTTGTATTAAAGAGGCCGCCGAGTAAACAGGAGATTCTCGCTGTATGTAATCTGACGGCGCTCGTCCCGTCCCCCTCCCTGTCCCCTCCGAGGCAGCAGTAATCTGAGGTGAGGCTACAGATGGGCATTGATCAGGCTGCATTCATGGCAATGGTGAGGCTGCATATGGGCATTGATCAAGCTGCATTGATGGGCAATTTTGAGGCTGTATATGGGCATTGATCAGGCTGCAGGTGGGCATTGATCAAGCTGCATTGATGGGCAATTGTGAGGCTGTAGATGGGCATTGATCAAGCTGCATTGATGGGCAATTGTGAGGCTGTATATGGGCATTGATCAGGCTGCAGATGGACATTGATCAAGCTGCAATGATAGGCAATTGTGAGGCTGTAGATGGGCATTGATCAGGCTGCATTCATGGCAATAGTGAGGCTGCATATGGGCATTGTTTAGGCTGCAGATGGGCATTGATCAAGCTGCAATGATAGGCAATTGTGAGGCTGTAGATGGGCATTGATCAGGCTGCAGATGGGCATTGATCAAGCTGCAATGATAGGCAATTGTGAGGCTGTAGATGGGCATTGTTTAGGCTGCAGATGGGCATTGATCAAGCTGCAATGATGGGCAATTGTGAGGCTGCAGATGGGCATTGATCAGGCTGCAGATGGCATTGATCAGGCTGCAGATGGCATTGATCAGGCTGCAGATGGGCAATGGTGAGGCTGTAGATTGGGCAATGGTGAGGCTGCATTGATGGGCACTGACCCTTATTTTGCTTCAAAGTTCTTTATTTAAAATTTAAGTTTTTTTCCTGAAACTTCCCTCCTAAAATGAAGGTGTGTGTTCTACGTCTGTGCGTGTTATATGCCGATAAATACGGTAATTAAGGTCGAATCTGTCAACTGAATGCTTATGGTATCTGTCGAATGTTCTAAGAAGAAGCAGCTAAACTGTGGGACGCCGCGATCGTACATTTCTGGTCAAATGCTCCGCCCACAAGCTATAATAGAATTATAATGTTGTTTGACTAGTAATAATTATAATTATTAACCACTTTAAGACCGGGCCTATTTTTCAAACTTGTTGTTTACAAGTTAAAATCATTTTTTTTTGCTAGAAAACTACTTAGAACCCCCAAACATTATATATATATTTTTCTAACACCCTAGAGAATAAAATGGCGGTTGTTGCAATACTTTCTGTTACACCGTATTTGCGCAGCTGTCTTACAAGTGCACTTTGTGTGGAAAAAAGATCACTTTTTTAAATTAAAAAATAAGACAACAGTAAAGTTAGCCCAATTTTTTTTTATATTGTGAAAGATAATGTTATGCCGAGTAAATTGATACCCAACATGACACACTTCAAAGTTGCGCCCGCTCGTGGAATGGCGTCAAAATTTTACCCTTAAAAAAAATCTCTATAGGCGACATTTAAAAAAATTCTACAGGTTGCATGTTATGAGTTACAGAGGAGGTCTAGGGCTACAATTATTGTTCTTGCTCTAACGATCGTGGCGATACCTCACATGTGTGGTTTGAACACCGTTTTCATATGCGGGCGCTACTCACGTATGCGTTCGCTTCTGCACGCGAGGACGGGGCGCTTTTAAAAAATGTGTTTTTTTTTTCTTATTTATTTTACCTTTCATTTTTAATTTTTACACTGTTCTTTAAAAAAAAAAAAAGTGTCACTTTTATTCCTATTACAAGGAATTTAAACATCCCTTAATAGAATAGTAATAGAAAAAAAAGCATGACAGGACCTCTTTAATATGAGATCTGAGGTCAAAAGGACCTCAGATCTCCTATTTACACTAAAATGCAATAATAAAATAAAAATAAAAATAAAATGTCATTTGAAAAAAAAAAAAAAGTTTCTTTAAGAGCTATGGGCGGAAGTGAAGTTTTGACGTCGCTTCCGCCCTGCAATGTTATGGAGGCCGGTGGGGGTCATCTTTCCCTCATTCGTCTCCATACCTATTATTATTAGTATTAGTATTTGATCCCCTGCTGATTTTTGTATGTTTGCCCACTGACAAAGAAATGATCAGTCTATAATATTAATGGTACGTTTATTTTAACAGCGAGAGACAAATAAACATCAAAAATATCTAGAAAAATGCATATCAAAAAAGTTATACATTGATTTGCATTTTAAAGTGTGAAATAAGTATTTGATTCTCTATCAATCAGCAAGATTTCTGGTTCCCAGGTGTCTTCTATACAGGTAACGAGCTGAGATTAGGAGCACTCTCTTAAAGGGAGTGCTCCTAATCTCAGCTTGTTACCTGTATAAAAGACACCTGTCCACAGAAGCAATCAGATTGCAATCTCCCCACCATGGCCAAGACCAAAGAGCTGTCCAAGGATGTCGGGGACAAGATTGTAGACCTACACAAGGATGGAATGGGCTACAAGACCATCGTCAAGCAGCTTGGTGAGAGGGTGACAACAGTTGGTGCGATTATTCGCAAATGGAAGAAACACAAAATAACCGCCGATCTCCCTCGGTCTGAAGCTCCATGCCAGATCTCACCTCGTGGAGTTTCAATGATCATGAGAACGGTGAGGAATCAGTCCAGAACTACACGGAAGAATCTTGTCAATGATCTCAAGGCAGCTGGGACCATAGTCACCAAGAACACAATTGGTAACACACTATGCCGCAAAGGACTGAAATCCCGCAATGCCCACAAGGTCCCCCTGCTCAAGAAAGGACATGTACAGGACAGTCTGAAGTTTTCTAATGAACATCTGAATGATTCAGAGGGGAACTGGGTATAAGTGTTGTGGTCAGATGAGACCAAAATCAAGCTCTTTGGCATCAACTCAACTCACCTTGTTTGGAGGAGGAGGAGGAATGCTGCCTCCAAGAACACCATCCCCCACCGTCAAACATTATGCTTTGGGGGTGTTTTTCTGCTAAGGGCATCTGGTGTAGCTGCGCATGGTAACCAATCAGTTTCTAACTTCAGCTTATTCAATTAAGCTTTGAATCTAGAAGCTGATGGGTTACTATGCACAGCTGCAACAGATTCGGTGTGCACCACTTTTAGCAAATCTCCCCCACTTTAGAAAAAAAAAAGAAAAAGAACCTTAAAAAAAAATTTCACTTCTTTTTAAAAAGTTTAGCCATGCAATAAATTTGGCCGGCAGTAAATTGACCTGTCTGGTATACTTTGCTGGGATATCATTTCACTTAAAAACATCACAGAACAAGGTGACAGCAGAGTCGGGTGTCTAGAACAGGCTTTGTCAATCATTGGCGTTATCGGCTTTTCTCTCCAGGCAGAAGGTAATAATTCCATACTGCATTCCGCCTCTCCGAGCTGTGTCAGCGCTGCAAACGTGAAATTTAGCTGAAAATCCAGCCAAAAATAGAAGCAAACAGAGAAAAAGAAATAATGTGGAGCTTGGCTTAATCCAATCTGGAAATATCACAGAGTAATAGAAAGAAAAGGGGTCAACGCGCTGCTTGGAAGTGTCCCAAAATACCTCCGGTATCCAAAAAGCTGAAGAGGTTTTTTTTTTTGTTGTTTCCAATAAGAGGATCATAAAGGCGGCAGCCATGGTGATAGATAATTATTCTGATACAGCAACACATAAGAGGTCTATTTATAAATGTGATTACACTAGATTCAAACAACTTTGGAGCAAGATACACATTTTTCTAATTGGATTCAATTGAGAAAAAACATTTTGAATTTCGGGTAAGACGTATATGAAACTTGTGTGCAAACATTTATAAACAGACCCTGTTATACTACTGGGATCCAGTGAAGGGTCTTCTCTCCAGAAAGCTAAAGCCAGCACCATTGCCAAATAGGAGACAGCTTCTAAGCCATGACCTTGTGCCTAGCAACTTCTGGTACATGGACCTTCTGTTTCCTCTGCTTTCCATGTTCCTCCAGCGTGCCTCTGTCTCCAAGAGCTACCCTGCGCCTCCAGCATGCCTCTGTGTCTCCAGGAGCTACCCTTGCCTCTGTGTCTCAAGGAGCTACCCTGTGCCTCTAGCATGCCTCTGTGTCTCCAAGACATACTCTGTGCCTCCTCTGTGTCTCCAGGAGCTACCATATGTCTCCAGCATGCCTCTCTGTCTCCAGGAGCTACCCTGTGCCTCCAGCATGCCTCTGTGTCTCCAGGAGCTACCCTGTGCCTCCAGCATGCCTCTGTGTCTCCAAGAGCTACCCTGTGCCTCCAGCATGCCTCTGTGTCTCCAAGAGCTACCCTGTGCCTCCAGCATGCCTCTGTGTCTCCAAGAGCTACCCTGTGCCTCCAGCATGCCTCTGTGTCTCCAGGAGCTACCCTGTGTCTCCAGCATGCCTCTCTGTCTTCAGGGACTACCCTGTGCCTCCAGCATGCCTCTGTGTCTCCAAGAGCTACCCTGTGCCTCCAGCGTGCCTCTGTGTCTCCAGGAGCTACCCTGTGCCACCAGCGTGCCTCTGTGTCTCCAGGAGCTACCCTGTGCCACCAGCATGCCTCTGTGTCTCCAGGAGCTACCCTGTGTCTCCAGCATGCCTCTCTGTCTCCAGGGGCTACCCTGTGTCTTTAGCATGCCTCTGTGTCTCCAAGAGCTACCCTGTACCTTCAGCGTGCCTCTGTGTCTCCAAGAGCTACCCTGTACCTCCAGTGTGCCTCTGTGTCTCCAAGAGCTACCCTGTGGCTCCAGCACATCTTTGTGTCTCCAGGAGCTTCCCTGTGCCTCCAGCACACCTCTGTGTCTCCAGGAGCTACCCTGTGCCTCCAGCATGCCTCTGTGTCTCCTCGTGCACTCCAGTATTTCAGAGTAATGCGCCAAGTGTTACCCTGTGCATGCAGCTTGACTCTGTGTCTTCAAGAGCTACCCTGTGCCTCCAGCATGCCTCTGCATTTCCAAGAGCTACCCTGTGCCTCCAACATGCCTCTGTGTCTCCAAGAGCTACCCTGTACCTCCAGCGTGCCTCTGTGCCTCCAGGAGCTTCCCTGTGCCTCCAGCATGCCTCTGTGTCTCCTTGTGCACTCCAGTATTTCAGAGTAATGCGTCAAGTGCTACCCTGTGCCTGCAGCATGGATGTGTACACCTTTGTGCCTCTAAGTGCTGACCCGTGCCTCCAACATGCCTTTGTGCACCTCCGTGTCTCCAAACGCTACAATGTGATTCCAGTATGCTTTTGTGCACCTCCATGTCTCCAAGTGCTACCTTGTACTGCCAGTACGCCTCTGTGCACCTCCATGTCTCCAAGTGTACCGCCATCAGCACACCCTAATATCTCCAAGTGCTGCAGTGTGCCTCCAGCACCCTCTGTAAAGCTCCATGTCTCCAAGTACTACCTTTTCCTATCAGTGGGCCTCTGCGTGTCTCCATCTCTCCAAATTCTACCCTGCATCTCCAGAGCATCTCTACAGTATGTCTACAAGTAGTACCCTGTGCCCCCAGCGCACCCTCAGTGCCTCCAGCACCATCTGTTTGCCTCCATGTCTCCAAGTGATCCCCAGAATGCCTTTGAGCACCTCCATTTCTCCAAGTGCTCTTTTGTGCCTCCAGCGCACCTTTGTGTGTCTCTGCATCTCAAAATCTACCCTGTGCCTCCATGTCTCTGAGTGTAACCCTGTGCCTCCAGTGTGCCTCTGTGCCCCTCCGTGTCTCCAAGTGCTGCCATGTGCTTCCAGTGCCCTCTGTATCTTCCATATGCTGCCCTCTGCCTCCAGAGTGCCTAAATGCACCTCTGTGTCTCCAAGAGCTACTCTTTACACCCAGCGTGCTTCTGTGCACTTCTGTGTCTCCAAGAGCAACTCTGTACAGCCATGTGCTTCTGTGCACCGCTGTCTCCAGTTGTACCTCCCTTTGCCACCAGAGCACCTGTCAGGGAACAAGCCGGAGAATAGTTATCCGCAGAGCTGACACAGTAGCCAATTCCCAATGGACGCAAATGTAATTAATATGCTCACACATATTGCAAACGCACGTTCGCCATGGCGAGCATGTGTGGGTGTCGGCGCAGGTAATGCACGTCAAATCCTGGCACCCTTAGGCCTTTAAAAGGATGACTGTGGCACATGGACATTGCTGACTGGTCTTCAGCTTTCTGTTCCCTGTTCCTGTGTTTGCTGCTGTTTCTGATCACTTGTTACCAACCTTACAAAGGCATTACAAGCATGTTTCTGGAACAAATTATGCTCACAATCCAAGGTTTTACTGTACTGTACCTCTAGATCCAGTGGTGTTGTACAAGACACTCAGCTGGCCAGGACTCCCCTCCTCATTGGCTGAGACAGCAGGGCGGCGCCATTGAGTAGAGAAAGGGGGTGGGGCATGGCCGCGGCTCTGTATCTGAATGGACACAGGGAGCTGTGGATCGGGTGCCCCCATAGAAAGCTGCTTGCTGTAGGGGCACTCAACAGGAGGGAGGAGCCAGGAGCACAGAAGAGGGACCTGAGAAGAGGAGGATCTGGGCTGCTCTGTGCAAATCCACTACACAGAGCAGGTAAGTATATTATGTTTGTTATTTTTACCTATAAAAACCAAGACCTTACAATCACTTTAAAGCGGAGTTCCAACCAAAAATGGAACTTCCGCTTTTGGAAACCCCCCCCCCCTCCGGTGTCACATTTAGCAACTTTTAGGGGGGAAGGGGGAGCAGATACCTGTCTAATTCAGGCATTTGCTCCCACTTCCGGGCATAGATAGCCGCAGTATCCGCGGTTATCTACGCCATGCCCGGCGCCTCCTCCATCCTCCCCGCTGTCTTCTGGGAGACACACAGGTCCCATAAAACAGCAGGGACCAGTGGGATCGCGCAGCGCGACTCGCGCATGCACAGTAGGGAACCAGGCTGTGAAGCCGCGAGGCTGATTCCCTTACTGAAGATGGCGGCGCCTCCACCCGAGATCCGAGGGAGAGAACAGCTTCGGGTGCCGACATCGCAGGCGCCCGGGACAGGTAAGAGCCCATCTTTTAAAAGTCAGCAGCTGCAGCATTTGTAGCTGCTGACTTTAAAAAAAAAAAAATTGGCGGAACTACGCTTTAAGGAGGTCAAGCGGTTGAACTACAAAACACCTCCCTCCCTATTATGGAGAAGACGTGAGGGTGTTCTGTAGTCCTTTTCCATGTTGCCAATGCTGCTACTCCATAAATACAGCGCAGTGAGTGAGCAATGTCACCCTACAACGGGAAGTGTACCAGCAGGTGAGAATAACAATAAAAGAAAAAAAAGAAAAACAAAACTGCAATATATTACGTTTTTTGTTCTCGGGTTTAGATACGCTTTAAACAATCTGGAAATGCGGCATCGGCCTTGATCAGTCACTTCGCAGCCACCAAACAGCGACAAAATAACATTGAGACAGAAGAGCGCTATATATTTTCCAGTAATAAGTATTGCTATGTACATAGCTGTGCCGAAGCAAATCACATAAAATATTCCCGATACGTTTATCTTACGACGGCTTCTATTTAAACGCTGTTTTCTCCAGCGATGAATTACTCACCCTTCAATGTCACTCTCCGTCTCCCCGACTCCTAAAATAGAGAGAAATAGTTTTCTCTATAAATATTGTCACCTATTAATGCATCACTCCAGACGGCGGTACACGGCTCGGCGGTGTACCTGCAAAAAAAAAAATTAAAAAAAAGTTGGAGTGCTGCTGGAGGCAGCGGAGTATGCGAGCGTTTTGAAACGCCTAATGAGTGGCTGTCAAGCGGAGACTTGGGACCGCCGTTCGTTCTAGCACAATAATGGACTAATCTGCATGAGAGAGGAGATGAGGCGTGGGTGCCAAGCTCGCGAAACAATGAGCTGACTGCGAAATGAGCGCATCTACCGCCGAGCGGCAATGTTCTTCAGGCACAAAGCCCCCGACAAGCAGAATTTAAAGCAATGTCAAAGGCTCATCACACTAACATATTGTTGCGAGCGTATCCCTCTACCCGCATTTTGTTCAGGCTTCACTCTTTCATCTGGCACTTCTTTTTTTTTTGATCTTATGGAGATCAACTGCATTAAAAAAAAATAAATAAAAAATTGGATTTCTCTTTTTTATTCAATTGGAAACGTTAGTAAGCCAACTTTGTGACTTTGTAATTATGCTAAATAAGGGTTGTGGTGACATGAATATTACTATTTGGTAATAATACACGAAAACACACGCTAGCAAAGGAGCATAATACATTTCATAGTCCAGTGTGACAACCGAGGGGAGAAGGAGTGACAGGGCAACTAAGTAGACCTATACTTAAAGTGAACCTGTCAGTAACTTTACAATTCTGTATAAATAAATTTCTGACGTGTCAAATTATACAGTAATGCCGCGTACACACGATCGGGAATTTCGGCCAGCAAAAGACCGATGAGAGCTTTTTGTCGGAAAATGCGACCGTGTGTATGCTCCATCGGTCTTTTGCTGGCCGAATTCCAGCCAGCAAAAGATTGGGAGCGTGTTCTTAATTTTTCGGTCGGATAAAGTTCCTATCCGAAAATGCGATCATTTGTGGCAATTCCGACGCGCAAAATTCCTATGCATGCTCGGAAACAATTCGACGCATGCTCGGAAGCATTGAACTTCATTTTCTCAGCTCGTCGTAGTGTTGTACGTCACCGCGTTCTTGACGGTAGAAAGTTCAGCGAACTTTTGCGTGACCGTGTGTATGCAAGGCAAGCTTGAGTGGAATCCCGTCGGAAAACCACACTGCTGCCTTATACACACAATGCCCCGCCTCTCTTCCCCCCTCCCCCTGGATCACACTGCTGCCTTATACACACAATGCCCCGGCTCTCTGCCCCCCTCCCCCTGGATCACACTGCTGCCTTATACACACAATGCTCCGGCTCTCTGCCCCCCTCCCCCTGGATCACACTGCTGCCTTATACACACAATGCCCGTCTCTCTTCACCCCTCCCCCTGGATCACACTGCTGCCTTATACACACAATGCCCCGGCTCTCTGCCCCCCTTCCCCCGGATCACACTGCTGCCCTATACACACAATGCTCTGGCCCTCTGCCCCCTCCCCTGGATCACACTGCTGCCTTATGTACAAAATGCTCCGCCTCTCTGCCCCCCTCCCCCTGGATCACACTGCTGCCTTATACACACAATACTCCGACTCTCTGCCCCCCTCCCCCTGGATCACACTGCTGCTTTATGCACAAAATGCTCCGCCTCTCTGCCTCCCTCCCCCTGGATCACACTGCTGCCTTATACACACAATACTCAGACTCTCTGCCCCCTCTCCCCCTGGATCACACTGCTGCCTTATACATACAATTCTCCAACTCTCTGCCTCCCTCCCCCTGGATCACACTGCTGCTTTATGCACAAAATGCTCCAACTCTCTGCCCCCAGCCCACACTCTGCATCACACTGCTGCCTTACACAGACTCATCATTGGGATCTCACCTCCTTATGCAGCCATGTGCTGAAGCTCCATGCTCCCTCCCACAGTCTGTGATCAGTGCTGCCCCTCCTTTTTCACCTCCTGCTCTCTGCACTACTCCCGGCGCCTCACTCTGAGTTCACAGGAGCCGGAACTACAGAGGAGGCAACGGGTATCAATGAGCGTTGACAGTATTGACTGTCAACGCGCATTGAGAACAACACTGGAAACATGGGCGGTATAAATTCGCCACAATGTTGATTTGCGGCAGAACCCCTGGGGACCACCAAAGTTCTTTTGTGGACCATCAGTGCTCCACAGACCACTGGTTGGCGACTGCTGGTCTAGGGTAACCTTTCTCAACCTTTTCAGCACAGAGGAACCCTTGAAATAACCTTCAGGTATCAGGGAACCCTTGCTAATAATTACTATATCTACAACTTATGATACATTGGTGTGATGATCAGTGGGAAGAATGGTCCTTACACTTGTGGTCATTGGGAGGAATTACCCTCTTACAGATAGCTAAAAAGATCAATGGTGTTGGTGAGAACTTATCTGAGAGGCAGAAGTTGCTTATTGCTCAAGTAACCCCTAGCAACCTCTGAAGGAACCTTAGAGTTCCATGGAACCCTGGTCTAGGGTTTGCCTTTTCCGATATTCATTGCTAAATTAACTTCATTAGGGCATAGGGAGCTGTGGGATACTCCATTAACACTGAACCATAATGAGAGCTTCACCCTGTCACTACGTCTTAGGACAGTCCCCTTTAGTAATGGCCCAGAAAATGGACAGGACTGGGACACTGTCAGAGATATCCCAGGCCAGGGAAGCACTAGTACTGATGCACAAGGAATAGCAACAGCCATAGGTGTGCGCAGTGTATTGCATTAGGGTGTGCACCCCAAATGTATTAAAACATGGATGGTGTCAGTAGGGCAGAGGTTGGTGTCAGGAGGGCAGTGGACGTATTAGTTATCTCACTAGTTTTTTATTTATATTTCATTTTTTTAATTGTTTTTTACAATTTGTTTATGAGCCCTGTTGGAGGGCTTTGGTGAAATATCAGCAGGGGGAATCTGCACCACACGGGGTGATTAGAGTGTGCCCAGGCACACCCGGCACACCCCCTGCGCACGCCTATGGCAACAGCCACCAGGATCCTGCACAAAGGTCTGCACTCAAAACGTGCCTGGATACTTGATACCTCCTTCCAATATCAGCCAGACATTTCTCCAGTGAACTCTCAAGACAAGATCCTTAGCAAAATCCCTTCCTTAATTACAGAGATTTTCAGCAAACAGGCCCCCCTGCTTTAGCACAGCTTTAGCCTAGCTAGGACCTTGGCGAGCAGCGGTAGAATTTCAGCTGCCCTTCAGGCTAAGAACTTCTCCTCCTGGACAAGAACAAGCATTTCCAGATCCCACATTATGTATGCACTCCCCCTGCCACCTTCTGGGCACCCTCCCCAGGGATTGGCTGAGGCTGAGACAACGTAAATATTCATGTTGCTGATTAGCTTTTCCAGCCCACTAAATTCTAGAATACTTCAGAAGGCAGGAGGAAACAATCAAACCTGCGACCAGTGGAGCAGAGAACAGCCCAAAGGAATCACAAGCTGCTGCTCTGATTACAGAGGAAGAACTAAATTTACCTAACCATCCTAACAACCTGTCTGGGAGGGTGCTATATCTGCCTAGGCTGAGATGATGTCATCAGCCTGCTGCAAGCAGAAGGAAGCATTTCCTCAGCTTCCTCTCTCCTGGGAATCAGACTGCAACATTGTAACTTTATAACGAATCACAGGGTGAGCGGCTGCAACAATTATTAATAGTTTGTAAAAATAGAAGTGAAAAAAAAAAAAAAACAGCAGGAAAATAAAAAATTCAATGGAGAAGGTGAATAAGGAGGGGGGGGGGGGGGATCTGATAAGCCCCCCACCCGCAAGCTCCGACAACCAGAGCCCAGGGATGTCGGGAAGAGGCCCTTGTCCCCATCAACATGGGGACAAGGTGCTTTGGGGTGGGGAGCGCAGGGCCTCCCCTGCTCCAAAGCACCCACCCCCCCATGTTGAGGGCATGTTGCCTGGTATGGTTCAGGATAGGGGGCGCTCGCTCAACCCCCCCCCCCCTCTTTCCTGACCTGCCAGGCTGCATGCAATGGATTTTGTGGGGGACCCTACGCATTTTTTTTTATTTTGGCATGGGGTTCCCCTTAAAATCAATAACAGACCCAAAGGGCCTGGTATAGACTGTGGGGGGGGGGGGCCTACACCATTTTTGATTTTTTTTTTCTATTGCCAGGCAATATCCGGAATTCTTTATCTTTACATTCATCTGTCAGTGGGGAAGCCCGCTGACAGATGATGGCTCATGGTTGTTAAGGACGCGGGCTTCCCAGCCCACTGCTTAACAACCAGCTATTTCTTCACATAGAATTCGAAATGGTCGAACGTTTTTTGACCGATCCCAATTCGAATTGTTCTGAAACGTTGGAATTCGTTAGAAAATTAATTAATGAAACAAATTTTATTGAAAATAAAACGAACCAGAACAAATTCCGAAACCAAACTTAATGTATTCCATAACAAAACGAAATGAGTAACATAATGAATCGATCTGAAACTAAACACATTTTTCCATTCTGTACACGTCTACTCTTGACAAAAATTTTGCCTATGAATTCTGTAACTCATTGATTGCAAGTTGTCAGCCTCTGCTTGTCTCTGACCTTGATTCTGCTCATGATTTTGAGCCTTTCTGCTCAGCTGGTCTGAGTAAAGTTGAGGTGCCCCCATCACTGCATTTCTGCTTACCCCACGCCAGTGCTCCCAGGTTCAAGTCTGCTGTCCAAGCTCCTTGGCACCTGCACCTTTCTATATCCTTAGCAGTCCCTGTTTTTACCTTCAGGAGTGCTCAGACAGGAATTATGCAAAAAGCCACCCCCATCATCTCAAAATTCTCATACATGTAGGCAGGTATAGGTTGACCTCCCTACACAGGTGACACTGTCCGCGAACACCATGCAGGGAGAGTGGAGGACAGGAGGAACTCACGTTCCTCTTAGGCCTCCGTACATGTCATCAGGAGGGCAGCTGTCCAATTGGATGCTGCTGCCCTGGATGACCTCTGCAGCCATCTTTGATGAGAGCATCAAAAAAAAAAAGCACTGGCTCACTGCAGTTGGTGCACTTTAGTGCACGTGGTTAGGTCAGCGACAGGAACCCACTGGATAAGGAAAGTGTGCCTAACATAAGGGAGAGGTTCCAAAGGAGGAGGCGCTGCTCATTAGTGGTGCTGTGTTGAACCTTTCACTACTAGTGCCTCGTTGCATACTGCCTAGCAGCCGCCTCCTGTGCCAGGTGCTGCCAGTCTCCGTGCATCACTCTCCACAAGTACTGCATAGTCATCTGAGAGTTTTTTTCCACCAGTTTGAGGCTTCTGCATAGACTGTGTGGTTGGAACATTCTTGACAATATACTTCCTTGAAACCTCGGATCCTGTGTGTGTCATGCCTTCCCTCTTGGGTGCCTACCATCTGGCTTTGCTGACTCCTACATACAGGTACTTGACACCTGGGGAATGAAACACATTAATTAAAACTGAAGTGAGACATGGAACCTTCCCGGCAAATTCTGGACAGTTGGCATCAAGATTTGCCAGGAAAGTTCCACGTCTTGAACCCCAGTCCTAATGATGATGTGTCCAGGGCCTTGTCCTGGGATCACAATTCCACCTATATTTGAGTTACAGCACAATAGCTTTTAAGTGATTGGGGCTGCAAGTGAGTGATCCCCACACAGTTAGAGGTAGGGCTTGTGCAGACCGCCCAGTCACTTAGTGGTCCTGTGGATGGGGTTACTGTGTCCTGGGGTATCACATACCTGGTGCTGGAGGCCAATAGAGAGAAGGCTTCCTTTATGGCTAAGCTCCAGACTCCCCTAAAGGTGGAACAGGAAGAGTCAGGCCTAATGTAGCACGGGTTGCCTGCTGGGATGCTGACTAGGATGCTTGTCAGAGAAACCCAGGAGTACAGCTGATGCACTGGAGTGGTGTCTGTAGACAGGTGGCACCCGTGAGACATAGCAGGTCTTTGGTAGCACAGAGACAGAAGAGAAGTTGGTTCGAAGCCAAGGTCAGGTGCCAGGCGGGATTCAGAGCAAACGTGGTCAGGTGGATAGCTGGGGTCAGGGGTGTTGCTAGGTCTACAAAAGATCTGGGGCTAGAGCCCATAGCAGCGTAGAAAAGAAAGTCATACGCGATGGGCAGTAATGGGCATACAGTAATATATGTGTGTGTGTGTATGTATATATCCCCAGAGAGCCCCCCACTTACATCAGGGTCCCCAGAGAGCCCCCTTACATCAGGGTCCCCAGAGAGCCCCCCTTACATTAGGGTCCCCAGAGAGCCCCCCCTTACATCAGGGTCCCCAGAGAGCCTCCTCCTTACATCAGAGTCCTCAGAGAGCCTCCCCCTTTCATCAGGGTACCTAGAGGGCCCCCCACTTACATCAGGGTTCTCAGAGAGCCCCCCTTACATTAGGGTCCCCAGAGAGCCTCCCCCTTAAATCTAGGCCCTAGAGAGCCTCTGCCTTAAAATCAGGATCCCCAGAGAGCCTCTCCCTTGCATCAGGGTCCCCAGAGAGCCCCCCACTTACATAAGGGTCCCCAGAGAGCCTCCCCTTCCCTTGGGGACCCCTGCAGAGACTCGAGGCTATTGGCCCCAGATTTGGGGCTATAGCCCCAAAAGCCACCCTCTAGCAACGCCCCTGGCTGGGGTCATACACAGGAAAGCAGGAGGAGAAGATCCATTAATCAAGCCGAGGTCAAGTCAGAAAGTAGGCAGGAACAATGCACTGGAGGAGGCTAAGGACAACCAGCAACTGCAGATACTGACTGGCTTTCTTATAAAGGCCGTTCGGCACCAAAGTAAGCTGGGGGTGTGCGTAACAGTGCACATGCACCTGTTCGCACCTGCACCAATGCGCATCCTTGCGCGCCCCTGTGTTACGGCGCCAGTGCGAATTCTTGCGGCCATGCAAGGTACTGGCAGGGATGCCAAGTCATTGAGCACCTCTGTTGCGGATGGTGCCCTGACATAGTGACCGGGACTGAAATTTTGGCAAGTATGCAACAGCCTTGCTTGGATAAATTCATCTAGAACAAGCAGGGTCTCAATTTTCTGGCATTTCCCATCCTATAAATATTTCTCTGTATTCTTTTCAAAAGGTAAACAGCAGCCAATTTCCAGTGAAATGCATACCGCCACATAGCACGGTAGAAATGCCGCCGATTTGTGAAGATATGGGAACAATACCAAGAATGAAAATATTGTGAACAGCAGGTAAAATCTTATCCACTAAGTATGCTGAGTGCAGACAATGCATTGTGTTGTGGTAGACTCTCTCTCCAACGTCTAACATCGCGGCTCGTCCCTGTCTTTTGTAGCTGACGTAGCAGGAGCGAAGTGCACAATCCAGCCTTTCCTGCCTATTCATCGCACGCTTGATATCAGCCATATTGTCGGCGGTATAAATTAAAAGGAGAGTCACATTAACGGTGTCAGCTCCCAGCTGTTCCCAACTTAAATAATTACACTTCTTTCCTAATAATCTGCATTATAAATGCTTAAATATTCAATTATGGATTGAAAGCTGCTCTATATTTTTTACTCCGTTACCTTCATTTTTTTAATTACATTAGCAAACCGGAGACATGGTTCTTTTCATCTATGTGCATAATTATTAATCTGAGAGCATTGTGTCATTAATGGTCATTTCCTCCAATTTTATATCATAGGAGACTGACATGTCATTAAGCTAATCATCACATTGACATTTTTAGAGTTATTGGGGCTGAAGCTGATCTAAAATGGTTTTATAGAACCAGGACTAAGGAGCCACAATTTTTGGGGGTGGGGGTAGGAGGAATTTAACACTGGGGCCGCCCGTGCGTTTGCGGTAAAGCGACGCTAGTTTTAGCGGCGCTTTACCACTGTTTAAGCGTCACTTTTTCGGCTGCTAGCGGGGCGCTTTTAACCCCAAAAAAGGGCGCTTCTGTGTTACGGCGCTTCTGAATCGCTTTTCAGGCACTTCGATTCATTTCAATGGGCAGGGGCGTTTTGGGAGCAGTGCTCCCAAACCTGCCCAAAGATGTCACTTTTTCGGCTGCTTTCGGGGAGCTTTTAACCCCAAAAAAGGGTTAAAAACTCTTGTGTTGCGGCGCTTCTGAAGGGCTTTTCAGGCACTTCGGAAGTGCTGCCCATTCATTTCAATGGGCAGGGGCATTTTGGGAGCAGCGCTCCCAAACCGCCCCAAAGATGCTGCTCGCAGGACTTTGTCTAACGTCCCGCAAGCACACCGCCTGTGTGTGAAAGCGCCCATTGCAGAGAATGGGAGGCAGTTTTCAGGCGCTTTACGGTCGCTATTTCTAGTGCTAAAATGCCTGAAAACTGCCATAATGTGAAAGGGGTCTAAAGGTCACGTAAGAAAGAAGTTGGGGTTGGAACGGGAAGGTAAATTGTAATGTTAAAGACATTGCAAAGCTCCTCCAAGCCGCTTCTTCAGTTCCACTGAGTGCCAGAACATATGCCAAGACTTATATCCATGCAGCACACCTTCATCCAATCACCAAGGAATGTGTTAAGACAGATGTTGATTGTCCAAGAACAGGGTGGGAGGTGTAAAAGTTGTGGAACCACCCTGTGCGAGTTTTATACTGAATAAAAGCATCAATACCTATGCAGGTCTCAAGGGTGGCATTATTTAACTTAAGCAGGGTGGTTCTACAGCTTTTACACCTCCCCATTCTGTAACTCTGTGTAAAGATACGGGGGGTTCAGAAACACTTTGAGACTTTTATAAAGCAAGTGGAAAGGTTTAAAAGGGGTCTGTAGCACTGCTCCCGCAGGAACTGCTGAAATATTTGTACCCGGGCTTCCCACATACACATACATGCACATACTCTTCCACTCGTTGTCTTCATTGACCAGTCTAGGGGATTTGTTTTATGTTTTATTTGGAGAACTTGGATAGGAGAAGGGATTTAGTAGGATACTCCAAATTAACTATGCACAAGCGAGGACAACTCTCTCTCTGTAGAACTGTGGAAGCAGACACACTGCTTTTACCATACTGCCACTGGTATGGAAGAATAAGTCCCTCTGTAGTAGAAGAGACTTGGTGGACTTTGTCATCAGACTGAAGTTTTCAGAACACTAGCCAGTGTCTCCTTTAGCTCACACACCCAGTATGCCGACTTCTAGGACCAGAGGCAGATTTCAGCAGAACACACTCAGTCTCAAGGATCCCTTAAGGGTCTTTACTCACACAATGTTCAGGGACAGTTGGTAGCCTCCTTACAACTTCCAAGCGACACTCTATACCGGTTACACACGACCAGATCTATAGACTTTCTTCCTCAGTCAGCTTGCAAAGGAAGCCTGGGTTGTAGCTTGCAGTCTTCAGGCCCTCAGATCTGGCATCTGAGGCCGCATGGCCGTCCAGGCAGCCGCTTCCCCCCCACCAGAACCTCTCTCCATAGAGGTGGGCTGGAACTGGAACCCCGAGCCCATGTGCTCTTTGGGCTTAAATACAGGCACCCAGCATTCCATGGGGCACATCCCCTTCTAATTGGCCAGGGCTGTATGTATTTGCATCCATGCTCTCATCTGCTAGGTTTCCTCCCACCGTCCAACATGCCTTCTTGCTACTGGATCAGTGTAAAACATCAAGCAGCATGCATACCTCCCAACTTTTTGAGATCTGAATGAGGGACACCTATCAGCAAAAGCATGCAGGCATAGGACACACCCCTTGCCACGCCCCCTTAAAGGAGAATTGTACAAAAAAAACAAGATTGGTCACAACCACAAGTGCTTTTTTTTACCACTACTATTCCTTTATATTGGCGTTTGGAATTTACAAATGCAGCAATTTAGAAATCAGATGACAGGTTTAGCGCTGGAAAACACATTTTAATAGATAAAAAGTGCATTTTATATACATCTATAGAGATCAGACCAAAATGAGGGACAATTGAGGGGGAATGAGGGACAGAGGGACATTGCTTTAAATCAGGGACAGTCCCTCGAAATCAGGGACAGTTGGGAGCTATGAGCATGAGCCGCACCCAGAGCACTTTGAGCAGGCCTCACTCATCAATCACTGCTCTCTGTTAAAGCGGACTTCCACCCAAAAGTGGAACTCCCACTTTAAGCACTCCTCGCCCCTTACATGCCACATTTGGCATGTAATTTTTTTTTTTGGGGGGGGGATGGGTACCTTCTTTTGAGAGGGACTTCCTGTCCCACTTCCTCCTTCCTTCTCTCGGCCACCTAGGCGACTCCACCTCTCGCCCTAGGCGGCCCCTCCCTCCCTGCAATCTTCTGGGACACGTCACAGGTCCCAGAAGATGGCCTGGCCAGTAGCAGAGCACAGCACAACTCGCACATGCACAGTGCACGCCCGGCCGTGAAGCTGCAAGCTGTCATGGCCGGGTGCCCACAGTTGCTATGACGGCACCTTGGAGAGGAGGGGGGGAGTGAGGCTCCGGGCAGCCGCATCGCTGGACTGTGGGACAGGTGTCTGTTTATTAAAAGTCAGCAGCTACACTTTTTGTAGCTGCTGACGTCTAATAAACAAAAAAAAAGCGTTGGATCTCCACTTTAAGCAGACAGCACCTAAGCCTGTCTGCTTCTCTGTTAAGCAGAAAAGCCAAAACTATAGACACTCTCTAGCACCTACCTAGGAGGGTCCTACCGGTCTAAAAATCTTGCTTCTCTAATAACTTGTGTTAGCCAATAAAAGGTATCGATTAAACCAGCCTTTCTCAACCTTTTCTTTTAGGAACCCTTGAATTAACTTTCTGGCCTTAGGGAACCCCTGCTAAAAAATTACTACAGGTGTATCTCAAAAATTTAAATATCATCAAAAAGGTAATTTATTTCAGTAATTCAATTCAAAAAGTGAAACTCATATATTATAAAGATTCATTACACACAGAGTGATATATTTCAAGCATTCCTTTCTTTTAATTTTGATGATAATGGCTTACAGCTAGTGACAAACCCAAAATTCAGTATCTCAGAAAATTAAATTACATAAAACCAATTAAAAAAAAGGATTTTTAATACAGAAATGTTGGCTTACTGAAAAGTATGTCCATGTACAGTATAGTATGCACTCAGTACTTGGTCGGGGTTCCTTTTGCATAATTTACTGCATCACTGCGACGTGGCATGGAGGCGATAAGCCTGTGGCACTGCTGAGGTGTTATGGAAGCCCAGGTTGCTTTGATAGTGACCTTCAGCTCATCTGCATTGTTGTGTCTGGTGTTTCTCATCTTCCTCTTGACAATACCCCATAGATTCTCTATGGGGTTTAGGTCAGGTGAGTTTGCTGGCTAATCAAGCACAGTGATACCATGATCATTAAACCAGGTATTGGTACTTTTGGCAGTGTGGTTAGGTGCAGAGTCCTGCTGGAAAATTAAATCAGCATCTCCATAAAGCTGGTCAGCAGAGGGAAGCGTGAAGTGCTCTAGAATTTCCTGGTAGAGGGCTGCGCTGATTTTGGACTTGATAAAACACAGTGGACCAACACCAGCAGATGACTCGGCTCCCCAAATCATCACTGACTGTGGAAACTTCACACTGGGCTTCATGCAACTTGGATTCTGTGCCTCTCCACGCTTCCTCCAGACTCTGGGACCTTGATTTTGAAATGAAAGGAAACATTTACTTTCATCCGAAAAAAGAGGACTTTGGACCACTGAGCAGCAGTCCAGTCCTTTTTCTCCTTAGCCCAGGAAAGACGCTTCTGACATTGTCTCTGGTTCAGGAGTGGCTTGACACAAGGAATGCAACAGTTGTAGCCCACTCCTTGTGAATCTCCCCCAAATTCCTGAATGGCCTTTGCTTCACAATCCTCTCAAGGCTGCGGTTATCCCTGTTGCTTGTGCACCTCTTTCTACCACACTTTTTCCCTCCACTCAACTTTCCATTAATATGCTTGGATACAGCACTCTGTGAACAGCCAGTTTCTTTAGCAATGAGCTTTTGTAACTTACCCTCCTTGTCAAGGGTGTCAATGAGTGTCTTCTGGACAACTGTCAAGTCAGAAGTCTTCCCTATGATTGTGTAACCTACTGAACCAGACTGAGAGACCATTTAAAGGCTCAGGAAACCTTTACAGGTGTTCTTAGTTATTTCGCTGATTAGAGTGTGACACCATGAGTCCCCAATATTCAACCTTTTCACAATATTCTACTTTTCTGAGATACTGAATTTGTGGTTTTTACTAGCTGTAAGCCATATTTATCAAAATGAAAAGAAAGAAATGCTTGAAATATATCACTCTGTGTGTAATGAATCTATAAAATATACGAGTTTCACTTTTTGAATTGAATTACTGAAATAAATGAACTTTTTGATGATATTCAAATTTTTTGAGATGCACCTTATATCTACAACTCAAGATACGTTAGTGTGATGGTCAGTGGGAGGAAAACTTCTTATACTTGTGGTCATTGGGAATAATTATCCCCTTACAGCTAAAAAAAGATAAATGTGCTCAGTGGGAACTTATGAGAGAAATAAATTGCTCATTGCTCAAGGAACCCTTGGCAACCTCCTGGCGTTCCATGGAATCCTGGTTGAAAAACCCCGACTTCCACTATTAACTTTTTTGCCTTGATCAATGGCTAAGACGGTACAAGAATTTTTAACAATTTTAATTGATAAATCGTATATTATCTGGATCATAGAGGGCCTCTGGTGATGGTTTATACTGGCTTCAAAATACTGCAGTTTGCTGATCTGAGCTAAATCTCAACACCTTTCTCTCCAATATTTTGCCGCTGGAATGCTATGTGAACCAAATCATTCTTTTCCAGTTGGCATCCGTCACAATCCTTTGCCACCAGCAAGCTCTTAGTACTTGATCTGTATCCTCTCCTCCCCTCATATACTGTTTCATTGTGTCATTTTTGGTACCCCCAGAAGAGGGCGCTCCCCTCCTCATCCTCATTGCTCACCCATGACCGATGAACAAGTCCTCCAGAGCTATGTCTCCTCATTCTTTAAAAAGTGCGTGTTACAGGATATCACTGATCATTGCAAATACTCACGTTTTAGATCGTTCCTATGTAAGTCTTGAGGGAGGAAAATTATTAGGGAATTAAAAACCAGTCATGCTTGAAATACAGTTATTAATATTAGAGACGTAACTGAATTAGCTTTACTTATTGTGTGAGCTTGACTCTTAAGCCGCGTACACGCGATCAGATTTTCCGACGGGAATTGTGTGATGACAGGCTGTTGGCGGAAAATCCGACCGTCCGTACGCTCCATCGGACAATTGTTGTCGGATTTTCAGCGGACAAGCGTTGGATGGCAGGTTTTAAAATATTCCGTGGACAAATGTGTGTTTGTCTGATCGTGTGTACATAAGTCTGTCAGACAAAAGTCCAAAGTACAAACACGCATGCTCGGAAGCAAGGACGAGCCGGAAGCGGTCGGTCTTGTAAACTAGCGTTCGTAATGGAGAATTCACATTCGTGACGCGGCAAATTATGAAATCTGGAAATGCAGCGCACAATTCTCTTCTTCTTTAATGGGATAATAATGAAGCTGCTTTGCTGGTGATACTGATGGAGTTATTGCAAAGAAATTTTCAAAGGTTTTTTTTTTTCTAGTGATATCAAAAATAATATTATTATGCTTGTTATTTTTTTTTTTTTTGGTGCAAGTTACCACAACACCATTATCCCGTCGTTTTTAAGATCAAAGATACAACTGTGTTGGTTTCCCTTGTTAATTTTTGTTGTATTTTTTTAAATGTAACTGCCGACTCCCAAACTGTCATTCGAAGTAAAACACATAGCCAAGTATTATTCTCCACAATTTTTTTTTATTGTGCAATAAAAAAAAGAAAACAAATAAAATTATACATGCTATCTGCCAATAGAACTTAACCAAAAAGTGCATTCTATGCATCCAAAAATATAGAAAATATACCAAATCAAATCATTATTATTCAACCAAAAAAAAATAAAATAAAAGCCTCATGCATGTGTCCTGCTTCTTAATATAGAGGGTCAGCAATGCCAAGAGTTGGTAAAAGCAGGGATCCGTCATCCGGAGATAATTCCAAAAATCTTCCGGATCATTCTCCTGGAGCTCCCACAGCAAAGGCATATGACCTAATTGGTCACAATTAATCGAGCAACCAATTTTTGGTCCAAAAACTCCTCCTCCTCCTGTTCCTGGATTGGACTTGGGTCAAAGCAAAAACTCCAAGGCCAATAATAAATAACACGTTATCGCCTCCGATTCTGCAACATGTCTGGTTGACAAACGGACAGTCAGAAACGAACTGAAAAGCACAAAATGAAAAGCCCAAATGAAAAGCGCAAAATTAAAAGCGCGAATCAACACTCACCAAACTTCTACTAACACGAAATTAGCAGAAGGAGCGCAAAGGGTGGCGCTAAAGAGCTGAAAAACCACGTAGTACGTCACTACATTCATGTTTGTTGGCCGACAGTTCCTTGCCGTTTGTATGCAAGATAAATTCCTGGCCAACGTCCTTTGGACAAAAGTCAGCGGTTTTGTCTGCGGAAAATCCGATCGTGTGTACGAGGCTTTAAAGTGACTCTGTCAGCATATACCACTTTTGCCCAAACTCCCCTCTTCTCGCTCCACCCAAGTGCCAGGATTTTCTGATTGGGCAATGTTAAAGTGATTGCAAGCCCTCACATACACCCAGTGAAGTGACTGGCCTCAGGTGATGCACAGAGATTAAACAAATCCTCTTCCATATGTTGCACCTGTTTATCTGCAGCCATTTCATCTGTAGAGCTTTCTTAAAACACACAGGTCAAAGGATTTTTTTTTCTCAGCTCCAGCAGCAGGAGGCAAGGATCTGAAGTCTCAGAGTGCAGATCTTAGTGAGGGGAACTCTGAGCTCTGATTGGAGGATCGAGCATTAGGTAATGATTAAGCACAAGATGTATGTGTGAAAGGCGTCTACGTGACCACAGATTGGTGTCTTTAGTGTTATCTTTGTGAAACAAATAAAAGGCAATCGGAAGTCCTGGATGTGCAGCCATTTTTTTCTTCTTTCCGCTGTGGAAATCAATGGAGCGATGCTCCATAGGCACACAGCTCGGGAGTGCAGGGGGACTACACTCTCCCCTGGCTATGGTAGTCCCGCAAAAGAAGAGGAGGAGCCAAGATCGCCACCGGGGACCTCAGAAGAGGAGGATCGGGGGCCACTCTGAGCAATACCACTGCACAGGGCAGGTAAGTATAACATGTTTTTTATTTTAATAAAAAAAAATAAAAACGAGTTTAATAACACTTTAAGTCTTTAGTCCTTCCCTTGAGAGATCTCCTGAGAGTCAGTCGGGTGGACTGGTGTGAGCGTCAACCAGGAGGGCTGGCAGGGCCTGAAGAGGTGGTATTGGGATCAGTGACCACAAAGGAAACAGAGGGGAAAGTTACATACTGTGCCACTCCACGTGTGCTGCTGTTAAGGGACTGTGAGTTCCTGCCTGTAATGGGCCATTATTAGACTGACAAGGAGACTGTCAAGTTCCCCCAGGAGTGTACCAGAAGAGGCCAAGAGTGTGCAGGAGGAAAGTGAAGAGGAGACTTTATATAGCTGTATATAGGAAGCAGGGGCGGCCCGTCCATTGTGGGTGCCCCCCTATCCATGCCCCGCCGCCCTCCCTATCCATGCGCCTCGACCTTTTCCGGGCACCAGGCGCATGAATTACAGCAGCAGGGTTTTTTTTAGTTGAAGCACCTGATTAGAGCCAGAGGCTCTAATAGACTTCAAAATAGGGAGGGCCTTGGGACGCAGAGCTTTGCGTCTGGAGCCCACCCACTTGTGTTGTAACAGCAAATGAATATTCGCTGTTGCAACACTGATCCTCCTCCCGGACAAGCGGGAAGCGTGTCTGATACCCTTCACTCGATTGACTGAAAGGACAGGCAGTCCTATTGGATGCCTAGGAGGAGGGGAGGAGGAGGCGCAGGGCGGAAGCGAGAAAGCGAAGAGCCGCTGGCCGATGCCCGTCGCTGCTTGGTGCCCCGATCCCTGCCGCTCCTTGGATGCTCGATCCCCACCGCTCCTTGGATGCCCGATCCCAGCTGCTGCTCCTCGGATGCCCGATAACCGAGGAGTCGGGAATCGGGAATGGGGGGGGTTTGAGTTGCTGTGCAGGGGGGGGGGTTGGTTGTTTGCTGCCCCCCCCCAACAAAAAAACACCAGCCGCCACTGATAAGAAGTTCCCTGAATTTTTAAACAAAATATATTCTCAATATATATACTAAAAGTAAAAAAATTGTGAAAAGAAATTAGGTAAAGATATATAGTGCAGCTGCTGTACACAAGGAGCTATTCACTTGTCAAACAAAAGCATATATATATTACAGCGCTCGCATTCATAAACTATAACATAGATATTCATATAATAGGATTCATGAATAGGTGAATGTCCATATAAAAGTGAACGATGTGCTCCAATCCATTAAGTGCAAGGTGGCCCCAAAAAAAATTCAAGGTGCGCAAACCCCCTCTCCTGTGTCCCCACTCACCGGATGGAATGGACCCTTAGCTTTCAGTCTAGTGGTCGTTTCAGGCTTAAAATGATGGCCAGGGATGGCAGCTTTACATCAATTCACCAGGCAGATCTCACGTGCTCATGATAATCATCCATAGATATAGTACGAACGAATACTTACAAAATGCAGGGTAAAAACAGGCATAAAATGTCAAGAGATTGCAAATAGGAAACACCGCTATTGGTGTGCGTTCCACCTATAACCCGGAAGTGACTTCTGTTGTCTTGGAACCGGAAATTGCATCAACGCGTTTCGCCCTCCCACGGGGCGTCATCAAGGACCATATCATATGAATATCTATGCTATAGTTTATGAATGCAAGTGCTGTAATATATATATATCTTTTTGTCTCTGAAATTTGCTAAAGTCAAATGGGCATCCCATAACCTCCCACCCCTATCCAAGTTGTTAAACCCACTAATAAATAACAAAAACAAAGCTACGGACTGTCCTCTGACTCTACGTTCCTGTGAAGATTCGTTGTGCCTGGCTGTGCAGGAGTGGGGGATCCCTTTCACCTGTAGCTCCTACGTGCGGTGTTCTACACAGTAATAAATATGGATAACGCGGCTGTGCAGGTTAGAATATTTTTTCCAAGGTTTCCTCTGGAAGTTGCTCCCTTTGGTTCAGGTAAAAGGATGGAAGGGGGGAGGGGGGTTGTAGGTTTTGGGGATGGTCCTTGCGATCATGTTTCATGGGTGTAGCATGAAACCTGATATAAAATGTGGGCTTAGCCTTTAAGGCACATCATAGAAATAAAAAACAAGCTTTGATGAAAGTTTTTTTTTTGCCGGCAGCTGAGAAAGTGTTAAATTTTCTTTTATTAAGTTCATAGATAAAGTGATGACAGCAAAGTACATTTCCTATCTCCTAGCTGGAGGCCATGATAATGCAGTGAGACGATTTGTCTGCGCTCAGGAACACGACTGACAGTGAGTGACACAATGACAGCTCGGCGCCTGCTTTAGCGCTCCTCTGGATAGGACGCTGGGGGTGCCCGGGGAATGCTGTGATGTCGTGTCAGGAGCTGCAATTTCGCTGATTGATGATCCGCCATAGAGCGATTTGTTTACCTTGAGAGCAAAAACTTTACCGGCTTGTATCAAATCAACAAAACTTGGCTGAGAGATTGAAAATTTCACATGATTGACAAACGAGGGGAAGGGAACTTTTACAGTTGTGTTACCTCTCACCTTCCTACCAGGGGTGTAGCTAGGAATCATTGGACCACATAGCAAAATTTTAATAGGGTCCCTATTTGCAGGGGGCAACTGTGACGATACATATCATTGATATCATAACATAAAGTGTTCCTAAATTGAGGGCAGGCAGCGGAGTGCTGACATTAGAGTTAATAAACTACTATGGAGCTATAATAGGATAATAATATTTGTGAAGGACATATTGGCACCCGTCTTGGGTGCTTCCGCCAAACAGTGCCTCCTGCTCTTCAAACCTTTCCAACAGAACCAGAGCTAATCCCAGCCCCTTTACCCCAAGCATCGTACTGTCAGAAAGCATGAAATCAGGCCAAGACAGAAGTACAGTTAAATCACACTTGTTCAATAATAAAAGTGAAAAGAACAAACGTAGTCAAAACATAGCCAAAGTTCAATAACCGGAACGGATAGTCAGACAAGCCAGAAGTCAGGGTTCAATGTAGTGGAACAGCAAGCAGGATCTGGAGCCAGAAGGGATGTCAGCAAAGCAAGTCTTAAACAGGATCGCAGGAGATAGTTTCTGTGATGTTGACAAAGGTGAAGGCAGAGATCCTCTGGGCTGGACGACTTAAGTAGGCAGGACTGACGAGCAGGATCATCAACAGTTGACTAACTGTGGAGAGATAAGAGCTGGCAATTAGCCGACAGCTAAGCGGCCAGCTCAGAGAAGGAAGGGCTGAGCCCAGCCCTGACACATACACAGACAAGATGTTGGGATAAGAACCAAAGGAATGACTATTTATTGAACAGAAATACAGGTTTTTAAAAATTTCAAGGCTCCATTCACACTTGTACGACTCCAAAGTTACGCCGACTTTGGAGTGCAACTTTGGTACAACTTTGATGCAACTTTGGATGGGTGCAACTTGGATACGACTTTGGCTTTGATCAGTGATAATGGACAACTGTTGCACACAAGTTGCATTGTATGACATTCAGGTACGACTTTCATGCAACTTCTATGGCCCTCAAGTTGTAAGAAAATCAGACCACAGTAGTGCATGAACTACTTTGAAGTTGCTGTAACTTTAAGTCACGCATATATGAATGGTTATCATTGGAAAAACATGGGGATGTCCAAAGCTGCATGACAAGTTGCACAAATGTGAAGGAAGCCCAAAAGTAGGGCAGTCACCACATGAGAAATAAAACCAAATATTACCCAAAACATCACACAATGGTTAGATAACAAGGTAGTTGACACAAGATTAATGTCATCATTTAGGAACCTCCAAGAGGATTAGCAAACAGACAGAAACAATAGGTGACTCTATTAACTCAACTAACAATGGGAATTCACACCTAGGAGGCACACAATAGGAAAGACACAACAAATAAACACATAACTCATTAATAAACAGATTATAGCAGGAGACCCCAGCATCAGGTTGTTTTGAGCTGATTATATTAACATCTACTCCAAAGGTCCCCTAGGCACACACCTGCCAAAGAATAGACCCCCCTCAAATGCTAGGGTCCATAGTCAGTAGGCAAGATGCTAGCCTGCAGTCCCCTCCAAAAGCCCCTCTCCCAGTTTGGTCTGTCACAATATTAAAAAAAATTGTGTAGCGATACCCCCGAAAGACCCGCTAGTTGATGATGATTAAAGTGATTGTAAAGGTTTAGCTTATTTAAAAAATAAAAATGAGCATGTTATAATTGCCTGCTCTGTGTAATGGTTTTGCACAGAGCAACCCCGATCCTCCTCTTCTGGGTTCTCCTTCCGGTGCTCCTAGCCCCTTGCCCCCCACCAAGTGCCCACTATAGAAAACTGCTTGCTATGGGGGCACTTGTGCATGCTTGCTCCCGAGCCCTGCTCTGTGTGTTCATAAGACACACAGAGCAGGACTCAGCCCCGGTCCCCCGCCTGCTCCCTTCCCACTGGCTGTGATTGACAGCAGCATGAGCCAATGGCTGTGTCTCAGCCAATGAGGAGATAGAGCCAAGAGAGGCTCTGCTCTTGTGCACAGCGCTAGATCGAGACGGGGCTCAGGTAAGTATAAGAAGGGGATGGGGGGGGAGAAGGTTTTTTACCCTAATGCAGAGAATGCATTAAGGTAAAAAAAAAAAAAACTTTCTACCTTTAGAACCACTTTAAATGTGGTAAAGGACTGCACCTCTTCTGATAACACAGGGGCTACTGGTAAATTTAGCAGTGCTAGATGGCAACTAACCTGGCTGATTTTTAGTCATTGTGATCATTTGCAATAGAGTTTCAGGCCACTGAGCATGTTGGGAGAGAGTAGATATTTAGAGGAAGTCCGGTGATTGAGGTTCGCCCATCCAGACCTTGGTCTGGAGTGGAAGTGTGAGGAACAGCTGCGTTGGGTGAGGCCTGGAGTCGAAAGCCTGGCCATGTGCTCTAGGCTCTGCCAGGGAGAGCCTGTTTGCTGCCTGGAGACATAGAGGAGGCTCTGCCAGAGAGAGCCTGTTACCCGGAGGTATGTGCGGGAGGCTCTGCCAGAGAGAGCCTGTTACTCGGAGGTATGTGCGGGAGGCTCTGCCAGAGAGAGCCTGTTACCCGGAGGTATGTGCGGGAGGCTCTGCCAGAGAGAGCCTGTTACCCGGAGGTATGTGCGGGAGGCTCTGCCAGAGAGAGCCTGTTACTCGGAGGTATGTGTGGGAGGTTCTGCCAGAGAGAGCCTGTTACTCGGAGGTGTGTGTGGCAGGCTCTGCCAGAGAGAGCCTGTTTGCTGCCCAGAGGCATGGGGGAGGCTCTGCTTGGAGGCATGAGGAAAAGGATGGAGTTCTGAGATAAAGTACTAGAGGTTACTCTTCCATGAGCTGGGGACTGTGGAGAGGCTGGGAAAGCGTCAAGAGGGTCTCATCCAAGGAAACCCTGCATGGTATTGTGAGTTTTTTTGGTTGCTATAGTACCCCTACTCATTTACCCCCAAAAAAGTGCAAAGTAAATAAAAACACACAACCAGTTTTTTATTCACCCCCCCAACTATCCCTTGCTTGTGATAGAGACAGAGTTACCTGCATTGAGGTAGACGTGACGTTCGTGACTTTTATCACAAGCCTTTAACAAAAATTTTCTGTCAAGATGGACTCTGCACAGGCCAGTTTATTTGCTGAGGAAATTTGCAAACTGACACGCCAAGTCCAAAAGCTGTCTGTGCGAGTAAACGCACCTCAAGAAGTAACGCAGGAGCTAGAGCCCAGAGTTAACCCGCCTGACCGTTTTTTTGGTGACCCCCGCATGTGTTTTCTAACTTTAAGAATAGTTGTATGCTATACTTTAAGCTCAAGCCACACTCCTCTGGTTCTGAAGCACAGCCGGTCAGCCTGATTATTACATGGTTGCAGGGGGATCCCCAGTCTTGGGCGTTTAGTCTCCCCGCAGATGACCCAGCCAGAGGGTCAGTTGAAGCCTTTTTCAAAGCCTTACTGTATGACGATCCTGACCGTGCCCATTCAGCTGAAGCTAACCTTAGGTCACTATGTCAGGATAAATGCACCGCTGAACAATATCGTTCTGATTTCCCCCACTGGGCACCTGACTAAGGGTGGAATGACCCAGCTCTAAGAAGCCAGTTCAGGTTATCTCAGGCTTATCAGACTCCATTAAAGACTCCTTAGTTCACTACCCTGAACCAAAGTCATTAAATGAATCCATGCAAGTAGCCATCCATATAGACAGGCGTTTACGGGAAAGACGTACAGAGAGGTTTGTTTCTTTGCCCCCCCCCCCAGTACTCTGCCCACCTTTTCTTCATTTCCTCTCAGCCTCTCCAGGAGGATGAGCCCATGCAAATTGGTGCTACCCATTTATCCTCTGGGGAAAAGGCTAGAAGGAGATCTCAGGGTCTCTGCTTATATTGTGGCAACCACAGCCACTTTGTCGCTAGCTGTCCTTATAAGCCAAGAAACGACAAGAGTCTAGTGCGGGTGGGGTTTGCTTCTATTGATCATACTGTGTCTGTTTCCCCCAGAGAATGTTTATTTGTTCCTGCACAACTTAGGTCTGCCAAGTTTTCTCACCACCTTTCCGCTTTCATTGATTCTGGTGCTGCTAGCAATTTCATTGATAGGGACCTAGCACACAGTCTACAGATTCCAGTGACTAAGGTTCACAGACCCTTCTCAGTCTCAGCCGTTGATAATTTTTCCTTGTCAATGGGTCCAGTGATAGTGTAACAAATAATTTTGCGCTGCCCAAAAAGGAGAGCGGCTAACACAGCAAATGGGATATGTGCAATAATAAAGCAACAAAAAAGTGTAGCGCTAGTGTGAAAGATGAAACATCCACAATCATATATGTACTAATGACTGGTGCATCATCAAACTTTAAAGTGAAAAAAACATCAAGATTGAGTGATGTGAGTCCCATATATACACAAACAACTTCATATGAAGATCATAGCCAAGTGAAATCTTGAAGTGAAGAAAACACCACCACCAACAATAGGGAGGCTTACCGGAATGTTTGAACACAAAGGAACATACGTTCAATGGGTCAAACAAGCTTGTGTTGTAAAACAGCCAATGGAAATGTGGAATTCTGTGGGAGTTGCAAGGAAGACCTGTGACCATCCATAAACTGGTATATCCCTCGGAGGTAGTGCCCCAAATGCGTGCGTGGCAGTTGGGTTAGATGGAGAAGAACAAAAAAGGCCCCATAGTGTAATTTTCTCTTATATAAACATACAAAATTTATTAAAAGAATTAAACTCAAATTTCAGTAGATAAAACAGCGCTGTATGATAAAATGGCGGCAGTGGAGTCCTACCCGACGTGTTTCGTCTCCTTGGACATTACCCTGACCATTAGGGAATTTCACAGGGAGACAATCAGCTTCTACCTGATCTCCTCTCCTGCTTATCCCCTTATCTTGGGGTATCCCTGGCTTATACTTCTCAACTCCACATGGGCTGGGCTGCAGAGGAGATTGGGTCCTGGTCCCAGACCTGCATCCAGAACTGAAAACACTGACCAATTGCCCATGTATAACTCTTGTGTGGCCAGTACCAGTCACGTGCCCTTATTACAGTCCTATTCAGATCCTGATCATGACGTTTCCAAATGTGACTACAGTTTACATAACCATGTGCCTTTATAAGACTCTGTTATAACAAAATACACTGACAAGTCTATTGAATTCTCTACAGGTCACCACTCCAGCCAATTGCCACTGCCTGAACCCTCTCCTCCTAGAAACCGAGCTTATCCGACCTTAGCCTTGAGCCCTGTTTGGAATCTTCCTCTAAGTCCTCAGAAGTCAAGTCCCCTGGATTACCCCTACCTTTGCCTGTCGCTAAACTCCCTTGGATGCACAGCCAGGCTAACTTGTCCGCGATTCAGACTGTCGCTATACCCGGCGATGCGGCCCAGTCGGCCACTGCATCAGTTATGCCAGTCCAGCCCATGCCCATTGAACTTCCTGTTTGTTCTTATTCAGGACTTTCAGGTGATGCGATTCAGACAGTCACTGCGCCTGGCGATGCGGCTCGGTCGGCCAATGCATCAATTATGCCGGTCCGGCCAATGCCTATTGAGCCTCTTGCTTTTTCTTTTTCAGGGCTTTCTGTAACCTGGCCTCACCCTACTTCTACTTCATCCATTTTGACCGGTCTAAGAGGTTCAATCCACCCTTTGGATAAACTGCCCCATTCGGCCAGGTGGGGCTTTCAACCTCTTTTTCAGGGCTCCCTGTATTCCACTCGTGTTTCAGCTGTCCGGCTCGACCCCTGTGACATGTCCCCTGCTAACCAGCCTGACCTTGTGGATCCATGGACCTCTGCCCAGTCTGATGGTCCTGTGCTGGATGTCCAGCTTGTCTTTGAGGGTCCCGGACCCCTCCTCAGAGGGGGGGGGGTGTAATTGCAGGATCACTTAGTGCTCCTGCTCCTCATTCCAGCATCCGGGTGTTGGCCATTGCATTCTGCCTGTCTGTTTTCATCTGCAAGGTAATTGATGGTCAGTCACCTGTTATAAGCAAACCGAACACTCTATCCCTTGCTTGTGATAGAGACAGAGTTACCTGCATTGGGGTAGATGTGACATTCGCGCCACTGTGCCACCTCCCACCACCAAATAAACAAAGGGGCGGGAGCCACCCAATGACATCACTGGGTGACCCCCACCCCCCCATGACATCATCAACCCAGCACGCCTCGTCAATGACATCATAAGGGATTTGCCATGGATCTGCCAGCAATTCTTTTGTTTAAATTCTGCTGTCAGCGGGAAATCCCACTGCACCAGGTTCTGTTTGCTCCAATTTTAGTGAATCCCCCCCAAAGTATTCTATATTACTTTATATAAATTATTAACTATGTTAAATATTCTATTAATATATATTCTATATAGTGTTATATACAGTATGTTATGTATAAAATTCAAATTATGTATCCATCTAATTGGCTTCCATTCACAGATATGTACTGTCCATACATTGGCTACACCTGAGTCACGTCACTCAGCATCGTGCTGGTTGGCCCATCTCAGTAGCTTCTTGTAGTAGAACAAAGTCTGTGTTGTGGCCGGAGTTCTTTCTCTGAGCGTTGGTAATCGCCCCCTCGTCGTCTCCCTCACACGGCGAAGTCGCAGGAGATAACTGAGCCTCATAAAAGCTAATGAACTTAACATTGATTTTCCTTAAGTGAAGGATGGCAGTGTGTCAGGGAAATGAATTTTTTCTGCCTGCACTTTCTATTTTCATATCTGTTCTAAATCTCCATTACTGTCAGTGGCAGCTGTTATCAGAAGAGCCGAGATCAAGAAAAGCAAAGAACCATCTACCGTATCAGTGCCTGCTCTCAGTGCTAATCCATCTATCATATCAGTGTCTGCTTTCAATGTGGACCCATCCAACATATCAATGTCTGCTCCCAATGTGGGCCAATCTATCATATTAGTGTCTGCTCTTGTTGTAGACCCATCTATCTTTTTAATGTCTGCTCTCAATGTGGACCCATCTATTATATCAGTGTCTGTTCTCAATGCGGAACCATCCACCATATCAGTGTCTGCTCCCAATGTGGACCCATCTGTTATATCAGTGTCTGATCTCAATGTGGACCCATCTATTATATCAGTGTCTGTTCTCAATGTGGAACCATCCACCATATCTGTGTTCGCTCCTAATGTGGACCCATCTATTATATCAGTGTCTGTTCTCAATGTGGAACCATACACCATATTAATGTCTGCTCCCAATGTGGACCCATCTATCATATCAGTGTCTGCTCCCAATGTGGGCCCATCTATCATATTAGTGTCTGCTCTCAATGTGGAACCATCCACCATAACAATGTCTGCTCCCAATGTGGACCCATCTATCATATCAGTGTCTGTTCTCAATGTGGAACTATCCACCATGTCAATGTCTGCTCTCAATGTGGACCCATCTATCATATTAGTGTCTGCTCTTGGTGCAGACCCATCTATATTTTCAGTGTCTGCTCTCAATGTAGACCCATCTATTATATCAGTGTCTATTCTCGAAGTGGAACCATCCACCATATCAATGTCTGCTCCCAATGTGGGCCCATCTATCATTTCAGTGTCTGCTCCCAATGTGGGCCCATCTATCATATCAGTGTCTGCTCCCAATGTGGGCCCATCTATCATATTAGTGTCTGCTCTTGGTGCAGACCCATCTTTCATTTCAGTGTCTGCTCTCAAAGTGGAACCATCCACCATATCAATGTCTGCTCCCAATGTGGACGCATCTATCATATCAGTGTCTGTTCTCAATATGGAACTATCCACCATGTCAATGTCTGCTCTCAATGTGGACGCATCTATCATATCAGTGTCTGTTCTTAATATGGAACTATCCACCATGTCAATGTCTGCTCTCAATGTGGACCCATCTATTATATCAGTGTCTGTTCTCAATGTGGAACCATCCACCATATCAATGTCTGCTCCCAATGTGGACCCATCTATCATATCAGTGTCTGCTCCCAATGTTGGCCCATCTATCATATTAGTGTCTGCTCTTGGTGCAGACCCATCTTTCTTTATAGTGTCTGCTCTCAAAGTGGAACCATCCACCATATCAATGTCTGCTCCCAATGTGGACCCATCTATCATATCAGTGTCTGTTCTCAATGTGGACCTATACACCATGTCAATGTCTGCTCTCAATGTGGACCCATCTATCATATTAGTGTCTGCTCTTGGTGCAGATCCTTCTATCATATCGGAGTCTGTTCTTAGTGTGGATCCATCTATCATATCAATGTGTGCTCTCAATATGAAACCAACCACTATATCAATGTCTGCTCTCCATATGGACCCATCTACCATATTAATGGCTGCTCTTAGTGCAGACCCATCTGTCATATCAGTTTTTGCTCTTAGTACGGACCCATCTACTGTATCATATTAATGTCTGCTCTCAATGTGGACACATCTACTATATCAGTGTCTGCTCTCAATGTGGACATATCTATCATATCAATGTCTGCTCTCAATATGGACCCATCTATCATATCAATGTCTGCTCTCAATGTGGACCCATCTACCACATCAATGTCTGCTCTTATTATGGACCCATCTTCCATACCATCTGTAAAATCAATGTCTGCTCTTATTATGGACCCATCTTCCATACCATCTATAATATCAATGTCTGCTCTCATTTTGGAGTAGGTAGATCTAGTAATATTTGGTCACAACCATCTGGATTTGTTCTATTATGTTGACGTTTTTTTATCTTTTATCACTCATCCAAGTGTCTTCATTGGCTCTAATGAGCGTCAGGAACACCCCCCAGATTTTTACACACATGGGTAACTCCGATCCCTTCATCCAAACATCTTGGAATGTGTCATGAAAAATGTTGATTGTCTAAGAATAAGATGGGAGGTGTGAAAAGTTGTGAAAAAACATCTGGTTTTGATGAACATGTAAACCCTCACCCTTGAGCTATGCGGAGGAGTACGGCTCACCTATTGGGCTCAAGAGGGGAGATCAGGAGAAACCACCAAAGACAACTGTTTTTCACTACATTTAACATTTCAGTCATGTTCTTGGACAGTCAACATCTGTCTTGACATATTTTATGACACCACCATGGTGATTGGATTAAGGCAGTGGGGGTCAACTAACTTGATAAAGTGGGGAATCGTGATGTTGCCAAAAAGCTTTACATAATCTTCAGTAAATGCAGTGCTACCAGACAGACATTCTACAAGAGATGGTCAGAGACTAGGGGCATCATAGACTGAAGTTCACCAAGATCCATTATAAAAACATAAACAGAGAAATGATATGTACAGCACAGACAAAAGGGGCCCTGGAAGATACACACTAAGTGCCAAAGGACCACAAATCCAGGTGAATGAGACCAACTACTTCTAGAAAACCTATTATCTAGTAATCAAGCATGGTTTAAATTGGGGGTTTCATTTTCCCAAATGTCTGGCAAAAGTTGGGAAATATCCACAGTTTCACTATTTTGGTTAAATGCACTGGAGTCAATGTGGAAGGTGAAACTACGTTTGGCCTTTATGGCTCCTGATGGTTACAGAAACTTCATTAAATATCTTGGACCTATTCTTGTGTCAAAAAATTGCCTCACATTACTCTAAAAAATGTACCATATTCACAGGAAGATAAAACAATTTAGGTGATAACACAAAAATAACGATCTAATACGCAAGAAATACAGAAATACACCAAGTTAAATTAGTTAAGCTCCTGTACATAGCACCCCCCCCCCTCCCCCAACACACAGAAGACTCTAAAAATTAAAGTAGAACTATAGGCATTTTTTTATTTATTTTGGTGTCCTTTGGGGAGACTTCCATTTACTTCCTGTCTCATAGGCAAAACAGGAAGTAAGAGGAAATCCCTGCATAGTAGCCTCCCTGGCGGTATGATTATGAGATTTTTGAATCTCAAAGCGGTACAATTGTTTTGCATAGAAATTTGGCATTTTATATTGTAGGCCTGTAATTCTTAGGAATAACTCACTTAAGTCTGTCCAAACAAGAGTTTAGTAGACATCCCGGGTATTATAAAGTTTGAAACACAAAACCATAAATGATAATATAATAAATTACTATAAATAATTATAACAAAATTAATTTCCCCACGATTCACTATCGCTCAATTCTGCAAGTGTTCTAATTTACTATTGCTGTTTTCTAGCTGGTCTAAAACCACTTTTGATGTAAAGGGACACTTTTTGGTTGCCATGGACAATCTCAAGTTTCCAGGCAGAAAGAACAGTATATATACCGTATTTATCGGCGTATAACACGCACTTTTTTCCCTCTAAAATCAGGGGAAAATCGCGGGTGCGTGTTATACGCCGATCCCCTGCAATCCCCCGCTGACTGAGCGAAGCGATCGCCAACCGCGATTTGAAAATGGCGCCGCCAGCGCCGAAATACACAGAGCCGGTCCTCGGCTCTTCTCGGCCACTTTCGGCTTCACTCGAGCGCCGCCCGAACCTAGCCGAGTGAACAATCGGAATTTCCAACAACTTTGTGTGACCGTGTGTATGCAAGACAAGTTTGAGCCAACATCCGTCTGAAAAAATCCTAGGATTTTGTTGTCGGAATGTCCGATCGTGTCTACGGGGCATAACTGTATCTCCACATTGCATAACAAGATGTTCCAAGGATCAAGGGAACAACAATTTGTTCCATCTTCATCTTTCTGCAAAGACATTCTGGCAAGCAAACATGTTATTATAAAAAGAACATGACATTAGCATTGAATTACTTAAAGGGGTTGTAAAGCGTCACTTTAAAAAAAAAAAAAATAACAAACATGTCATACTTACCTCCACTGTGCAGCTCGTTTTGCACACAGTGGCCCCGATCCACGTCTTCTGGGGTCCCTCGGCGGCTGTCTCAGCTCCTCCCTGCATCAGCTAACCCCCTCTGGGAAGCGCTCTCCCGGGGGGGTTAGCTTGCGGGCACGCTCCCGAGTCCTGTATCCGGCGTCCATAAGCCGCCGACTACAGGACTCGGCCCCATCCCCTCACACGCTGTAACAGCCTAAGGAGAGGAGAGTCTTAACTGGCAAGTGTGGCAGGGCACATTTACACTGATAATCGGGGCACTGATCACAAGTGTACTGATTATCAGTGCAGCCCCAACAGTGCCCATAAGTGATGCCTATCGGTGCCCATCAGTGCACATCAGTGAAGGAGAAAAATTACTTATTTGGTAAATTTTATAACAGAAACTATGAAAAATATTGAAAAATTTACTTTGTTTAGCAAATAATAAAAACCCCAGTGGTGATTAAATACCACCAAAAGAAAGCTCTATTTGTCTCAAAAAAAAAAAAAACAATTTTATTTGGATACAGTGTAGCATGACCGCGCAATTGTCATTCAAAGTGTGACTTCGCTGATAGCTGAAAATTGGCCTGGGCAGGAAGGGGGTGAAAGTGCCCGGTATTGAGGTGATTAATATGCTCAAATCTTCCAAATATCTCAATGTATTTTTGTAAACTGCTTTTTATTAATCTCAAACAAATGTAAAAAGTTACATTACATTATAGTAAATTGATTGCTTTGCATTCTTATATATTATATATTCTTTAATGATTTTATTAATAACAGTAATAATGAATATACAGTATAATAATAATAATAATTAAACATTAATATATTCTTGAATTCTTTCAGCTATCTTTAATATATTCTTGAATTCTTTAAGCTATCTTTAATGCCTTTAACCTTTAATATCTTTAATCTTCAAACCATCCACATATCAATCTTTAATTTTTATTTTTTTTTAAACTCTTTTTATTATTCTCAAGCAAGTGTAAAAATTTACATTACCCCAGCACTCCACCAGCTCTTCTTTTGTGAAATATTTCAAATTGAACACATATATTTTAGAATATTTATATACATTTCTTCGATTGGCTCAAACAGTTTTTCTGGCCCTTTAAGAAGAAAATTCCCGCACTTTATAGTCGGGTTGGCAGATTAGGTGTGATGTTAGACAGGAACCGGTTACCCTCATACAATTCCATTATTAACATCGTGTTTTATGCCCAGGGATGAGATCTGCAGCTTATCTATCCTCTCTGTTTTATTATTTTATGCTAATTCTTTGCTCCGCCAATGTCAGCGTGTGAAGAAATGATGAATTTGAGCATTTGAGGGAAGTCACTTTGGGTTAATATTAATAAGACTGACGGAAAGAGAATGTAAGGGAAAACACACAAGGTTAATGAGGGAACCAAGATGTATTATCATAATAAGGCATTAGCACTAAATAGATGTAAATTCACTTATTTAAATTAAATTGGAGCAACTGCTCTCAGCTTTAAGTAGTCTGACAGTCAGCTAAGAAGACTGGAGGAGAATTAGACTGGATTTCTGTGTTACCTTTGGATGTAACCAATGGGGGAAATTTACTCAAACTGGTTTGACAATGAAACCTAGAAGCTAAGTAAGTAAGTAAAGTATAGTAAGTGTAGTAAGTATGCACAGCTGCACCAGATTCTGTGTGCACCACTTTATTAAATCCCCTCCCCCCAATGCCTTTTTAGAAGTATTTGATAATGAAAGGATTAGGGTGCTATGTCCCTTTTTATGCTATAAGGGACCATTCCCACCAGAAAGCGTGACCTCCAGTCTTCCCTTCAGTCTTGCACAGTTGTACCGGCTCCTCTCCTGGACTGAAATTACTTATTCTGATTTCACTGCACACTGTGAGCTTCTCAAAAAATGTGCATTATATGCTGCACCAAGATCTGTCTCATTTAAGGGCTGGGGGATGTCCAGAATTATGGAGCTTTCCTCCTCTGCCTGGCTGTCCCTGGCCCACCACGTTCATTCTTTTGATTTCAGTTCTTTCATTCATGAAGGCTCAGCATCACAAGTGGGTGTTAACTATAGTGGTCTGCTTGGAAAAACACTCCGTGAAGGAACAACCACTCCTCCAGACAGGCATTTTGATTTTTGCATAACTCCTATCCTGAGCCAGCTCACTTTATGCATCAGGTTTGAGGACTCTTTGAGATAAGTACCGAGGCAGGGTGCTGTGATTGTTTTCACGAAGGATGTACAGCATTCTACTAGTCCCTCCAACCAGCAATGATCTGCCTGTACGGAATACAGAAGCATTTGCTGGAACCAACCAGTAAGTCCACTTAATAAGTTGATCCTACTCAGACCCCACCTCTAAATATGCTTGGACAACCCATCAAGCCAACTTAATGGGTTGGTCCTACTCAGACCCCATCTCTAAATATGTTTGGACCACCCATCAAACTCACTTAATGGGTTGTCCTACTCTGGCCCCATCTCTAAATATGCTTGGACCACCCATCAAACCCACTTAACATTTGGTCCTATTCAGATACTACTTCTATATATATGCTTGGACCACCCATCAAATTCACTTAATGGGCTGGTCCTACTCAGACCCCCACCTCTAAATATGCTTGGATCACCCATCCAACCCATTTAATGGGTTCGTTCTGCTCAGACCCCACGTTTAAAAATGCACGTACCACCCATCAAGAGAACTTAATGGGTTGGTCCTACTCAGACCTCATCTCTAAATATGTTTTGACCACCCATCAAACTCACTTAATGGGTTGTCCTACTCTGGCCCCATCTCTAAATATGCTTGGACCACCCATCAAACCCACTTAGCATGTGGACCTACTCAGATACTACTTCTATATATATGCTTGGACCGCCCATCAAATTCACTTAATGGGTTGGTCCTACTCAGACCCCCACCTCTAAATATGCTTGGATCACCCATCCAACCCATTTAATAGGTTGGTTCTACCCAGACCCCACCTCTAAAAATGCACGGACCACCCATCAAGTCCACTTAATGGGTTGGTCCTTCTCAGTCCCCACCTCTAAATATGCTTGGATCACTCATCAAACCCACTTAAAGTGGACTCCACCCAAAAGGGGAAGCTCCGCTTGTTTGCACCTCCCTCCACTGCACTTTTTGGGGGCGCGAGTACCTAGTTTTGACAGGTACCCGCTCCCACTTCTGTGTCAGATCGGCACGGGTCAGCCCCTCCTCCTTCAACCCGCAGCCTTCTGGGACACACACAGGTCCCAGAAGACTGCAATACCATTCACGAAGCGTAGTGCAACTCGCGCATGCGCAGTAGGAACCCAGAAAGCCAGAGAGCTTTATTGCCGGTTTCCCTTACCTAAGATGCCAACGCCTGCACCCGAAGCCAATTGAAGAATTGGCTTGGGTGTCAACATCACTGGATCCCTGGACATGTAAGTGTACTTATATTAAAAGTCAGCAGCTACAATATTTGTAGCTGCTGACTTTAATTTTTTTTCCCAGACTGAAGCTCCTCTTTAATGGGTTGGTCCTACTCACACCCCACCTCTAAATATGCTTGGACCACCCATCAAGCCAACGTAATGGGTTGGCCCTACTCTGACCTCATTTCTAAATATGCTTGGGGCAACCAACAAGCCCACTTAAGGGGTTGGCCCTACTCAAACACCACGTATAAATATGCTTGGACCACCCATCAAACCCAGTTAACATTTGGTCCTACTCAGACCCTACCTCTATATATGCTTGGACCACCCATCAAAACCACTTAATGGGTTGGTCCAACTCAGACCCCACCTCTAAAAATGCTTGGACTACCCATCAAGCCAACTTAATGGGTTGGTCCTTCTCAGATCCTACCTCTAAATACACTTGGACTACCCATCAAACTCAATTAATGGATTGCTCCTAACCAGACCCCACCTCTAAATATGCTTGGACCACCCATCAAACCTACTTAATGGGTTGGTCCTACTCAGACTCCACCTCTAAATAAGCTTGGGCAACCCATCAAACCCACTTAATGGGTTAGTCCTACTCAGATCCCACCTCTAAAATTGCTTGGATCACCCATCAAGCCCATTTAATGGGCTGATCCTACTCAGAGCCCACCTTTAAATATGCTTGGACCAACACAGACCCCACCTGGAAATATGCATGGATCACCCATTAAACCCTAAATAGGTTGGGACTGCCCACTTGGCCCTGTTCCCTGCAAATGCAGTAACCCAAATAGGATTGATGCTCTGATCCTGGGGCACAGCCTGGGGCACAGCAATAGTGGGACAGAGGGCCAAGATTCAGGACTTTCTCAATAAATCACATGGTCAGGTGCAGAACCGATGAATTTGCAGCAGTGTCACTGTTTTTGGATCCAGGGATCCCCTACATACTCAATCTGGAAAGTATTTTCACTTATTGTTTGTGCCTTAAAGGGTATTTGTCAAGTCATTGATGGTTATTGCAGGAAAAAAAAAAAGAAGAAATTTGCATTCTCCCACAAAGCTTCACTTTTTCCGCTCTGTACAGCCCCAGACGGACCCCCAGAGCTCCCGTCTCAGTTTAATATACCAGAGTCAGTGTATGTAATGAAGGCAATCAGGCCGACATCCCCCTGTGCGGACAGACACACCGCAGAGCCCGGCCGCTCTTCACCGGTATCCATACCATACCTCTCTGCAATGTTCCCCAACCTCGCAGAAAGAGACATTAACAAGATGATTTTTCTGGAGAAAATTTAATTAAAGAACCTATTTAGCTTGTGGCTATCAATCTCCGGCCCTTGTAAGTTACAGCCGGCGGTTTTACAGAATATTAATAAGCCTGGTGCGCGCCGTTCTCTCTGCGCTGTGTCCATCTGCTTTGAAAAGGTACTTAGCTGCAATTACTAAAATAAAAAATAAAAAATACCACTAACACCACACTTAGGATTTAGGAAACATTATTATTATTATTATTATTTTTTTGTGCTGCTTCTACTCTTAAGTCATGGCTGTCCTGGCCACAATCTTAAGACGAAGAAAGTAGCAAAGTGATGAATAATTCATATGTGAGATGACTATGAAAAAAACTGCCAACATGTTTGGAGAAGTACCCCTTCCATCATGCTACAATAAAAACTTCTACCCCTTGAGGGGGTGTCACCACAATGCCCTCCATTTCTGCAAGAAGCACACCGACGTGATAATGTCTTTACATCTCCGAAGACCTCCCACCACTGGAGAAGATAGTAAGAAGAAGAGGATCATGAGTATCAGAAGACTTTGGAAATGGTTTAGTATTTTTCAAAAAAAGAAGAAAACTTACAGCATGGGGGATCCTCAATGGGGGCGGGGGGGGGGGGGGCTGAGAGCCATTTTTTTTTTATTGAGAGCAATGGTGGCCTTCAAAATGCCCCTGATCAGCTTGTCAGCGCTGACATGGTGATTCATGACTTGGGTGGTAAAGCCAATCAGAGGTTTGGTTGAATTATGTCATACACCGGTATGACAGTGGTGTGACTGTGGAGGTTATGAAAATTAAGTTGGCAGCTTCTACACATTAAAAGATTTTCCACAGACACCTTGGATTGTGAGTACGATAGTTAAACCTAGAAGTATTGAAGCACCCCACCCTAATGTTTAATTTAAAGAAATAGCTTTGTTTGAAATGTAAAGCGTATATCTAAAAGTCAATGCATTTCAGGGACTAGACTCTATTCTCTTCAACAGTACTAAAAAAAACAACACAAAAATAAAATATGATCAATCAGATGACTACCGGGCAGGTTATGCCCGCTATGCAACGGGATGCATCTTAGGTTCCCATGACGTTGCTTCCCCTTGTTTTGATGCCATACATTGGAAGTGTCCCGTGGGGAATGACCAAAGTCTTTCACTTTTTCGTTGTTTTTTTTTCCTCTTTTCTTTTCTTCTTCCTCTCCCAAATCTTCACCCTTTTATTTTGCCCATTGATATTCTATTGGGGCTCCTAGGGGGCCTTCAACCTTGAAGGGTAACCAATGGCAGTTACTTTTTGGGTTTTGTTGATGTTGATTGTATTTGTACAGTTCACCATGCACATTTTAATGGTTATTGGGAGCTTTTCCTGAAAAGGACCACATTAAGGTCCACAGAAGTGTAAAATTTGTGTCTATATAGCGTATTACATCGAACTGACTATTATGTACAAGATTTGTTGGAGTAATGTAATGCCGCGTACACACGAGCGGACTTCACGGCAGACTTGGTCCGGCGGACCGGAGTCCGTTGGACAATTCGATCGTGTGTGGGCTCCAGCTGACTTTTTTTTCCCCAAAAGTTCGACGGACCTAGAAATGAAACATGTTTCAAATCTTTCCGACGGACTCGAGTCCGGTCGAAAAGTCCGCTCGTGTGTACGTGGCATTAGGAATACTTCCTGTCAATTGATTTTTGCTGAGATGTTATCTCTTGTTGCTCGTACACAGTTTCTGACATAAATAACCACTTGTCGACCACATAGCGCCGAATTACGGCGGCAAAGTGGCTCTTCTGTGCTGGATCACGTACCTAGTGCATGATCCGACACTTCCGAGTAGGGGGCGCACGGGCACCGATTTTGCTGTAATTAGAAGCAGCACAAGCCGATCAGCAGGTGCCAGCCAATGGATGACCACTGGCACCCGCTGATCGGCGAGGAGAAAGACAGTACAGAGCTCTGCCTATGTAAACCTCAAACAAACTATGTAAAGTGTGTGGAGAAATGGAGTTCTTCTTTAACCACTTTAGCTCCGGAATATTTTGCTATAATAAATATCCCCCAAAAATATATAAAAAAACTAATTTCTTTCTCAGTTTAGGCCGATATGTATGCTTCTACATATTTCTGGTAAAAAAAAATCACAATAAGCGTATACTGACTGGTTTGCGCAAAAGTTATAGCGTCTACAAAATGGGGGATAGATTTATGGTATTTTTATTATTATTATTTTTTTTTATTAGTAATGGCGGCGATCTGCGATTTTATCGTGACCGTGACATTATGGCGGACACATTGGACACTTTTGACACTATTTTGGGACCATTGCCATTTATACAGCGATCAGTGCTATAAAAATGCACTGATTACTGTGTAAATGACACTGGCAGGGAAGGGGGTTAAACACTAGGGGGCGATCAAGGGGTTAAGCGTGTCCTAGGGAGTGATTCTAACTGTGGGGGGGGATGGGCTTCCACTGACATGACAGCGATCACTGCTCCCGATGACAGGGAGCAGTTATCTCTGTCATGTCACTAGGCAGAACGGGGAAATGCCTTGTTTACAAAGGCATCTCCCCGTTCTTCCTCTCCACACCGCAATCGAACATCGAGTTCCCGGGACCCGCGGGCACGCTCCCGCGGCGCGCGGCGGGTGCGCGCGCGCCCGATAGGTGGAAAATTTAAAAGGACGTACAGGTACGCCCATTTGCCTGCCTGTGCCATTCTGCCGGTCTTCAAGCGGTTAAACGGGTTTTCGTTAATTTGGGTATTAACGAATTTGTCGAAATTAAAAGACGAATTTGGGAACAAAACTAATTATAGGTTGGACTTGATGGACTTGTGTCTTTTTCCAACCTCACTTACTATGTAACTATGTAATTGCACATGTCTACTGGAGGTTCCGGAACTGCATTGCCCCATAATCTGGAATAAAAAAAAAAAACCCCAGCTTGTACAGAATTTGCCCCTTATTGTCCTTCATCCTTCGCCCACAAGCTCATTCCTGCATTCTAAAGATTCAATTTAAGCCGTAGACGGTAACGTCAGATTCTTTAAAGATTCTCCTTATGTCTAATGCTCCTACAAAACAGCATTTCTCTCTAAACAATGGCTTGAGAAACTATGGGCATTTGCATGTTAATGAAGCCACACGGCAGTCAAGGTATTCTGTCGCATATGCTCCTCGGTAATATCCAGATGTCCTCTAAAATCCCACCGCCGGCAGAAAGATGTAATATTAAGCATTCCATATATAATTTATGAGCCCGGTGGCTGGGAGAATCTGGAGTGTATGATACCGGAGCCATAAAGCAGCTTGAAGAAGCCGAGGTTTTGCTGTAGTTGGTGTATTTTACTTTCAAAAGGCTCCGGAGCACAAGGTAGAGCGAGTGTAAAGGCGAGAGGCCGCCTGCTATTCATCGCAGTGTGTGCCGGGGGTTATTCGGTAAGGCCAAGCCACGGCCAGGGATGCGACCTAACAAAGTGACAAAGCCCACAGCGGATATAAAAAAGGAGGAGGGCGATCAGGTGTATTTCAAGTCCAAAGAGCCTCTGTTACACATGACAAGAAGCCAATCGTAAAAGCCGACACGTTTCCAGGAAGTAAACCTCCCTTTATCAGGGCTTAGATGCTGTCAAATAGAGAGAATAAGGAACAACTAAATAAAAAAATAAATAAAAGCATAACAGGCGTACTGATTTGTGTTGCCAGTTGTGCTTTTTCATATGTCACTTTATCCGATGCCCTGTACACACGGTCGGACATTGATCGGACATTCCGACAACAAAATCCTAGGATTTTTCCCGATGGATGTTGGCTCAAACTTGTCTTGCATACACACGGTCACACAAAGTTGTCGGAAAATCCGATCGTTCTGAACGCGGTGACGTAAAACACGTACGTCGGGACTATAAACGGGGCAGTGGCCAATAGCTTTCATCTCTTTATTTATTCTGAGCATGCGTGGCACTTTGTCCGTCGGATTTGTGTACACACGATCGGAATTTCCGACAATGGATTTTGTTGTCGGAAAATTTTATAGCCTGCTCTCAAACTTTGTGTGTCGGAAAATCCGATGGAAAATGTGTGATGGAGCCCACACACGGTCGGAATTTCCGACAAGATCCTATCACACATTTTCCATCGGAAAATCCGACCGTGTGTACGGGGCATAAGTCCGTAGGGTTCAATATTGAGTTGGCCCACCCTTTGCAGCTCAATTTTAAGGCTTGGCATGTTGGGTACCTATTCACTCTGTGCAACCTCACCTTTTATATCTTACCATGAATTGTAATATGTTGCATTTGTGTGCACTAAAATGAACCACCATTTTTTTTCCAGGGTCTCTGCTTCCAGAAAATATACACTATATTACCAAAAGTATTGGGACACCTGCCTTTACACGCACATGTACTTTAATGGCATCCCAGTCTTAGTCCGTAGGGTTCAATATTGAGTTGGCCCACCCTTTACAGCTATAACAGCTTCAACTCTTCTGGGAAGGCCGTCCACAAGGTTTAGGAGTGTGTCTATGAGAATGTTTGACCATTCTTCCAGAAGCGCATTTGTGAGGTCAGGCACTGATGTTGGACGAGAAGGCCTGGCTCGTAGTCTCCGCTCTAATTCATCCCAAAGGTGTTCTATCGGGTTGAGGTCAGGACTTTGTGCAGGCCAGTCAAGTTCCTCCACCACAAACTCACTCATCCATGTCTTTATGGACCTTGCTTTGTGCACCTTTTCCAAATCATGTGGTGGAGGGGGGATTATGGTGTGGGGTTGTTTTTCAGGGGTTGGGCTTGGCCCCTTAGTTCCAGTGAAGGGAACTCTTAAGTCGGCAGCATAGCACTCTTTGCAAAAGTTATAGCGTCTACAAAATAGGGGATAGTTTTATGGCATTTTTATTATTGTTTTTTTTTTACTAGTAATGGCGGCGATCTGCAATTTTTATTGGGACTGAGACATTATGGCGGACACATCGGACACTTTTGACACTATTTTGGGACCATTGTCATTTATACAGCGATCAGTGCTATAAAAATGCACTGATTACTGTGTAAATGACACTGGCAGGGAAGGGGGTTAAACACTAGGGGGGCGATCAAGGGGTTAAGTGCGTCCTAGGGAGTGATTCTAACTGTGGGGGGGGGGGGGGAGAAGGGCTCACTGCAACATGACAGACATGCCGCCCAACTTTTTGAGATGGGAATGAGGGACACCTAGCAGCAAAAGTACGCAGGCATAGGACACACCCCTTGCCACGCCCCCTTAAAGGAGAATTGTACCAAAAAAAAAAACAAGATCGGTTAAACCCACAAGTGCTTTTTTTTACCACTACTATTCATTTATATTGGCTTTTGGAATTTACAAATGCAGCAATTTAGAAAAAGGATGAAAGGTTTAGTGCTGGAAAACACTTTTTGATAGATAAAAAGTGCATTTTATATACATCTATAGAGATCAGACCAAAATGAGGGACAAATGAGGAGGAATGAGGGACAGAGGGACATTGCTCCAAATCAGGGACAGTCCCTCGAAATCAAGGACAGTTGGGAGCTATGTGACAGAGATCACTGCTCCCGATGATAGGGAGCAGTAGATCCCTGTCCTGTTGCTAGGCAGAACAGGGAAATGGCTTGGTTACAGAGGCATCTCCCCGTTCTGCCTCTTCTTCCCGCAATCGAACATCAAGTTCCCGAGACCCGCGGCGTGCTGCACGCGGGCGTGTGGCGCGCAGGCGCGCGCGTGCCCGATAGGTGGAAAATCCAAATGGATTTACAGGTACGCCCATTTGCCTGCATTTGCCATTCTGCCGACGTACATCTGTGTGCGGCGGTCGGCAAGCGGTTTTCGTTAATTCGGGTATTAACGAATTTGTTGAAATTAAAAAACGAATTCGGGAACAAAACTAATTATAGGTTGGACTTGATGGACTTGTGTCTTTTTTCAACCTCACCTACTATGTAATTGCACATCTCTACAACGTCAAGTTCGCGCGACCCGCGGGGACGTTCCCGCGGCGCGCGGGCGCCCGATAGGCAGCAAATTCAAAGGGACATACAGGTACGCCCATTTGCCTGCCTGTGCCATTCTGCCGACGTATATGTGCGTGCGGCGGTCGGCAGGTGGTTAAAATGTCTAAAGGGTCACTTTAAAATCGGATGAAACCGGCACCTTCACACGGGACTATTATGAACAGGTTGAAATTTCAAATAATAAATTTATGGAAAAGGGTTAGTCAAAATTAGATTTAGATAAAGCAGCGGAACATATTGCTGATATGCAGATGATAGAACTAATTAAATATAAAGATCAGGATGAGTCGGAATGCATTAAAATGGAATGGGCTCTTATTACCAATTAAAATTGCCATTTTAAAAAAGTTGGAGAGTGTAAAGAAGAATCATCCCAAAGAGAGATAAGATACTGGAACCCCATTTACCAGACAATTCATTGATGGCGGGGCTTTTTTTCTCAGGGAATAGGTGCAGGAACTCCCTCCTTTTCGAATCACCCCTTGTCTCCGCCCCCTACACACCTCTGAGCACCGACCTTGGGGTTCCACCCCCTACCCACCTCCCAGTACCCTCCCTTCCAGGGAATACACAAACAAGTAATTTGTATAGAATTTGATACTGATAACAAGAAAAGCAATAAAATAAATCCCCTGCAGCCGACAACAATAGACAACCCCCATTCAATAACATACCCATAACAACAATAGACCCCTCCCTCAACAGTAGATCCCTTCCTGCAACAAGTAACCCCCCTCCCACAACAATAGATCCTCCACCAGCAACAATAAACCTCCCCAGCAACACTAGACCCCCCCCACAACAATAGATCCCCCCACTAGCAATAATAGATTTCCCAACCGCCAACAACAATAGACCCCTCCCTCAACAGTAGATCCCTTCCTGCAACAAGTAACCCCCCTCCCACAACAATTGATCCTCCACCAGCAACAATAAACCTCCCCAGCAACACTAGACCCCCCACAACAATAAATCCCCCCAGCGACCATAGATCACCCAGCAGCCAGCATCAGTAGTCCCTCCAGCATACTATAGTACCCCTCGCCATTACATACAGTATGTGCTGGAGGTGCCGGAACTGCGACCCCCCCCCCCGCCCCCCCGCGTTCCCGCAGAAAAAAAGCCCTGGGTATATTAGGAAAGCTCCATCATTATGTAATAGAGTCACTTCCCAAATATTGTGAATCTTTCGTTTCGCCATGGTTTTTCTTTTTTATTTCTTATATAATAGCACTTCCTTTTGGTCTTTTGTCAAATATTTCACATGCCCCTCCCAGGAGTGATTAGGATAAGCACTCCACAATCACATCTCACGTGCGGGCTCGGCTCCGCTCCACCGAAGCAATCAATTGTAGTAACAACGGGATAGCAGCAGCACACCAAGATGCAACAAAAATATATTTTTCTTTTATTCTGCCACGGTTTCCCTTTACATTTATACGTGGTATTATAATGCTTCCTTTTTTATTATTTTGTTCTTGGAAAAAAAAATCAACATCTCCCTCAACACATTCTATAATGATTAAAATTATGTTCCCGGGACTCATCAGAAATAAGGAAGCCTCTTGGGAGGGTGGTGAAGAAGATTCTTTAACATTACAGGACAAGTCCAGTTCACCACGAAATTTACCACCTTCCTGACCCGGTCATTTTTTGCGATACAGCACTGCATCGATTTAACTGACAATTGCGCGGTTGTGCGACATTGTACTCACACAAAATTAAGGTTCTTTTTTTCCCCACAAATAGAGCTTTCTTTTGATGGTATTTGATCACCTCTGCTGTTTTTTTTTTTTGCGCTATAAACAAAAGAAGAGCGCCAATTTGGAAAAAAACACAATATTTTTTACTTTTTGCTATAATAAATATCCCCCCCCAAAAAAATTCCTCAGTTTAGGCCGACATGTATTCTTCTACATATTTTTGGTAAAAAAAAAATCGCAATAAGCGTATATTGATTGGTTTGTGCAAAAGTTATAGCGCCTACAAAATAGGTTATTGATTTATGGCATTTTTATTTTTTTTTATCATTTTTTTTTTTTTTACTAGTAAATGGGGGTGATCTGCGACATTGCAGCGGACAGATCGGACACTTTTGACACTTTTTTGAAACCATTGATATTTATACAGCGATCAGTGCTAAGAAAATGCAGAGAAGGGGTTAACACCAGGGGGCGATCAAGGGGTTAAATGTGTTCCCTCACTGTGTGTTCTAACTGTGGGGGGAGGGGACTGACTGAGGGCGGAGACCGATCGGTGTTCCTATATATTAGGAACACACAATCTGTCTCCTCACCCCTGACAGGACGTGGATCTATGTGTTTACACACACAGATCCACGTTCCTGCTCTGTCACAAGCAATCGCGGGTACAAATCGGACATCGCGGCTGCCGGGCACGCATATCGGCTCATTAGTGAAGTGGCGGTCATGTACGCGAGCCCCCTATATCCCTTAAAGCGGCAGCTGTACAGCTACGGCGATTTGCGCAGGGGAGCCATTCTGCTGCCATCAAACGACAGTGGGTGGTCGGCTAGTGGTTAAAAGAGAAGAATGGATGTAAAAAAAAGAAAGCAAAGCTCCATACTCACCTAGGTGGATACAGCATCAAACCAGTGGCGGAATGACCAGGGTCGCAAAGGTTGCACTTGTGACCGCTCCCCGGTGTTCCGCCACTGTTGGGGGGACCCAAGGGGTTTGCTGGCCATGCTGCAGGGCTCTGAGCTGAGAGTGTCTCTCTCATACAGCCCAGAGCTTGCAATGACTGTTCCCCCCTCCTTCCTCCCTCGCACGGATGGGAGAACAGAAAGTTGATCTGTTCCTTCTCCTCCTGCCCCTCTCCTCTAGTGTGCAAGTGTGAACGATCAAATTCAGCTTAGCTTCACACTTCCTGTGGTGCATACACAGGAGGAGATGGGCAGAAGGAGAAGGAGCAGATTGGCTCTCTCCTCTCCCATCTGTGTGAGGGAGGGAGGTGGGGGGAACTGTCACTGCAGGCTCAGGGCTGTATGCTAGAGATGCTCTCAGCTCAGAGTCCTGCTGAGGATGCACTGATAGGTGGCACTGATAGGCAGCACTGATGGGCACTGATAGACTGCATTGATGAGCACTGAGAGGGGACACTGGTGATGAGCACTGATAGGCAGCACTGATGGGCATTAATAGGCGGCATTGATAAGCACTGATAGGTGGCACCAATGGCCACTGATAGGCAGCATTGATGAGTGCTGATAGATGGCACTAATAGGCGGCACTGATGGGCATTAATAGGCGGCATTGATGAGCACTGATAGGTGGCACCAATGGCCACTGATAGGCGGCACTAATAGGCTGAGCTGATGGGGCTGCACTGATTATCAGTGTAAACAATGTACTGACGGCCTTGGTGATTAACGTCTCTCCTTTCCTTACACCGACACAGGGTGGGAGGACAGAACTGCGGATAACTGGCAACTCTGTTTACATGTAAAAAAAAGTGTAAAAACTGCCCTAGAACAACTATCCCTACAAAAATATTAAGCAGCATTAATATTGTGTAACACAATCACAAGCAGTGAATAAATAAGTAAAAAATTGCGCTATAAACATCAAATTAAAGTCCATATACGTACCAAACCAAATGATACATGTGAAAGGTAGTCCTTATTAATGTGGCAAAATGACTAATTCCATATCCGTGTCCATCACCAAATATCCCAGTGAATCCAGCACCAGCTGTGAGAAGGCTTATTAGCTCCAATGGACCCCTTGCCTTGTCACAGAGGGTCATTGATCGCCTGCGGCTTAAACCCAGCCAGGGCATTTCTTCACACTTTAGGATCGCTTCACACTCCGGATGATATCCGTGGAAATGGATAGAGGGTTGCCACTGCAAAAAGAAGCCAAACGGCTCCCCATAGTGTCAAATTCTTTAGGTTTATTTGGGATTCCACTCGTATATATACACAATGAGCTGATATCCAAAAAGCCTTAAAGGGTTTATAAACCCTCATTTTTTTTTTCCTAAATAACAAACATGTCATACTTACCTCCACTGTGCAGTTTGTTTTGCACAGTGTGGCCCTGATCATGTCTTCTGGGGTACCCCGGAGGGTCTTGTGGCTCCCCCCCACATCGGTAAACCTCCTGGCAGAATGCCGGACTCGGCCCCGCCCTCCGGCGCCCACGTCATTGGATTTGATTGATAGCAGCGGGAGCCAATGGCTGCACTGCTATCAATCTATACAATCAAGAACCCCGGGCAGAGAGGTACAGCACGTCTTCGCCAAGGGATGGTTAAGGTAAAAAAACACAAGGGTTTACAACCCCTTTAAGTTTAGTGTGTCAGCCAGCACACATCTAAACAAACCCCATCGTTGGGACACAAGAAGAGAGATGGTGACGTCAGCACATTGCTCCGCCCTATGCGTTTCGTCACACCTGACATTGCCCTGGGGCATGGCCTCAGCTGATCACATGGTAAAGGGCCACTGTGATTGGCACTTTACCGTGATCTATGATCAGGTGAAGGACACAGCAGTCACAGAGCATGCTGGATGCGTGCCCCAGGGGTCACGCGGGAAGCAGGTTTCTGGGAGGATGTCCATGGACGCCCTCCCAGAACTAAAAGCTTGAAAACGGGGGGGTTAGGGGGCCCCTTCATGGTTTCTTGCACCGGCACCTTGAAGGTTCTAGTTACGCCTCTGCATCAGACTGATGCTGCATCTATCCCCTGCTTTCTCTAAGATCGAGAACTTGAACCATCAAAGACCGCTGATCAGCCGGTGTCAGTCATGGGCTGGCAGACCCATTAATTGCTGTGGTGATGGCAGCTGCCTTGCCCCCCACCATGGCAATGCATGACTCTAATCTAGGGCAGGCAGCATACTGGGCCACCCCTGGAATTCAGGAGAAGACAGATTTCTTTCACCTCCCGCCCTCTGCTGTGCTTCCGGTGCCAAAAGGTGGGGCTTTGATGTGAAGAGTGGACTGGGTGATTGGGGGGGACTCTGGTGTGGATCACATGGTAAAAAACGCCCCAAAAATCCATTGTAATTCCAGGTTGTAATGCGACAACACAGGAAAAACACCAAGGGGGGAAAATACTTTCCCAAGGCAACGTACTTAGATGAGTAGCTGGAGGAGTATGCCAGGGAACCAGGCAAGGCCCTATCCTAAAGTACCTTACATCCCACTACAGCTATAGCATGACCTGGCATGTTCCTCTGCTCGTTGGTGGGGGGGCAGCGTGCGTCACATGCCCCACGGCCCGGGGCCTCCCTCTCCCCTCCTGATGGCTTTCATCTCTTTTTTCAGGACAAGATTTACCCCGGTGGAGGGTCTGCTCCCTCACGTTGATGATCCTTCCACAGGTCCACCTACAGAAACTTTTTTTTACCACTTTTACTTCTTCTAGATCAGGGGTCTCCAAACTTTCTAAACAAAGGGGCAGTTTACTATCCTTCAGACTTTAGGGGGTCAGACCATGGCCATCAGGAGTAAATAATGTCCTGGCACCAGTGGGAGTAAACAATGGCCCATCTTTGGTGTCAGTAAGAGGAATTGTGTCCCATCAATGGTGTCCTTTAGAGGAACTGCGCCCCATTGTTGGTGTCATTGGCACGGCATATGTCCCTTCGATGGTGTCAGTGGATGAAATTGAGCCCCAAGGGCCGACGAAAAGCAAGCAAAGGGTCGCACCTGGTTTGGAGCAGTTTGGAGAATCGAGACTACTGTTCTAGATAGTCAAGTTTGATTGCCTCTGGGGAACTCACTAAACCATCCAATCAGTGGTAGTGATTGGTGGCATGTACAAAGGGCAGGGACTTAATCAACACGAGGTTATGACCCGCACTTACTGGGAATTCCTGGTTTATGGGAAATAATTGCAATCTCCGATCCCTATTCCAAACAAGGGCACCTGTTGGCAAAGGGCAGACACATGCTTTTCCATTCAGTGTAGCGTGGCTGCAGCCCTGGACATCTCACAGACTTGTTATTGCTTGATCTTGTGTGACTGAAAGCCTCTTGTCCCTTTAAGAAGTTAGATGCGGGGGGTCACCTAACTTGTTAGCATGGAGGAGTCTCATTCGTTATCAGAATTAACCAGACAAAACGATTTACCGACTAAGAACGGCCATGCACCACCACCCACACAATCAAGAAAGAGCTACCAATCTGTAAAAAAAAAGCCTTCACAAACAGTTGAGCAAGGACAGATGTGCAGATTCAAAACATTTGTTTCATTTCGTTTCAATTCGTTATTTAAATAATCAATCTGTTAAATTTGTTTTATTCGTTTGCAGAATTTGTTTCTTTTTGTTTATTCGTTTTTAAATTCAATTCAAATGTTCTGAATTCGGTCAAATTTAATTTTGTTCAAACGAATTCAGAAAATTTGAATCAGCATTCAAATTCAAATATATTCTATTTAAAGTTCGAGTTTCGGAAGATGGGTATATTCTTTGTAATTTATTCTATTGTACTGTTTTTTTTTTCTATTCTATTGGGGGAAAAAATGAACATAAAAGAAATTATGGGTAATAAATGATGGTCTCTCAGTATATTTATTTAGACAAATGACATATAAAATAAAAAAAATTCATAATTTTTTTACAAAAGTATTAAAAATTTGTAAAATCAGTATGAGCAGCTTTATATTGGTCAACTATAAGTAAAAATACTAAGGCAACAGTCAGAGGTAATTAAAGTATTATCTTCCTACATGTTTTGCGGTCGCATCCGCTTCTTCGGGGTTAGAAATTTCTTCGTCTGACAAAAGTGCCTAATATTGACAATATAAATTTAGAAGCATAAAAATACATGTTAGATGCCAAATATAATACTCACTATTATAAAAACGCCTATTCCATAGAACAGAGGGAAAAGGGGAGGGGAAAAAAAGAGAAAAAAAAAAATTCCACAAGACACAATAGCCATGTACACATACAAGGTGGGTTCATTACGTATGACTATTGTATTATTTTTCTATTCTATTCTTTTATTTTCTATTTAGTTCTCTTTTCTGTTCCATTTTTTCCAAATTCTAATTTATTTTATATTCGAAATTTGAATTTCGGAAGATGGTTATACTGTATTCTTTCAATTTTTTCTACTCTTCTCTATTCTATTCTAATCTATTCTATTCAAGTTCAAATTTATTCTATCCAAAATTCGAATTTCAGAAGACAGTTATATTCTTTTCATTTTATTCTATTCTATTCTATTTATTTTTCTATTATTTTCTATTCTGTTCTATTATATTCTTTTCTATTCTATTTGAATTTGAATGTATTCTATTACAAATTTGAATTTCGGAAGACGGTTATATTCTCTCAATTTTTTTCTTTTCTATTGTTTTTTTTCTATTCTATTCTTTTCTATTTTATTCTATTATATTTCTATATTTTCTATTCTATTTTTGTATTCTTTTATTTTATAATCTATTCTGTTCTGTTTTACGCCGTTCTATTCTTTTATATCTTAGTCTTTTATATTTTTTTGTATTCTCTGCATTGTTTTTCCCACTGATACCAATGATGGAGCAATATTCCTCCAACTGATACCAATGATGGGACACTATTCCTCCCACTGACACCAATGATGGGGCACTATTCCTCCCACTGATACCAATGATGGGGCACTATTCCTCCCACTGACACCAATGATGGGACACTATTCCTCCCATTGACACCAATGATGGGGCACTATTCCTCCCACTGATACCAATGATGGGACACTATTCATCCCACTGGCATCAATGATGGAACACTATTCCACCAACTGACACCAATGATGGGACACTATTCCTCCCACTGACACCAATGATGGGACACTATTCCTCCCAATGATACCAATGATGGGGCACTATTCCTCCAACTGATACCAATGATGGGACACTATTCCTCCCACTGACACCAATGATGGGGCACTATTCCTCCCACTGACATCAATGATGGGACACTATTCCACCAACTGATACCAATTATGGGACACTATTCCTCCCACTGACACCAATGATAGGACACTATTCGTCCCACTGATACCAATTATTAGACACTATTCGTCCCACTGACACCAATGATGGGACACTATTCCACCAACTGACACCAATGATGGGGCACTATTCCCCCCACTGACACCAATGACGGGACACTATTCCTCAGATGGACACCAATGATGGTGCACTATCCCATCATTAATCAGACTAATCCTTTATTTTCTATTCTATTTTATTCTATTCTTGTTTTCAAATTCAATTCTGATTCAAATTCGATTTTACCCTATTTTGTTACAAATGTAAAAACTTTACTTACTTCAATGTTCTTTACCTATACAATAAACCTTTATTGTAAAAGAAAAAAAGTAATTTCAGCTGAATTTCGTTTCGTTATTTCGGATTCTCTAAAATTCATCATTGTAATTCAGAAACTCGGATACATCCGAATTTCCAAATAGAGAAAAAATCGTCCTGAAATTTTGATTCAGAACAAAGCGAGCCGCACCTGTTTAGGCCAGATTTCAAGCTCATCTAATCGAAAATTGGTGCATTGGGCGACAACCAGATTGCTTTGACCAGCATTGGCATGGCCGGGCCCTAAAATCGAGCTTTAGAGCCCCCAGACAGAGCACGTTGGCTTTGCCCGTACCGCCGCAAACGCACCGCCACCTCCGACAAACATCTCCAAATAAAGGAATACAAAAGCCTTCCCTCTCACCTGATGCTTTTGTAATGTGTAAAATGTATCTGAACCAATTTCATTGTATTCTAAACAATGCCGCTCAATGGAAAACAAGAGCCGCATTAAAATGACTTATAAACATGTTTAGACCATTTTCAAGTAAATGAGGTGTAAACAAATCGATAAAAAGCCCTACGCAAGCACAGGACGCCAGCCGTATATAATCATCTCCCTATTATGCCATGGAGAGGCCCGGGGAGGGTGGGCCCTTGGGTGCCGTAGATGTGTTTTGTTTGCCGCAGTTATGGGGGGAACCGTCATCGGCGTTCTGTACGCCGGGGACGATGGGTATTACTTCACCATTTTAAATACTTCTGCAAGCTGAAAATTCAGCACATCGGGCACTAAAGAAGATGAAAAAAAAAAAAAACATTTCAATGAGCTCCATATCTCTGCAGCGCTCGATATTGTTGGGTGTACGAGCGGAGCGGAGGAGCTTTTTCAAAGTGTAAAAAGTGGATTCACGGTACAGCTAAACCCAGGGGTGAGATATCAATGATGGAGGGCGATGAGCGCAGAAAACATTCCGTCCTGGATCTTCTCCCATAGATCGGCTAAAAAAAAAAAAAAAATCAAAGGGCAACGGTGTAAATTCTGTGTCTGTGCGTGGAATAAGTACATTAATATCTAGATTATGGATTTCTGTTTCCTAGGAGGGCGCACATCATTTAAGTGATATTTAGTTATAGGTGGCCTCTGGCTTCTTATATGTCTTGGAAACTCAACCAATGAGATCTCAATGCCATAAATCCTGACACTCTGTTCCTGCCCACCAGAGAGGCCTGGAGCGAGGGGATCGAAAAGAGCGAGCAGAGGGCCAGCATGACAGGAGTGATAAGGGCAATAGCAAGGGTTAAGAAAATAGTGCAGAGGTGGGGTGGGGGAGTAGTGATTGGAGGAAAGGTAGGGATAGGAGGGGTTTAGGTAGGTAGGGATAAGAGGGGTTTAGTTTCTTTAAGGGGTTAGGGGGGTGACTGCAGGGGATCACTAGCAGGAGCAGTTCCCTACCTGCCCTCCTTGTTTTTTCAATTTGTCTTTATTTCAGGTGTGGTGGCAGCAGGACATGTCATGGCAGCATTGAACTGGCGGTGGTGGTCTTTAATGGTGGCAAGATAACCAACGAGTGTAGGGGACTCATTGGTGGTATGGGCCCCCTGGTGTTTTCAGTCAACTGGAAGTGGTTAGCTGGAAGATGGTAATGGTGGCACTGCGAGGAATGGGTTTGTCTCCAAGCTGGTGTGACACGGCTGGAGGCCTAGTACGGAAAAAGGCCCGCAGTGTGGAAGTGGAACAGAGTTATGTTGGGAAGTGCCGTCAAAGACCACCAGGGGGAGCAACTGATATTTGTTTTTTTTTTTGTTATGGTTAAAATGTTATATATATTGAATATTTGTAAATAAAAAGGCTGCTATGGCCAGTTATACTCCAACTCAAGTGTGGTCTTGTAGGTAATGTTAAGTGGGGTCAGGGTTGGAGTATGATAATGGTGGCAGTCATAGGAAGGTTGGACATCTTACCTACCGTGGTCATGGGAGTTTTGTGTGTTCCCGGCCCCCATGGGGAGTTCCCATCAACTTATGTAAGTTCCAGCTTATTTTACTACGTTCTCCATATTAAAAAATAACTAACTAAAATAACTAAAAAATCCCAGCAGGGATGATGGGAACCCTATATAATAATAGGCACAGCAGGTGTGAAGCCCAAGAACGTAGCATAGCAGTGGCGGCTGGTGCTCAAAATTTTTTTTTGAAAAATACTGAACATCAATTGCAGCCACTGTATCATCAAACGCAGCCACTGTGCCATCAAACGCAACCAATGTGCCCATTAAATGCCGCCACTGTGCCCATCAATTGCAGCCACTGTGCCCATCAATTGCAGCCACTGTGCCTTTTAAAGGCTGCCACTGTGCCCATCAAATGCAGCCACTGTGCCATCAAATGCTGGCACTGTGCTCATCAAATGCTGCCACTGTGCCCATCAAACGCTGCCACTGTGCCATCATACACAGCCACTGTGCCCATCAAACGCTGCCACTGTGCCATCAAACGCTGTCACTATGCCATCAAACGCTGTCACTATGCCATCAAACACTGCCACTGTGCCCATCAAACACTGCCACTGTGCCCATTAAATGCTGCCACTGTGCCCATCGAATGCTGCCACTGTGCCATCAAACGCTGCCACTGTGCCCACCTCAAAAAAAAAAAAATGTGTGTGTATATATAATACATACTCCTTTTTTAACAAATAAAGTGCAACATTTATTGTAAAGTGCCAGTTTACGAGGACATGCACCTCCAAAATTCACATGCATTAAACAAATAAATATAGAACAGATGTAACAACAAAATAATTTAAAGTGAAGTTCCACCCAAAAGTGGAACTTCCGTTAATTGTACCCCTCCCCCCCTCCGGTGCCACATTTGGCACCTTTCAGGGGAGAGGGGGGACAGCATACCTGTCTTACCCACTTCCGGGAGCCTCAGCCGCGGGTATTGACGTCACGGCTGGGGCTCCCTCCTCCTCCCCCTGTCGCCGGGCCAGTAGGAGAGAGGAGCGGAGCCTCGCACATGCGCAGTAGGGTTCCCGGCGTGAGGTCAAAAGGCTACACTGTCGCGTCCCTTACTCGCAGTGGAGGCAGCATGCACCCTACAGCTGATGGAAACCTCAGCTGCGGTGCTGACATCGCTGGACTCCAGGACAGGCAAGTGTCCGATTATTAAAAGTCAGCAGCTGCAGGATTTGTAGCTGCTGGCTTTTAATTTTTGCAGCGGTGGGCGGACCTCAAAAAAAACACCACAATCTGTGATAATGGTTCCCTCACAAGGAATTTCTAAAACAAGTAATGGCTGGGGACCCCTTCTGAACTATGTCTCTATTCAGGGTCTTTCTGAGGTCTGGGGGCCCTTCCTGCACTATGTTTCTATGCAAGCTCCGATATGTGGGGCCCCTTCTGCCCCAAGGTGTCCGCACACATGTGTTGGTCTGTGCAGAGGAGTGAGGCTGAGAGTGCTGAGTGTGCCAGCCAAGGGCCCCTCTCCTCAGGCTGCCTGTATTGATTGTGCAAAGTGGGGCCCAGACCCCGGGCCGCTCACTCCTCAGTGCCCATCAATGCAGCCTGATCAGTGCCCAGCAATGCAGCCTTACCAGTGCCCATCAAATGCAGCCTGATCAGTTCCCCTTCAAATTCAGCCTTACCAGTGCCCATCAATGCAGCCTTAACTGTGCCCATCAATGCAACCTTACCAGTGCCCATCAATGCAGCCTTAACTGTGCCCATCAATGCAACCTTACCAGTGCCCATAAATGCAGCCTTACCAGTGCCCATCAATGCAGCCTTACCAGTGTATAAATCAATGCAGCCTTACCAGTGCCCATCAATGCAGCCTGACCAGTGCCCAACAATGCAGCCTGACCAGTGTCCAACAATGCAGCCTTACCAGTGTCCAGCAATGCAGACTGATCAGTGCCCAGCAATCAATGTAGCCCGATCAGTGTCCAACAATGCAGCCTCACCAGTGCCCAGCAATGCAGCCTTACCAGTGCCCAGCAAATGCAGCCTCATCAATGCCCAGAAATGCAGCCTTACCAGTGCCCGCAATGCAGACTGATCAGTGCCTAGCAATGTAGCCTGATTAGTGCCCAGCAATGCAGCCTCACCAGTGCCCAGCAATGCAGCCTCACCAATGCCCAGCAATGCAGCCTCACCAGTGCCCAGCAATGCAGCCTTACCAGTGCCCAGCAATGCAGCCTCACCAGTGCCCAGCAATGCAGCCTTACCAGTGCCCAGCAATGCAGCCTTACCAGTGCCCATCAATGCAGCCTTAGCAGTGCCCATGAAAGCAGCCTTACCAGTGCCCAGCAATGCAGACCGGTCAGTGCCCAGCAGTGCAGCCTCATCAGTGCCCAGCAATGCAGCCTGATCAGTGCCCAGCAATGCAGCCTTACCAGTGCCCATCAAATGCAGCCTGATCAGTTCCCCTTCAAATTCAGCCTTACCAGTGCCCATCAATGCAGCCTTAACTGTGCCCATCAATGCAACCTTACCAGTGCCCATCAATGCAGCCTTAACTGTGCCCATCAATGCAACCTTACCAGTGCCCATAAATGCAGCCTTACCAGTGCCCATCAATGCAGCCTTACCAGTGGCCATCAATGCAGCCTTACCAGTGCCCATCAATGCAGCCTGACCAGTGCCCAACAATGCAGCCTGACCAGTGTCCAACAATGCAGCCTAACCAGTGTCCAGCAATGCAGACTGATCAGTGCCCAGCAATCAATGTAGCCCGATCAGTGTCCAACAATGCAGCCTCACCAGTGCCCAGCAATGCAGCCTTACCAGTGCCCAGCAAATGCAGCCTCATCAATGCCCAGAAATGCAGCCTTACCAGTGCCCGCAATGCAGACTGATCAGTGCCTAGCAATGTAGCCTGATTAGTGCCCAGCAATGCAGCCTCACCAGTGCCCAGCAATGCAGCCTCACCAATGCCCAGCAATGCAGCCTCACCAGTGCCCAGCAATGCAGCCTTACCAGTGCCCAGCAATGCAGCCTCACCAGTGCCCAGCAATGCAGCCTTACCAGTGCCCAGCAATGCAGCCTTACCAGTGCCCATCAATGCAGCCTTAGCAGTGCCCATGAAAGCAGCCTTACCAGTGCCCAGCAATGCAGACCGGTCAGTGCCCAGCAGTGCAGCCTCATCAGTGCCCAGCAATGCAGCCTTATCAGTGCGCATCAATGCAGCCTTAGCAGTGCCCATCAATGCAGCCTTACCAGTGCCCATCAATGCAGCCTTACCAGTGCCCAGCAATGCAGACTGGTCAGTGCCCTGCATTGCAGCCTCACCAGTGCCCAGCAATGCAGTGTCTGAAACTTGGACTTGAATATCCCGGCACGCCTGTCCTCCCCTCCCTTGGTCCTCCTCCTTCAGCGGCCGCTGTAACAAGGTCAGCCTCCTATACCGACATCCTATAATTCACGTCACACTGATTCAATTTGTCCGCATAGGATCAGTGTTCCACCTATCACTGGAGGCGGGACAGCGCTGGAGGAGGACTGAGGGAGGGGGGGACGGGCACGCTGGGATGACCCCCCCCCAATGTGTGGCACCTGGGGCGGACTGCCCGCCCCCTGCTGGCAAGGACACCCTCCCCTTCCCGCACACCCACACTGCCTGCCACAGCTCGCATACTTGAGGCCAGTCCTGCAGGACGCCGCTGCTAATGGGAAAGGCGTTCCTGCTGTGGAAAAAGTACAGGAACGCCGTTCCCATGCGTTCCTGCAGGTCTCGAGCCCTGGTGGGGGGGATATTTTCTTGGCACGCTTTGGGCCCCTTAGTACCAATTGAGCATCATATAAACACCACGGTCTACCTGAGTATTGTTGCTGACCATGTCCATCCCTTTATGACTACAGTGTCCCCATCTTCTGATGGCTCCTTCCAGCAGGATAATGCACCATGTCACAAAGCTCCAATCATCTCACCACTGGACAATGAGGTCTCTGTACTCCAATGGTCTCCACACATCTCATCCAATAGAGCACCTCTGGGATGTGGTGGAAAGGGAGACTCACATAATGCAGCAACTGCGTGGTGCTAACATGTCACTATGGACCAAAATCTCTTTCCACGAAAAATGAAGGCAGTTCTGAAGGCAAAGGGGGTCCAACCCGGAACTAGCAAGGTGTACCTCATAAATTGGCCGGTGATTGTATACTCCAGTTACTTTTTTCCAGCACTGCTTCCTCCTCTAATTTTAGACTTTAAAGTGAACCTGTCCTCAGATGTATTATTTCATCTTATGTGCGGCATGCTTAGTAATGTGTGAGTGTAACACTTCCAGGTATTTAATACCTCTGACAGAGATTACCGTACTACCCCTGACAACGCCTGTATCTGCTTTTCTCTCCAGAAGGACAGCACTATCTTTGTTGTCATGCCAATCCCAGAACCTGTGCATATCTTGGGTGTATTCACAAATGTCTGACACAGTTCAGCCCCATTGCTGCGCAGCCTCTCACCTTGTGACTTGATACAAAGTTACAATGTTGCAGTCTGATCACTGGGGGGAGGGGAGACTGAGGAAATGCTTCCTCCTGCCTGCAGCAGACTGACGGCATCATCTAAGTCTAAGGCTGGAGCTGAATGATGGCTTTTTATGATAAACAAAATAAATGATCGTGTTGCTTTATATTGTGAGCGAGGAATTCATTCATACAGACTTGTAAAGTTATTAATTTAAACGCCTTTCGTAACATGGAAGATTCACTGAGGTCATTACTGAATGCCGGGTAGCAGTGTTATTGATAATGACTGCGCTATATTCATTCTTCTCTCATTGATCATTTGGTAAAGACAGCGGTTGTATCAGCTCCACAAATCAATAATTTAATCCCAGTATTACAAGAGTGTGTTCCGCGGTGGATCAATGTGCCTTTGTTCCTTTACCAACCAATCACCGGTATTGGTTAAATTGGGTGAAAATCATCTTATGCTTATAGATTTTAAAGTGTTACTAAACCCAGGACCCTGCATTCACTATATGTGATCTCCCCAGGACCCTGCATTCACTATATCTGGTCTCCCCAGGAGCATTCATTCACTATATCTGATCTCCCCAGGACCCTGCATTCACTATATCTGGTCTCCCCAGGAGCCTGCATTCACTATATCTGCTCTCCCCAGGAGCCTGCATTCACTATATCTGGTCTCCCCAGGAGCCTGCATTCACTATATCTGATCTCCCCAGGAGCCTGCATTCACTATATCTGATCTCCCCAGGACCCTGCATTCACTATATCTGATCTCCCCCTGAGCCTGCATTCACTATATCTGGTCTCCCCAGGAGCCTGCATTCACTATATCTGATCTCCCCCGGAGCCTGCATTCACTATATCTGGTCTCCCCAGGAGCCTGCATTCACTATATCTGATCTCCCCCGGAGCCTGCATTCACTATATCTGGTCTCCCCAGGACCCTGCATTCACTATATCTGGTCTCCCCAGGAGCCTGCATTCACTATATCTGATCTCCCCAGGAGCCTGCATTATATCTGGTGATCCCAGGAGCCTGAATTCACTATATCTGGTCTCCCCAGGAGCCTGCATTCACTATATCTGCTCTCCCCAGGAGCCTGCATTCACTATATCTGCTCTCCCCAGGAGCCTGCATTCACTATATCTGCTCTCCCCAGGATCCTGCATTCACTATATCTGGTCTCCCCAGGAGCCTGCATTCACTATATCTGATCTCCCCAGGAGCCTGCATTCACTATATCTGATCTCCCACAGTAAACAGAACATGGAAATGCCATTATTTTAGTAAATACAGTGTCTTGAAAAAGTATTCATACCCCTTGGAATTTTCCACATTTTTTCATGTTACAACCAAAAACGTAAATGTATTTTTATTGGGATTTTATGTGATAGACCAACACAAAGTGGCACATAATTGTGAAGTGGAAGGAAAATGATAAATGGTTTTCCAAATGTTTTACAAATAAATATGTGAAAAGTGTGGGGGGGCATGTGTATGGCGCCCCCCGGAGTCAATACTTTGTAGAACCGCTTTTCACTGCAATCACAGCTGCAAGTCTTTTTGGGGATGTCTCTACCAGCTTTGCACATCTAGAGAGTGACATTTCTGCCCATTCTTCTTTGCAAAATATCTCAAGCTCTGTCAGATTGGATGGAGAGTGTCTGTGAACAGCAATTTTCAAGTCTTGACACAGATTCTCAATTGGATTTAGGTCTGGACTGTGACTGGGTCCTTCTAACACATGAATATGCTTTGATCTAAACCATCCCATTGTAGCTCTGGCTGTATGTTTAGGGTCGTTGTCCTGCTGGAAGGTGAACCTCTGCCCCAGTCTCAAGTCTTTTGCAGACTCTAATGCCCCGTATACATGAGCGGATTTTCCGTCAGAAAAAACTTGGATGGTTTTTCCGACGGGATTCCGCTCAAGCTTGCCTTGCATACACACGGTCACACAAAAGTTCTCTGAACTTTCGACCGTCAAGAACGCGGTGACGTACAACACTACGACGAGCCGAGAAAATTAAGTTCAATGCTTCTGAGCATGCTTCGAATTGTTCCCGAGCATACGTAGGAAATTTGCGTGTTGGAATTTGTACAGACGATCGGAACTTTTTCCGACCGAAAAATAGAGAACCTGCTCTCAATTTTTTGCTGGCGGGAATTTTCGCCAGCAAAAGTCCAATGGAGCATACACACGGTCGCAATTTCTGACCAAAAGCTGACATTGGACTTTTGCTGGGGGTATTTCCGATCGTGTGTACACGGCATAACAGGTTTTCTTCTAAGATTGTCCTGTATTTGGCTCCATCCATCTTCCCATCAACTCTGACCAGCTTCCCTGTCCCTGCTGAAGAAAAGCATCCCCACAATATGATCCTGCCACCACCATGTTTCACAGTGGGGATGGTGTGTTCAGGGTGAAGTGCAGTGTTAGTTTTCCACCACACATAGCGTTTTGCTTTTAGGCCAAAAAATACATTTTGGTCTCATCTGACCAGAGCACCTTCTACATGTTTGTTGTGTCCTCCACATGGCTTCTCACAAACTGCATATAGGACTTCTTATGTCTTTCTTTCAACAATGTCTTTCTTCTTGCCACTCTTCCATAAAGGTCAGATTTGTGGAGAACACGACTAATAGTTGTCCTGTGGACAGATTCTCCCACCTGAGCTGTGGATCTCTGCAGCTCCTCCAGAGTTACCATGGACCTCTTGGCTGCTTCTCTGATGAATGCTCTCCTTGCCCGGCCGGTCAGTTTAGGTGGACGGCCATGTCTTGGTAGGTTTGCAGTTGTGCCATACTCTTTCTCTGTGAAATGTTCAAAGTTTGGGATATTTTTTTATAACCTAACCCTGCTCTAAACTTCTCCACAACTTTATCCCTGACCTGTCTGGTTTGTTCCTTGGCCTTCATGATGCTGTTTGTTTACTAAGGTTCTCTAATGCCCCGTACACACAATCAGAAATTCCGCCAGCAAAAGTCCGATAAAAGCTTTTGGTCAGAAATTGCTGGCAGAATTCCAGCCAGCAAAAGATTGAGAGCAGGTTCTCTATTTTTCGGTCGGAAAAATTCCTATCCAAAAAATGCGATCGTCTGTATGCAATTCGGACACGCAAAAAATCACGCAAGCTCGGAAACAATTTGGCCCATGCTTGGAAGCATTGAACTTCGTTTTCTCGGCTCGTCGTAGTGTTGTACGTCACCGTGTTCGTGACGGTCAAAAGTTCAGAGAACTTTTGTGTGACCGTGGGTATGCAAGGCAAGCTTAAGTGGAATTCCGTCGAAAAAACCATCCAAGGTTTTTCTGACGGAATTTCTGATGGTTTGTACGGGGCATTACAAACCTCTGAGGGCTTCACAGAACAGCTGTATTTATACTGAGATTAAATTACACACAGTTGGACTCTATTTACTAATTAGGTGACTTCTGAAGGCAATTGGTTCCACTAAATTTTAATTAGGGGGTATCAAAGTAAAGGGGGCTGAATACAAATGCACACCACACTTCTTACATATTTGTAATACATTTGGAAAACCATTTATCATTTTCCTTCCACTTCACAATTATGTGCCACTTTGTGTTGGTTTATCACATAAAATCCCAAAAAAACACATTTATGTTTTTGGTTGTAACATGACAAAATGTGGAGAATGTCAAGGGGTATGAATACTTTTTCAAGACACTGTATAAACTGCTAAATGCATTTTCTTATCAGCAGTATATAGCAGTCTTGTGAGTTCTATTAGTGTCTGAATAAAGCTTGTAGGAGGAGTTTTCATTCTCCTCTGATTGTCCTATGAGGCTGCATGACTCCTGACCCTCTGTCTGGACAGTGCTGATTGGCCCTGTACTGATCACATGTACCCTCCCAAGAATTAAAAAAAATCTCTAGCAATACACACCAAACTGTGCAGAGTGCCCCCAAGGCTCTGTTCTATCAGAGGATGGATTGGGGACAGTGGAAGAAGGGGAGGATCGGTAAAGACAGGATCAAACAGCCTTTTTACTTTTTACACAATGCAGAGGATTAACCCCTTAGGTTTCACACTGAGTATAACAAACATGCTTTACTGCATATACACACTGATTTTACTGTTGTGGGTTTAGTAACACTTTAAAGTGGTTGTAAACCCTTTACAACTACTTTTTGCTACAGGTAACCCTATAAAAAGACTTACCTGTAGCTACCCCGGATATCTCCTAAACCTGCACGGTTTAGGAGATATCCCCTGTATCTGCATGTGCCAACGTCATGCGCACTGAAGCAACGGCATGTACGTGCCGTTGCTTCAGTTAGTTTGTGCCGTTACCGGCGGCTCCCATGAGCATGCGCGGGAGTGACGTCATCATGGCTCCAGTCAATCACAGCGCCGGAGGCCGCGATACCCGGAGTAACTCCCGGAGCGATGTCGCCGGCCGGAGCGGTGAACGAGGGTTGTTTGTTTTTTTTGTTTGTTTTGTTTGTGGGTTTCCAACCACTTTAAAGTATATGTAAACTCAATCGCTACAATCTCATGTACAATGTAACATGCTAAAGCTGAACTTCAGACAGATATAAAAGATACAAAGTAATGCAACTCTGTAATCAGTAATATATCATTAAATGTATCTTTTAAATACAAGCAGGAAAAGTACCTGAAGTTGACCTGGTATCAGCCTCTTGTAGTCCTGGTACAGCAGAGCTGGAGTGTGAGAGGAAGAAACAGCACAAGGAGTTCATGTGCTCAAAAGAAGCCTGCTGACATGAGGAGAGAGCAGAGTGTCAGAGACATGTGCTTGTAGGCAGGGCCTGGGGTTCTAGCATTATTATTGCCCATCAGTGTTGCCTCAGCAGTGCCCATCAGCACCACCTCATCAGTGCCCATAAGTGCAGCCTCATCAGTGCCCATAAGTGCAGCCTCATCAATGCCCATCAGTGCCCAGCAGTGCAGCCTCATCAGTGCAGCTTATCAGTGCCCATCAATGTTGCCTCATCAGTGCCCATCAGTGCCACCTCATCAATGCCCATAAGTACAGCCTCATCAGTGCCCATCAGTGCAGCCTATCAGTGCCCAGCAGTGCAGCCTCATCAGTGCCCATCAGTGCAGCCTATCAGTGCCCAGCAGTGCAGCCTATCAGTGCCCATCAGTGCAGCCTATCAGTGCCCAGCAGTGCAGCCTCATCAGTGCCCAGCAGTGCAGCATATTAGTGCCCAGCAGTGAAGCTTCATCACTGCATATCAGTGAAGAAGAAAAATTACTTATTTGCAAACATGTATAACAGAAAGGGCCCATCAGTGCAGCTTATCAGTCCCCATCAGTGCCACCTCATCAGTGCCCAACAGTGCAGACTCATAAGTGCAACCTCAACAGTACAGCTTTGTCAGTGCCCATCAGTGTTGCCTCATCAGTGCCCATCAGTGCCACCTCATCAGTGCAACCTCATAAGTGCAACCTCATCAGTGCAGGCTCATCAGTGCCCTTCAGTGCCACCTCATCAGTGCCCATAAATGCGCCTCATCAGTGACCATCAGTGCAGCCTATCAGTGCCCATCAGTGCAGCCTATCAGTGCCCATCAGTGCAGCATATTAGTGCCCATCAGTGAAGTTTCATCACCACACATCAGTGAAGAAAAAAAATTACTTATTTGCAAAATTTTATAACAGAAACAAAGAAAAAGGGTTGTTTTATTCAACATTTTTTAATCACCCAGTGGTAAATAAATACCACCAAAAGAAATCTCTATTTGTCTAAAAAAAATTATAACAATTTCATTTTTGTACAGTGCTGCATGACCGCACAATTGTCAATCAAAGTGTGACAGCGCTGAGTGCTGAAACTTGGCCTGGGCAGGAAGGGGGTGAAAGTGGCCCGGTAGGAAGTGGTTAATTAGGTAAGTCACCCCACAGGATCCATTTCTCGGTAAATGAGGCTGATGCGGACCGGCGCTTCGTAGATGAATGACGAATCTCCATCATCGTGCTCCTCTAGAAATGACACTATTGATTACTGGCGTTCCGGTGTTCCCGCTGAGCATTCCTTCCTCACAGCCGCCCCAGGCAATTAGATGGCATTAACATAGAGCGATGGCGTGCGGCGTGTCGGGCTCGTGGGATTTTATTGTTTCCGGATGAACCATTGCCGTTATTACACGGAGATATCACATAATCCTTCCTACAAGTACTGAGGTACCTGTGCCATGGAATGCTATTGATGGGGACACCCCCGACCCGGAATGTGTTCATGATTGTAGACGGTTCACAATGCGGGACATGTGTGTGAGCGATCGGTTCTGGAAGTAATGAGAAAAGACGCTGAAGTGGATTGGAGACATGGTGGGGGTGGCCAACATGGGCCATAAATAATGTGGAAGTATGCACAGCATAATTATACAAAATGACACACTTCAGTGTGCTCCCCTCCAGTGATCTGAGCTCTGGGCTCCCATTGCTGCTGATCTCCTGCAGCCTCTTTGCAGACACTTCCTGCCTGCATGCATTTCAGCAATGGCTGTATGGTATTCAGTGGTAGCTGGTGCTCAATATTTGGGGGGGGGGGAGGCGGCAAACCAACGCCAAGTCCCCCCCACACGTGAGACAGACGGGAGTGCGTTGATCCCCCACCCACGGGAGACGAATGGGAATGCGAGGGCGATCAGCGGCATCCTTACTTTAGGAAGGAGGCCAATCAGGCAGACATGGATCCGGGCTGCAGCTCCTCGCCCCGGGGGCCATTGGTTCTCCTCTAGGCCAAACAGGAAGTGGGTCCTGCCTGAGACCCGATTGGCCAGGAGTCCTAAGACTCCTTGGCCAATCAGGTCTCGGGAACTGCTTCCTGATTAACCGGGAGGAGAATCAGTGAGACAATAGCGAATATTAATTCTCTATTGTCACACAAGTGGGTGGGCTCGGGGCACAGTGCTAAATTTTTTTGAATGTTCGGTGTCAGCTTTTTCAGTTACTTAATAAAAAAAGTTCAGTACAAAAAGAAAAAAATGTACAAAAGTTGTTCGGCGCGATGGATTGCAGCACAAAGCACGTAAAAATCCTGTAAATGAAGCGCCTCGTCTGCAATCTCGTGATTGCATTGATGTGGCGCTTCCCATAGTGCACTGTGTCCGGCGCCCGAACACAGTACACGTAAAGGAAATTTTGTTTATATATTTTTTTTATTTTAAAGGGCCTTTTTAAAAAAAATGTTTTTTCTTTTTTAATTTTTTTTTTCTAGTGCTGGGGGGGGCGCCCGTGCGCCCCCTCTGAATGGACCGCCACTGAAATAGACAAACATTGCACTGAGGCAGGGCGCTGTGATGTTTTCAGGCAGCTATGTACAGCATCCTGCCAGCTAAAAAGAGGGTAATAATGAAAGGGTTTTTATTTATGTTGATAAGGGAGAAACCAGGGAAAGCAAAATATAAGCAGTAACAAATAAGCTAAATGATACTTAACAAATGTAACTAATAAAATATAAAAAATGTAACTAATAAAAAAGCTACATAGTGATACAACAGGGAAGTGATTTCTAAAAATATTTAGAAAGCTGGATTGAAATTTTAGGAAAAGATGACTTGGATCTATACTCGCACATGCGTTCTGAAAGTGTTAATAAATGGCAGTTTGAGCGTATTCCTCAAAGGCTCTTCTAAAGTATTTTTCAGAAACGGGACCATCAATTCAGCACTGTGATAGTAAATCTATTCCAGGCCACGGTCATTATACAAACCTACAGAAATTCATTAAAAAAAACACACAAATATATTTGAGTCCAGCATTCAATTACATCTAATTAGGTTCACGTCCCCCAGTGTAATTTTTCTTGAGCCCCATTAAATATTAAAAATGCTGCAAATCATTTCTGGATTGGCCTTTCTTATGTATGGTAGTGTACAGGCACCGAGGAGTTTATTTGTGAGCTATCAGGGCTGTATATATGGAAAGGCTGTAAAGGCTCCCCCATCCGGGGTGAAAGATTATAATTGAACTCCAGGAAAACAGCCAGAAGAGGCAAAATCATTTGTCTGATGTTCAATTCTAATATTACATTCTTGAATTACATTTGTCACTTACTGTTGCTCTGTTGCTGTGTTGGAGCTCTGAGGGGAAACCTGGATGTAGAGGATTGTGTGACCTTCTACCGGGATGTAGTTCCCGTGCCTGAGTGGCCACTGGCCAACCATTAGACCCAAAAACTGTTCAGGCCCCTATTGGCAAAAGTATGGGTATTCTGTACCCAAATGTTTACCAATCAAAATGCTGTGCATTAAACCATACCTTACCCAACAAACTAGACCTTCCTCAACAAATCTTTCCTTACTCACCAAACCATACGCAACAAACTAGACCTTATTCACCAAACCATACCTTACTCACCAAACCATTTCCTACCCAACAAACCATACCCAACATACTAGACCTCATTAACCAAACCTTTCCTTACTCACCAAACCATTTCCTACCCAACAAACCATACCCAACAAACTAGACCTCATTAACCAAACCATTTCCTACCCAACAAACCATACCCAACAAATTAGACCTTATGTACCAAACCATACCTTACTCACCAAACCATTTCCTACCCAACAAACCATACCCAACGAACTAGACCTCATTAACCAGACTCGTGGTCACTCATTAAAATTAGAAGAAAAGAGGTTTAACCTTAAACTACATAGAGGGTTCTTTACTGTAATGCCCCGTACACACGGTCGGATTTTCCTACGGAAAATGTGTGATAGGACCTTGTTGTCGGAAATTCCGAACGTGTGTAGGCTCCATCACACATTTTCCATCGGAATTTCCGACACACAAAGTTTGAGAGCATGCTATAAAATTTTCCGACAACAAAATCCGTTGTCGGAAATTCTGATCGTGTGTACACAAATCCGACGCATGCTCATAATAAATTAAGAGACGAAAGCTATTGGCTACTGCCCCGTTTATAGTCCCGACGTACGTGTTGGAATTCCCTTCCACAGGCGGTGGTCTCAGCAGGGAGCATCGATAGCTTCAAGAAACGATTAGATAAGCACCTGAATGACCACAACATATAGGGATATTCAATGTAATACTGACATATAATCACACACATAGGTTGGACTTGATGGACTTGTGTCTTTTTTCAACCTCACCTACTATGTAACTATGTAACCAAACCATTCCTTACTCACCCAACCATTTCCTACCCAGCAAACTAGACCTTACTCACCAAACCATTTCCTACCCAAAAAACTAGACTTTATTCACCAAACCATACCTTACTCATCAAACCATCAATTACCCAACAAACCAGACCCAACAAACTAGATCTTATTCACCGAACTATATTTTACTCACCAAACCATACCTTACTCATCCAACCATTTCCTACCCAACAAACTAGACTTTATTCACCAAAAAATACCTTACTCATCAAACCATTAATTACCCAACAAACCAGACCCAACAAACTAGATCTTATTCACCAAACTATACTTTACTCACCAAACCATACCTTACTCACCAAACCATTTCCTACCCAACAAACTAGACTTTATTCACCAAAAAATAACTTACTCACTAAACCATTAATTACCCAACAAAGCACACCTTACTCATCAAACCATTCCTCACCCAACAAGCCGTACCTTACCCTTTGAACCATACTTTACCCATCAAAATTTGTGCACTCTGACGCTCCTAGAATTCACAAAAGACAAATTTGCCAAGACTAATTATAATTTAGATCATCGGAACAGTGGCCATATGTAGCAGAGGGACACATGTGCTGAGGAGCAGTGCTGGGATGAGGACCTTTAACAATCAAGGTGAAAAATCCAAAGAGGTGTGAACTACCAGCAGCATAGGTTTATTACATTTGTCATGCTTCCTGCTGCTCCATTGATCTGTTGAATCCCTCAGAGAAAACCTGGTGCTTATGGGTGTAGAGGACCTTCTTCCAGGATGCAGTGCTCTTGCCTAAGTTGCCAATCATCAGACCGAAAAACTGTTCTGACCCCCATTGGCAAAAAAATAGGATATGATGCTTCCAAGCCCTGAATTGTGTAACTGTCATGAAATATTGGTGCTGATCAACAGAGACTCTTCTTTTGGCCCAAAGACTGCCCAAATCCAATGGAAAAGACCCACCACACTCTGCAGAAAATGTAAATGCCGGTAACTGTATTTGGAGAACATCCCCGCCTAGGAGGAATAGGTGTCAGATCAAGATTCTCTGTTTATGTTCTTCAAATGACTTAAAGTTACCAGCATTTGAATTTTCTTTGGCCTGCAACTGATCTTTCCCCTAGGATTTGTACTGTATCCCCAATATTGTACTCTGTGAGAGGACTGCCTTTCTTAAGTGCATCATTTTACATATAGAAAGATTGGACTAATTTCCACTGCCTCAACCCTAATAAATGCCTTATCATTAAAAAAAGATTTTAAAAAATCATACCTTGCTTCATACCTTAAAGTGGTTGTAAAGGTAGAAGGTTGTAAAGGTAGAAAACCTTCTGTGTGCAGCAGCCCCCCAAGCCCCCCTAGTACTTATCTGAGCCCCCTCACCATCCAGCGATGTCCTCGAGAGCTTTGACTCTCCGAGGACTCGAACTCCTGATTGGCTTTTGGCAGCAGTGAGAGCCAATGGCCAATGAGCCAGTGAGCCAATCAGAAGATAGAGGGGCCAGGGCCGGGCCACGGCTCCATGTGTGAATGGACACACAGAGCCATGGGTTGGGAGTGCACCTGCTTGGGTGTCCCCAGAGAGCACCAGGAGCGCCGGGGTGTGGGACCCGAGAAGAGGAGGATCCGGACTGCTCTGTGCAAAACTATTGCACAGAGCGGGTAAGTATAACATGTTTAGTTATGTAAAGATCTCGCGAGCCACAGATGGATTAATGCCTCTGGAATGAGTACCAATTATAGATAAGCTGCAAACACTAACCACGTTTCATTTCGTGTGCATACCAAAAATATATAAATAATTGTGTCTGCGCTAAAAACTAAATGAAAAATTAAAATATGTGCTGAATAAAGAATAACAATATTACAAGACTTATAAGTGTCAATACAAATCAAATATGTATAGTAAGCAATATTAGATGCAATCCGTATTATAAGTCTTGTAATATTGTTATTCTTTATTCAGCACATATTTTAATTTTTCATTTAGTTTTTAGCGCAGACACAATTATTTATATATTTTAAGTATAACATGTTTGTTATTTTTTTTTTTTTAAAGCAAACAAATTATTCCTTACTCACCCAACCATTGTAATTTTGGAGACAACAAACCATTCTTTACCCAACAAACTATACCTAATGCCGCGTTCACACGAGCGGACTTCTCGACCGGACTGGTCCGACGGACTGAGTCCGGCGGACAATTCGACCGTGTGTGGGCTTCATCGGACCTGCAGCAGACTTTTTCAGTCGAAAATCTGATGGACTTTAGATTTGGAACATGTTTCAAATCTTTACGTCGGAACTCCGCTGGACCCAGTTCCTATCAATAAGTCCGCTCGTCTGTATGCTAGTCCGACGGACGAAAACTGACACTTCCTTATTTTAGTCCGGTCTTACATCATCACATACGAATCCGTCGGACTTTGGTGTGATCGTGTGTAGGCAAGTCTGTTTGTTCGGAAAGTCTGTCGGATAGACCGTCGGACCAGTCCGGTCGAAAAGTCCGCTCGTGTGTACCCGGCATTACTCACCAAAACATTCTCTACCTAACAAACAATACCTTACTCACCAAACCATTGTAATGTTGGAGACAACAAACCATTCCTTACCCAACAAACTATACCTTATTCAACAAACCATACCTTATCCAACAAACTATACCTTACTCACCAAAACATTCTCTACCCAACAAACGATACCTTACTCAACAAACCATTCTTTACCCAAAAAAAATTCTTTACCCAACAAACTATATCTTACTTAACAAACCTTTCCTTACCGAACAAACTATATCTTACTCAACAAACCATTCCTTACCCAACAAACTATACCTTACTCACCTGACTATTCCTTACCCACCAGACAATACCTTACTCACAAGACTATTCCTTACCCAACAGACCATACCATACTCACCAAACTATTCCTTACCCTCCAAAAACCATGCCTTGCTCACCAAACCATACCTTACTCACAACCCATACCTTACCCAACAAACGATACCTTACTCAACACACCATACCTTACCCAACAAACTATACCTTACCAAAGTATACCTTACCCAACAATCTATACCTTACCAAAGCATACCTTACCCATCAACTATATGTTATTCACTAAACCATTCCGTATGCAACAAGCTAGACCTTACTCACTAAATCATTCTCTACCTAAACAAACCATACTTTACTCACCAAACCATTAATTACCCATCAAACCACACCAAGCTGTGGTTAAATTGTCACCTTTTGATATGAGATGTCCCCGACTAATGATAATTTAGTTCTTATCTGGAGTCTTATGTAGCAGAGGGCCACAGGTGCTGAGGAGCAGTGCTGGAACAAGGACCTTTAATACTAAAGGTGAAAAAATCCAAAGAACTGTGAACTATCTCAGCAGTATACATTGCTAGTCCTGCACTTTTTGTTTGTTTCTTTCTGTTGAAGGGCCCACGGCAACGGCCTCTTTTGCCTATGCTTTGGCCTGACCCAGGAAGGGGGCAGCAGTAAGGAAAGACAGGGTCCTTACATCGCATCATAAATAAAAATGTATATTCTATTTACAAGCCATGTGTGGACTGGGCCACAAGAGATAAAGAAGGTCAGAAGGGAGCAATGGGCAATTTTTTTTGTTAGAAACATCAGTATAGAGAAACGTGCCGCCATAATGGAGATGTCCAATAAAACTCAGCGGCTTGTTATGTTTGGTTTTTAATCATGTTTATAATAAATTTATATATTTTTATATATGTATTATCTGTAAGCACCGTGAGAATCCCCTTCCAAACCTTTTTGCACATTTTAATTCTTGGGATGAGTTGCTGGATACTAGGTGTCTACCTAAGTCGAATATAACTATACATCAATATGGAGAAGATTTCCGCTTGACAAGCTTCCTTCAAGTTGGATTTGCGCTGCTGAGATTTGTAAATATTTTATACATATTGACGTTATTGGCACATTTTTAGCGTCCAGCAAAAATGAAGTTCTGTCAGCAAATTTCCTGAAATGCGGAAAGGATCTACGTTCCGTATTCATTATCCTAACTATGTACACGCAGCTTTCTTCTCCAAATGTCTCTCTGGGGTTCCCATTAGTTCCGACATGAATAGGGAATGCGTCTCTTTCAAGCGTATTCACCATTTTCTTCTCCATATATTAAGTGACTCATTATCCCCTCGCTTGAGCAACGGGGTGTCTCACAGCGGGTTACTGATCCGGCTCTCACACCTCTGAAGGGGGTGACCCCAACTCTAAAGCAAAGGTCCCCTTGAGGTCCTCCCTCAACCCTGGGGACACATCCCGCACCTTCCCCCGACTCCCCAAATGCCTCACCTCCAATTGAATCTGTTTTAATTAGCGGCACTAACAGATGTTTAGGAGAATATCAAATACAGGCAGGCAACACCTCTTCCTGACACATCCACTTATATTATTACCCTCCGTCTGTCTCTGTAGAGGTTTTACTGCTCCCCAGTCTGTTATGCGTTTAATGCTTCATCTGCTTAACCCTTCCTCACTCCCCCTTTTCAGAGTGCCTAGGCTACATGTGGTCTGTAAAAATGTCTGAGCTGATTAAAAAAAAATGAATGGCAGAGGTTTTCCTAAGATCTATTTAACACTACAATAATGGGAAAAGTATAACATAAGCTTTCAAAGTTTTATATATATATATATATTTTTTTTTATATACTGTAGCTCTGACATATACTGTAGTGCTGTATAGAGATCAATGAGCCATTCACATCTGTTTCTGCACCTAAAGAGCTTACACTCCTAGGTCCCAACATATTCACACAAAATATTCACATCAGTCTCTACCAGAGGAGCTTACACTCGAATGTCCCACCACAGTCACACACTATTATTCTCATACATTTATATAGTTCTGGCATATACCATAGTACTGTACAGTGAACAGTGTGCCAGTCATATCTGTCTCTGCACCAAAAGCAGGGCTCGAGTCCTGCGGGAACGCATGGGAACGGCGTTCCTGTACTTTTTACTGTATTATACGAGGCAGGACCTTGTTACAGTGGCTGCTGGAGGAGGAGGAGGAGGACCGAGGGAAAGGAGGACGGGCATCATCCAGACACTGATGAGACTGCTTTGCTAGGCACTGGTAAGGCTGCATTGCGGGGCACTGATCAGGCTGCATTGCTGGGCACTGGTAGGGCTGCATTGCTGGGCACTGGTAGGGCCGCATTGCTGGGCACTGGTAAGGCTGCATTGCTGGGCCATTTTTTTTTTCATTGCTGGGCACTGGTAAGACTGCATTGCTGGGCACTGATCAGGTTGTATTGCTGGGCACTGATGGAAATGCAATTATTTTAGTAAATATAAACTGCTAACTGCCTTTTCTCATCAGCAGTATATAGCAGTCTTGTGACTCCTATCAGTGTCTGGTTAAGTCTTGTAGGAGGAGTTTTCATTCTTCTCAGACTGTCCTATGAGGCTGCAGGACCCCTGACCCTCTGTTTGGACAGTGCTGTTTGGCCCTGTGCTGATCACATGCACTCTCCCAAGAAAAAAAAAGAAAAAAACTCTTTAGCAATACACACCAAACTGAGCATGTGCAGAGTGCCCCCAAGGCTCTGTTCTATCAGGAGATGGACTGGGGACTATGGAAGAAAGACTGGATCAAACAGCCTTATTACACAATGCAGAGGATTAACCCCTTTGGGTTCCACAGTGAGTATAACAAGCAGGCTTTACTGCATATACAGACTGATTTTACTGTTGTGGGTTAAGCAACATTTTCATGATAATAGAGCGGCATATTATAAAATTAACTGAATATATCTTTTTGTTTTGTATTATTTTATTTATATTATTAATTATAGTACTGTACAGTGAACAGTGTGCCAGTCATATCTGTCTCTGCACCAAAAGCAGGGTTCGAGTCCTGCGGGAACGCATGGGAACGGCGTTCCTGTACTTTTTCCACAGTAGGAACGCCGTTCCCGTTAGCAGCCCCGTCCTGCAGGACTGCGAGCTGTGGCAGGCAGTGTAGGTGTGTGGGAAGGGAAGGGTGTCAGTGCCAATGGGGGGGCGGTCTCCCTGGGTGCCACACATTGAGGGGGGGGTGTAATCCCGGCACGCCCGTCCTCCCCTACCTCAGTCCACAAGCGGCCACTGTAACAAAGTCCCGCCTCATAGACTGTACGTGTATTATACGAGGCAGGACCTTGTTACAGTGGCTGCTGGAGGAGGAGGAGGAGGACCGAGGGAAAGGAGGACGGGCATCATCCAGACACTGATGAGACTGCTTTGCTAGGCACTGGTAAGGCTGCATTGCGGGGCACTGATCAGGCTGCATTGCTGGGCACTGGTAGGGCTGCATTGCTGGGCACTGGTAGGGCCGCATTGCTGGGCACTGGTAAGGCTGCATTGCTGGGCCATTTTTTTTTTCATTGCTGGGCACTGGTAAGACTGCATTGCTGGGCACTGATCAGGTTGTATTGCTGGGCACTGATCAGGCTGCCTTGCTGGACACTGGTAAGGCTGCATTGCTGGGCACTGACCAGGCAGCATTGATGGGCACTGGTAAGGCTGCATTGTGGGGCACTGATCAGGCTGCATTGCTGGGCACTGACCAGGCTGCATTGCTGGGCACTGGTAAGGCTGCATTGTGGGGCACTGATCAGGCTGCATTGCTGGGCACTGGTAAGGCTGCATTGCTGGGCACTGATCAGGCTGCATTGTTGAGCACTGGTAAGGGTGAATTTCTGGGCAATGGTAAGGCAGCATTGCTGGGCACTGGTAAGGCTGCATTGCTGGGCACTGTTAAGGCTGCATTTAATGGACACTGGTAAGGCTGCATTTGATGGGCACTGATCAGGCTGCATTTGATGGGCACTGGTAAGGCTGCATTTGATGGGAACTGATCAGGCTGCATTTGATGGGCACTGAGGATTGAGCGGCCCGGGGCCTGGGCCTCACTTTGCACAATCAGTACAGGCAACCTGAGGAGAGTGGCCCTGGGCCGGCTCACTCAGCACTCCCGGCCTCACTCCTCTACGTAGACGAACACATGTGTGTCGACACCTTGTGGCAGGAGGGGCCCCACATATCGGAGCCTGCATAGAAACATAGTGCAGGATGGGCCCCCAGACCTCAGAAAGACCCTGCATAAAGACATAGTGTTGAAGGGGCCCCCAGTCATTGCAACTTGTTTTAGAAATTTCCTGCGAAGTATAGCATACAGGTCAAATTATTTTGTTGTTACATCTGTTCTATATTTATTTGTTTAATGCATGTGAATTTTATGTCCTCGTAAACTGGCACTTTACAATAAATGTGGCACATTATTTGTTAAAAAAAGAGCATGTAAGGGCTGTATAGAGAGCACTCAACCATTCACTTCAGTCTCTGCAGCAGAAGAGCTTACACTCTAATGTCCCTGCCACAGATACACATCACTATTATACAACATTGAAATATACACAAATAAAAACAAAAGAACAAGCAAAATACTATAAATATCCACCCAGACTCCCCTTGTTGAGCCCTGACACAGATGGATCATGCAGACTTGTTCATAAGTGACCCAGATTGGGGCTCGATGAGTCCCAGTTTTTGATTTTGGAAATCTAGACCTGATCACTGATAACCAAAAACCGTTTGGTGAAATCAACTGTGTAATGAATGACCAAAATATATAAAAAATTTCAAACATACAATTTTTAGAAGTTAAAATTCTGCTGTTGATGGGTGTAAGTATAAGAGCGAAACTCCTCCGCAAATTTTCAAGTAGCAAAGAGTTAAAAGAAAACCGTTTGAATTGAATGGATCTTGTATTGGTTGGGAAGATGAGCCAATTGCTCATTATCGAGCCTCAATTCTCCTTCAGTTCCCAGAGGGCGAGGGTCCGGAAGCTGCAAAGATTTCTGTCACTATATTTTATTGCATATGAAGACATCTCAGCAAAACAGAGGACAGATATAGTGTCCCGATCGCTTATTTCACACCAGGTCCATCCATGAACATTTATTGTGCGTATACTTCGAACAGCCATAACTTTATGACCACCCACCTAATATTGAGTAGGTCCCCCTTTTCCCACCAAAACGGCCCTGACCCAACCAGGCATGGACACCACTAGACCTCTGAAGGTATGCTGTGGTATCCGGCACCAAGCCGTCAGTAGCGGATCCTTTAAGTTCTGAGATGGGTTGAGTGTTTTCACGCAAAACGAGCAGAATTCAAGCTAATGGGGTGTGCAGTACGTATTTGGCCAGAGGTGCGGGGGCGCCGGGGACACTCAGAACGGTTCGCTGCCGTTCGGAGTCATTTTCGGAAACATTCTGAATCACTCGGAAATACTCAGAAAATACTCCATTCCCGAGTATTTCCCAGCCTTTCCGAGTTCAGCCGAGCTGTCCCCGAGTATTTCCGAGACTCTCCGGCGCCCCCCCCACCGCTGGCCACATGCGCTATTGCATGTAATAGAAGTCAATGCGGAACTAATTATCTTCCTTTCCATTGACTTCTATGAGAAAACTCACTTTGATATGCGAATGCTTTGGATTGCAAGCATTCTCCTGGAACGGATTATGCTCGTAATCCAAGGTTCCATTGTACATGGAAATGCAATTATTTTAGTAAATATAAACTGCTAACTGCCTTTTCTCATCAGCAGTATATAGCAGTCTTGTGACTCCTATCAGTGTCTGGTTAAGTCTTGTAGGAGGAGTTTTCATTCTTCTCAGGCTGTCCTATGAGGCTGCAGGACCCCTGACCCTCTGTTTGGACAGTGCTGTTTGGCCCTGTGCTGATCACATGCACTCTCCCAAGAAAAAAAAAGAAAAAAACTCTTTAGCAATACACACCAAACTGAGCATGTGCAGAGTGCCCCCAAGGCTCTGTTCTATCAGGAGATGGACTGGGGACTATGGAAGAAAGACTGGATCAAACAGCCTTATTACACAATGCAGAGGATTAACCCCTTTGGGTTCCACAGTGAGTATAACAAGCAGGCTTTACTGCATATACAGACTGATTTTACTGTTGTGGGTTAAGCAACATTTTCATGATAATAGAGCGGCATATTATAAAATTAACTGAATATATCTTTTTGTTTTGTATTATTTTATTTATATTATTAATTATAGCTTATTCTATATACTGTATATTATATTAAATATGTTATATAACATGAAGATATAGTGGGTGCCTACAACAGTCAGTTTGTATTCAGGCTTGGTTCACACTTGTGCGGGCCGTGCGTTCCGTCACCCGCAACCACCCGCAGCCGAATTGCACTCTTCTTGTGAGACGCGCAGGGCAACTATTCATTTTGAATGGCACCCCCACAGATCTCAGTCCGCAGCGTGATTGCATGTGCGGGAACCGCATGATCAAAAAGACTATGTAGTATCCCTGCGGCCGCGATTTTAAAGAGGTGCATACACCTTTTTTTATGCAGTTCACGCGCCACAGAAGCCCATTCTAATGAACGGGCTGCCATGCCCAAGCAAACATGGGACACAAAGCACGCACTAGTGTTAACTGAGCCTCATATAGTTTAAACATTTTTTTTTTTTTTAAATGCATATAATTGTTAGCTGGAGTTGCGCTTATTTGTTTTGTTGCAGGCCCCAGCCTGCAGTCATCTTGCACCACTTGCAACTAAGTTTTTGATGGTTTTGATAACATTTCCCCCCATCTGATATCCTCCAATCAAGAAGGGCGAGAACTGCTCATTTATTCTACTCAGATCACCGACTCAGCAGGTCAATGTGACTTCCGAATTCGGAAGCTCCGGTTCCATTCCAGAAGATTATTATAACAGTGAGCTATGTGGTCAGCTACTGCTGATTTTGTTTTTCTGTAGTAGGGAAAGCGTTTATCCTGTGAATTCTGTTCTTCTCTGTAGTGCCGTCCAATATTATTATTAGCTTGACACAAAAATCAAATAGGAATTTAGTGTTACACTCCAAAGGACCAAACCCTCATCCCTCCCCATGTAGCACCCCCTACATTTTTTTCTCAATTTGTTTTGTACGTACATTTTTGGAGCTTATTTATTCATGTCATATCCTGAGGTTCTCTTCATCCTTAGGTGGTGTTAGGAATTCCTCTGACAGTGGTCACAAACCTTTCAGACCTAACGGACCCCTAAACTCACAAATTTGTACCTCTAACATGAATTTTAGATGCCTTATGCACACAATGCTCCGGTTCTCTGCCCCCCCCCGGATCACACTGCTGCCTTATACACACAATGCTCTGGCTCTCTGCCCCCCCCTCCCCGTGGATAACACTGTTGCCTTATACACACAATTCTCTGGCTCTCTGCCCCCCCTCCCCCTGGATCATACTGCTGCCTTATACACACAATGCTCCGGCTCTCTGCCCCCCCCCGATCACACTGCTGCCTTATACACACAATGCTGCGGATCTCTGTTCTTCCCCCCCTTTAGATAACACTGTTGCCTTATACACACAATGCTCCGGCTCTCTGCCCCCCTCCCCCTGGATTGCACTGCTGACTTATACACACAATGCTCTGGCTCTCTGCCCCCCTCCCCCTGGATCACACTGCTGCCTTATTCACACAATGCTCCGGATCTCTGCCCCCCTCCCCCTGGATTGCACTGCTGACTTATATACACAATGCTCCGACTCTCTGGCCCCTCCCCCTGGATCACACTGCTGCCTTATACACACAATGCTCCGGCTCTCTGCCCCCTCCCCCCTGGATCACACTGCTGCCTTATACACACAATGGTCTGACTCTCTGCCCCCCTCCCCCCAGGATCACACTGCTGCCTTATACACACATGCTTCGGCTCTCTGCCCCCCCGCCCCCTGGATCACATTGCTGCCTTATACACACAATGCTCTGGCTCTCTGCCCCCCCCTCTGAATAACATTGCTGCCTTATAATCACAATGCTGTCAGAAACCATGAATGAGACTGAGACATAAGTACAGTTAAGGGCTCTTTCACATGAACGATCCATTCAGGTCCGCCTGTCAGTTTTGCAGGCGGACCTGAATGGACGCTCCATAGACCTCTATGGAGCGTCGGATGTCCGCGGTGACATCTCTGCTGACATCCGACCCGCTCCGATCCGAAAAAGTGTAACGGAGGAAAAACCTACTTTTCCATCTGTCTGCGGACTGGAGATGAGCATAGTAGAACAACAAGCAGGATCTGGAGCCAGAAGGGATGTCAGCCAAGCAAGTCTTTCACAGGAACGCAGGAGAGCGTCTCTGTGATGTTGACCAAGGCGAATGCAGAGATCCTCTGGGCTGGACGGCTTCAGTAGGCAGGACTGACGAGTAGGATCATCAACAGGTGAGTAGCTGTGGAGAGGTAGGAGCTGGCAATTAGCCGACAGCTGAGCCGCCAGTTTAGAGAAGGAAGTGCTGAGCCCAGCCCTGACAAATGCTCCGGCTCTCTGCCCCCCTTCTTCTGGATCACACTGCCGCCTTATACACACAATGCTCTGGCTCTCTGCTCCCCTCTGCTGCCTTATACATACTCATCATTGGATCTAACCTCCTTATCCAGCCATGTGCTTGAGCTCTGTGCTCCCTCCCACAGTCTGTGATCAGCGCTGCCACTGGAAGTCCCCTCCTTCTTCACCTCCCACTCTCTGCACTACTCCCGGCACCTCCCTCTGAGTTCACAGGAGCCTTAACTACAGAAGAGGCATTGAGTATCAATGCGCACAGTTCTGACTATAACACTGAAAACATCATTGAGCGGTATACATCGGCCACAATGTTGATTTGTGGCAGAACCCCTGGGGATCACCAGAATTTTCTCATAGACCTTTAGTGGTCCACGGACCACTGGTTGGCAATCGCTGCTCTATGCTACAGAGAAGAGTGCTCACAAAATGACATGGGTGTTCTCTACATGAGGGTATGTATTTTTCTCATCAAGTGTTAATCTACAGGCATTTGCTAACTAGATCACCTCAGTTTCTGCACCTTCGCACCTCAGATCACCCCAATTCCTGCACATTCAGATCGCAGGTCAGCACAAATTCCTGCACCTTTACACCTCAATCGACCCCAATTTCTGCACCTTTAAACCACAAATCAGTCCTAATACCTACATCTTCACACCTCAGATCACCCCAATTCCTACACCTTTACACCTCAGATCACCCCAATTCCTTCACCTTCATACCTCAGATCACCCCAATTCCTACACCTTCATACCTCAGATCACCCCAATTCCTACATCTTCATACCTCAGATCACCCCAATTCCTGCACCTTCAGATTCAGGTATGCAGACCTCCTTGAAATTTCAGTTCCAGCTTATGGTAGCAGTGTTGTATTAGTAGGCAGTAGGGACCCACCAGAAGACCCTCCAGTAATCCAGTCCAAGGTTGCGCACATGCCGATCTTCTGGGTGCCATTGAAAATGGCAACACGTGCAGGTGCTGGCTTGCATGTCTTAAGTTTTGAAGAGCCATTCACGGTGAAACATATGTCGGAGCGGAGGATCCCTCAATTCCGGGTCCATTTTTTAAAACACCACACCAGGCTTTGCACCTTCGGAGTGAAACGTGGAACGCACGCTACCCCCAGGGATCAGTTGACACACACGCTGTTTACACCTAGTGCCAGGCCAGGCACTATTGCATGATCCGCAGGACCATCCATATCCGCGAGATTGCCCACATCCTTCAGGACCCGGGTGCCACTTGGAGGAATACAGTAATCCGCGAGATAACATCCTTTTTTGAGCCTAACACAGCCACTCACCACCCAAGCCTTATCCGACCCAACTTGGCGTATGCCCCTTTAGGTCCACCTCATCCGGTAAGCCTTTTCATCTCTCGGTGGGAGTGAGCTGATCTGCATTTGGGATGCCGATATTTTTGTCTAAAATATGTTTCCATGAGGACTACCCACTTTTATTGTTCAGTTATAATGTTTTCATGAGGACTACCCATTTATAATGTTCATTTCCCGGTTGATCCCTTTCACTGCATATTGACTGGTCTATTGTCGTTTATGTTGGATATTGTTTAGCGCTACACTTTTTCTTTGTTTCTGCTTGTCTTAGGTTGCCTATCCCCGCTCTACATCATTCTACCATAAGCCTAGGATGATGCACCCCCAGGAGGCCTGTCCCTAACACCCTGGGCTCGCAGGAATTAAGTGGGGTCAAGCGAGTTTCAATGAGGCATTGCAAGTGGCTATAAAAAAAGTGCAAAGAAGTACAAAGTGTTCTAACCCAAAACAGCCAGTTTCAACTTTTCCCGATGCGGATTAAACAATTTTAAATTTATTCTGATCAGCTGCTATAGTTTACTTGCATGTTGCCTTATCCTTTATGAAATCATCCAAATCCCATTGATTTCTGTATCTCCATCCAGCCCCTCCTTCCTATGTGAAACATTAACTTACATCTGCCCTGTTGGATTAATAACCCGGGGTTTCCAATTCATTTAAGGAGAGTAATTTCTTTCATGTATCTGACTAACATATGAGAGCAACATCTGTGAGCCGCAGAGATAAACGTGCGTTTTATACGGAATTAATGTTGACATTTCCAATGACAAACGAGACACTTAAAGGTTAAGGAATTTTAGACTTTGTTCAGCATTATTATTCTTGAAAATAGGAAATATTACAGAAATGCATCACTCATTAGAGGATAAGATGAATCCTCCATCCTCATTGGCGACATTTCAGTTGATAAATGGACAGCGCTGTAATGTATATCACACACATGATAGACTTCATATATTCACCGGCTTTGTCCTGTTGACTTAAAACAAACAGGCGAGCCAGGGCTTAATTAATCTACTCAATTTGAAGAGAGCTTAAGCTTTGCCCTGGAATAGTCTTAAATTTCCTCTGTAAATTGGTGGTTTTCCTTTCCAGTGATAGCAGCTATAAAAGACCAAACATGACCCAATTCTATTGACTAATACAAGACTAAGACAAGATCTAGTTACCAGACTGCCATACTGTATCTATCTCAGGGGATTGCCAGCTTCCTGAACAGCAGAACCAGCCCAGGCCCGACGGAAGGGCAAAAACAACCACATTCTCCTCAACTAGGAGGTACAGCATTGTCCTAATGTAAGGGGCACAAACAGAATATTCTGAATTGGATTGAGCTAACATTTGCTCTTGCTGTGAAGATTTTTCGTTTTTAATGTAATGGCATGTCAGTGCATTATTTGAATAAAGCCCAACTTTAAGAATTTTACACTATCTTGGCTTTTTTTCTTTTTGCTGACATATCCCACTGGCCACCATGATCGAAGACTAGAGGAGTATTGGTTTCCATGTGAAGTTTGGATGATCCCCCTCGCCTTTCTGATGCTGATGAGTGACCGTGGATGGAGCATATGAGATGTAAGTGCCCCTTTTGACCCCCCGTAATTGAAGACACATGGACTGAACATATTTGATTTATTTGATTTATTCATTTATTTATTTGCGTTATTGATGTATTCAAGCGCAACACCATTTTTTACATAAGAATATTTCGAATGGCTGGTATATAACCCACATGGAGCCCAAATGTACTTTTTATCTAACTGTCCATCCAGAGCCTCTGGTTTATAGACCAGATACATTCTAAATATACAGCCATTTATCCAACTGTCCAGTGGTGGCTGGTGCGCAATATTTTTTTTTTGGGGGGGGGGCGGCACACCAACCCCACTCCCCCATGGGAGACGGACGGGAAGGCGGTGATCCTAAGGCTCCCTGTCCAATTGGGTCTCAGGACCTGCTTCCTGATTGGCAGGGAGGAGGAGAAATTAGCCCAACAAGCACAATATTAATTCGCTGTTGTCACACAACTGGGTGGGCTCAGGGCGCAGTGCTCTGCTTGAGTCCACCCTTTTTTGAAGCAAATTAATCATGTCCTTCAAAAAAAAAAACCCATTGAAATCCATGCGTTGTGGCATGTAGATTAGGGGCCATTAGGGGCCAGGCGCATGGATTAGGGGGGTGGCACCCCTGCACCCTGTATGGCCTATGGTTTATAGACCAGATACATCCTAAATATAGAACCATTTATCCAACTGTCCATCCAGAGCCTCTGGTTTATAGACCAGATACATCCTAAATATAGAGCCGTTTGACGAACTGTCCATTCAGAGCCTTTAGTTGATAGACCAGATACTTCCTAATTATAGAGCCATTTATCCACCTGTACATCCAGAGCCTCTGGTTTATAGACCAGATACAGCCTAAATATACAGCCATTAATCCAACTGTCCATCCAGAGCCTCTGGTTTATAGACCAGATATAGCCTAAATATAGAGCCATTTATCTAACTGTCCACCCAGATCTTCTGGTTGAAAGACTAGGTACATTCTAAATATGAAGCTATTTATCTAACTGTCCATCCAGAGCCTCTGGTTTATAGATCAGATACCTCCTAATTATAGATCCATTTATCCAGCTGTCCATTTAGAGACTCTGGTTTATATATACAGTATTTCACAAAAGCGAGTTCTTCCCTCACATTTTTGAAAATATTTTATTCTATCTTTTCATGTGACAACACTGAAGAAATTACACTTTGCTACAATTTTGTATGAAATACGAATTACGAATTTCGGATCCAAATTCCTAACGAACATTCGTAATTGTTATGAAAAGTTAACGAACCTAAAAGTTAAAAACCCAGGAAGTCAGCACAGCACAGGGATGGTGGGAGCCCCTCATAATGATAAATTCATCATAAGGAACATTCGTAATTGTTACGAAAAGTTAACGAACCTAAAAAAAATTTGTATTTCGTACGAAATTTCGAACACGAATTACCAAATTAATTCTAATACGAAACGGAACAAAACGAAACACATGTCTAAAAGGTAATGGACTGGTCAAGCATGTCTCCAGATCTAAACTCTATTGAGCATCTGTGGGGCATCCTCAAACGGAAGGTGGAGGAGCACAAGGTCTCTAACATCCACCAGCTCTGTGATGTTGTCATGGAGGAGTGGAAGAGAACTCCAGTGGCAACCTGTGAAGCTCTGGTGACCTCCATACCCAAGAGGGTTAAGGCAGTGCTGGAAAATAATGGTGGCCACACAAAATATTGACACTTTGGGCCCAATTTGGACATTTTCACTTAGGGGTGTACTCACTTTTGTTGCCAGCGGTTTAGACATTAATGGCTGTGTGTTGAGTTATTTTGAGGGGACAGAAAATTTACACTGTTATACAAGCTGTACACTCACTACTTTACATTGTAGCAAAGTGTCATTTCTTCAGTGTTGTCACATGAAAAGATATAATAAAAGATTTACAAAAATGTGAGGGGTGTACTCACTTTTGTGAGATACTGTATGTTTGTCTGGAGTGGGTATACATCGTAATGATTGCAATGCCAAGAGCTGACTGGTCAACACAGCCATGTCACCATACTGACCAATGACATTGTAAATGTTAAGTGGAGCGCCGCTCCTAGTGCTGATGATATGGCTCTAGTGAACCCCCTTCAAATAGGGTGCAGGTGTAAATGCTAATGGTGTAGTGGGTAGCACTCTCACCTAGCAGTAAAAAGGGTCGCTGGTTCAAATCCCAACCACAACACTGTCTGCCTAGAGATGTAAAATTTCCTGAAATTTTGAAGCTCGGAAAAAAAAAGTTTTTTGGGGGGAAAAAAGGGAAATTTTCGGGAAAATTTTAAAAAATGCTACATTAGCCCTTTTTTGTCTTTTTAACATTGAAAGTCATGCTATTACTTTAGGAATATAAAATATGACTATGGACAATTTGACTTGGCATAAAATTATCACAACTAGCATATTAAAAATATAGTGTAGCCGAACAATTATCACAAACAGAATTGACTTTTTTATAATATTTATCTGGAACAAAGGGAGCAACAATCTCCTGAACTGCTTACTAGTTCAGCCAAAAAGCCTCCACAAAACAATTTTCAAAACCAAAAGTAACAATTTCTCATATTTCCGCTCCACAGTATTACATAAAAATAAAAACCCCATTCTCATAAAAAGAATTGAAGATGGGGGAAGTGTTAAGAACAGATTGGGACTAAGTTTCAATGGACATTTAATCAGAATCATTTTCTGAGCTGAAATTGTCAGTATCCGTCTCTCTGCTTCTGCAGCTACTCTTTTTGTGTCCATCATCACAATTAGGAACTTCTAAAAACTTAAGGTGAACACCCTGTCTTAAAATATTTTATTCATCATGTTAAAATAAAATATTCCACAATTTTATTTTTTTTTATTTTTTTTCAATTTTTCCAATTTTTTCCCAAGCCTTCAGGAAAAAAATGGGAAAAAAAACGTTTTTTTCCCGAATTTTTCTGTTTTTTTTCCCGGGCCTTCACATCTCTATACCTGCCTGGAGTGTGCATGTTCTCCCTGTGCCTGCGTGGGTTTCCTCCGGGTACTCCGGTTTCCTCCCACACTCCAAAGACATGCTGGTGGGTTAATTGGCTTCTGTCCAAAATTGTCCCTAGTATATGAATGTGAGTTGGGGACCTTGGATTGTGGGCTCCTTGAGGGTAGGGACCAATGTGAGTGTGTGATGTATGTGTGGAGTGCTGAGTAAATTGACGGCGCTATATGGGTACCTTAAATAAATAATAATATACCGTATTTATCGGCGTATAACACGCACCGGCGTATAACACGCACCCCAATTTAGGAGGGAAGTTTAAGGAAAAAAAACTTTTAGGAGGGAAGTTGAAGGGAAAAAAACTTACATTTAAATGCCCTTCATTGCAGCCTTGTCAGTGCAGCCATGTCAGTGCAGCCTTCCCCAGTGCAGCCTTGTCAGCCTTGTCAGTGCAGCCTTGTCAGTGCAGCCTTCCCCAGTGCAGCCTTGTCAGCCTTGTCAGTGCAGCCTTCTCAGTGCAGCCTTCCCCAGTGCAGCCTTCTCAGTGCAGCCTTCCCCAGTGCAGCCTTCTCAGTGCAGCCTTGTCAGTGCAGCCTTCCCCAGTGCAGCCTTGTCAGTGCAGCCTTCCCCAGTGCAGCCTTCCCCAGTGCAGCCTTCCCCAGTGCAGCCTTCCCCAGTGCAGCCTTCCCCAGTGCAGCCTTGTCAGCCTTGTCAGTGCAGCCTTCTCAGTGCAGCCTTCTCAGTGCAGCCTTCCCCAGTGCAGCCTTCCCCAGTGCAGCCTTGTCAGTGCAGCCATCCCCAGTGCAGCCTTGTCAGCCTTGTCAGTGCAGCCTTCCCCAGTGCAGCCTTCCCCAGTGCAGACTTGCATCTTCCGTCCCTGCTTCCAGGGCTTCAAAATCGCGGTCCGCGATTTGAAAATGGCGCCGCCGGCGCCGAAGTACACAGAGCTGGTCCTCGGCTCTTTCCGGCGGCTCTCGTTTACTTTCGGTTTCACTCGTAGTCCGGAGCGGAGCTATCCGAGTAGGTTCGGATAGCTCCGCTCGGGACTACGAGTGGAGCCGAAAGTAAACGAGAGCCGCCGGAAAGAGCCGAGGACCGGCTCTGTGTACTTCGGCTCCGGCGGCGCCATTTTCAAATCGCGGACCGCGATTTTGACATTTACAGATCGGGATCGGCGGGGATCGGCGTATAACACGCACCTGCGACTTTCCCCTGATTTTAAGGGGAAAAAAGTGCGTGTTATACGCCGATAAATACGGTAATAGATGAGCACCTTAATGAGACACAATGTACAGGGATAGGGACAATTGTAGACACTCACTCAGGTGGAACTGGATGGACTGGTGTCTTTATTCAACCTTAGTAACTGTGTAAATGAAGGGCAACCTCAGCTCTGGCACCTCCTGATAGGCCACGCCACTAATGCATTTCATCCCACCCCTGGGGCTTTGTCATAGAGGTATGTTGGTCATACTGACCAATGAGAAGCACACCTGAGGCTTCTTCTTTCAGTAAAGAGTCCCAGGAGAAAGCACTACTCATTGGTTAACGTGATCACGTGACTATACCAACCATGTGCGCTTGCCATTGTGAGCATTATAATTGACGCTGGTATGGACTGCTAAACAGCACCACCAGGCATCGCGGCCACTATGTGCAGCAGGGTCCGGAGAGTTGGCCAGGACAATAAGAGTTAGTCCACCTTTTAATTTTTCGTGAAAAGGTGAACTTACCCTTTAACTATTTCTTTAACCCAGTGATCAGCTGTGCCAGGTCACGTGACCATTGCCAAGGCATTTTTTTAAGCATAACTATGCCCACCAACCAAATGCTATATGGCGATCCAGGGCATTCCAGCAGACAATAAGTTAATCCGGCTGCTATGTGAAGTAGGACAGTATAAGTGCAGGCAATGTCTGGCGGTTCACTGATCTGCACGTGTTCCATTACCAGCAAATATGATGAGACCTCCGAAGAGGAAGACCATGTATCATGTCAGGAGGATTTTAAGCCATTGTTCTAACAAGCCGAGCAATGGGCCATACGACAGGCATCACCCGGAGAGATTACTGATCTCCCCGAGAAACGTCTCCATCACAGCCCTGACCCACCGATATCACAGAGGATACATGGCTGAACAGCACAGCGTCCGCCGCGTCACTCGTGTAAGAGAAGTAGGTCACAGCGGTTTCCTCCATCCTCTTTGTATTATTAATATATATGTTCACCTTTATACCTCAAAAAAATTCAACAAAAAATCAAGTGTATGTCAGGGCGAAATAAAAAAAACAAATTCAGTGAGTCTCTACAATAACGACTTAAAGCTGAACTCCAGGTGTGAATTGTGTTGTATAGTTATGTTTGTCCAGCTTCTACCAATGTACATACAGTACAGTATCTCACAAAAGTGAGTACACCCCTCACATTTGTGTAAATATTTTATTCTATCTTTTCATGTGACAACACTGAAGAAATGACACTTTGCTACAATGTAAAGTAGTGAGTGTACAGCTTGTATAACAGTGTAAATTTGCTGTCCCCTCAAAATAACTCAACAAACAGCCATTAATATCTAAACCGCTGGCAACAAAAGTGAGTACACCCCCAAGTGAAAATGTCAAAATTGGGCCCAATTAGCCATTTTCCCTCCCCGGTGTCATGTGACTCGTTAGTGTTACAAGGTCTCAGGTGTGAATGGGGAGCAGGTGTGTTAAATTTGGTGTTATCGCTCTCACTCTCTCATACTGGTCACTGGAAGTTTAACATGGCACCTCATGGCAAAGAACTCTCTGAGGATCTGAAAAAAAAAAAATTGTTGCTCTACATAAAGATGGCCTAGGCTATAAGAAGATTGCCAAGACCCTGAAACTGAGCTGCAGCACGGTGGCCAAGACCATACAGCGGTTTAACAGGACAGGTTTCACTCAGAACAGACCTCGCCATGGTCGACCAAAGAAGTTGAGTTCACATGCTCAGCATCATATTCAGAGGTTGTCTTTGGGAAATAGACGTATGAGTGCTGCCAGCATTGCTGAAGAGGTTGGAGGGATGGGGGGTCAGCCTGTCAGTGCTCAGACCATACGCCGCACACTGCATCAAATTGGTCTGCATGGCTGTCACCCCAGAAGGAAGCCTCTTCTAAAAATGATGCATAAGAAAGCCCGTTAACAGTTTGCTGAAGACAAGCAGACTAAGGACATGGATTACTGGAACCATGTCCTGTGGTCTGATGAGACCAAGATAAACTTATTTGGTTCAGATGGGTCAAGCGTGTGTGGAGGCAACCAGGTGAGGAGTACAAAGACAAGCGTGTGTTGTCTACAGTCAAGCATGGTGGTGGGAGTGTCATGGTCTGGGGCTGCATGAGTGCTGCCGGCACTGGGGAGCTACAGATCATTGAGGGAACCATAAATGCCAACATGTACTGTGACATACGCAAGGTCTCCAACATCCACCAGCTCCGTGATGTTGTCATGGAGGAGTGGAAGAGGACTCCAGTGGCAACCTGTGAAGCTCTGGTGACCTCCATGCCCAAGAGGGTTAAGGCAGTGATGGAAAATAATGGTGGCCACACAAAATATTGACACTTTGGGCCCAATTTGGACATTTTCACTTAGGGGTGTACTGACTTTTGTTGCCAGCGGTTTAGACATTAATGGCTGTGTGTTGAGTTATTTTGAGGGGACAGCAAATTTACACTGTTATACAAGCTGTACACTCACTACTTTACATTGTAGCAAAGTATCATTTCTTCAGTGTTGTCACCAGGGGCGGACTGATAACTCATGGGGCCCCTGGGCAATAGGAGATTATGGGTCCCCCAGGCAATCAGAGATTATGGGGCCACACAGCATACACACACACAGTATACAATCACACAGTATACACATACATGTACACACAGTATACACAGACAGATGTAAAAAAAACACAGATTTATACATACTGTCCCTGGTTTTACTGAAGCTGGCAACCTTGATGGGGCCCCCTAGTGGCCCAGGGCCCTCGGGCAGTGCCCGAGTGGCTCAATGGTCAGTCCGCCCCTGGTTGTCACATGAAAAGATAGAAGAAAATATTTACAAAAATGTGAGAGGTCTACTCACTTTTGTGAGAAACTGTATGTATGTGACATACTCCTGGGATCCCTGTGGAAGCTGGAAATCACTGTCTCTGCTTCCACCAGTGATTGCCGTTGTCATCTGGGTCCTGTGCCAAGCGGCTGCCCTGCTGCATAGTGAACACAGGAGGTCACTCACTTGGTACAGGTGCATTCACAGAACACCTAGTATTCTTCTCAATTAACAGCATGCGGACTGCCCTACGCTGGGGTTTCCATCTATCCGGGATTCACCAGTCCAGGTTTTGAATCAAGTGTCAGGGTTTCAGGCGGACTGAAACCCGGACACATTATTCAGACCAGGCTGTGGTTCCCCAAGTAACCAAGATAGTCACAAACAAATCTGTTGCCATCCGAGAGCTGTGGGTGGCTGACTGAGGGCAGGTTCTGAATCACTGAGGGGGCAGGGTGATGATGTCAGCAAGAGCAATTCGGCCACACCCACATTTTACAGCAGCACACTATGCACACCGCATTACTACTTTCCTTGGGGCACCCAATGGTGTCCCGGGCCGCTAATGTGTTCGGGTTTGGCTTGAAGAAAAGGTGGCAACCATAACCCACGCACATATACCACTCTGTGCCAGATCATCTACCTAGTATGAGATGTGACACTTCCTGGTCTGGGGAGCGGGAGTGTGCTGCCAGCGACCCGCTCCCGCTGTGATTGGACACAGCGGGAGCCAATCAGCGGGTCCGGCGGACGCGATGTCCGCCAAGACCCACCGATTGTTCGGGAGACAGGCAGTACATACATATATACTTTTTTTTTGTTTGGGTAAGCGCAAATATATATTTTATACACATCTTACTAAATTCCTCAGACTGACTAATTTAGAAAAAGGGGTGATTTGGGGGGTATTTGTACTGTCCTGACATTTCAGGGCCTCAAGAAATGAGATGAGGACTGATCACTTTTCAGATATATACCATAGTTTGTGGACTCTATAACTTTCCTACAGACTAAATAATTTACAGTACTGTACACTGATTTGGATTATTTTTATTTATAATATTTTGTGTCACACTCTTTTTGCGCAGCAAATTTCTCAAATGCAATTTTTTTCGAGGAAATACACTTTCATGATTTAAAAAAAAAACCCAAAAAACAATAAAGTTAGCCCATTTTTTTTGTACAATGTGAAAGATGATGTTACACCGAGTAAATAGATACCTAACATGTCATGCTTTAAAATCTTCATAGGGGACATTTTAAAAATATTTTAAACCAGTTTAGAGTTACAGAGAAGGTCTAGTGCTAGAATTATTGCTCTCGCTCTAATGATCATGGCGATACCTCACGTGTGGTTTGAACACTGTTTACATTTGCGGGAGCAACCTACGTATGCATTTGCTTCTGTGTGCGAGCAGAGGGATGGGGTGCTTTAAAAAAAAAAATCTTTATTTATTTATTTATTTATTTATTTTACATTGTCCCTTTAAAAAAATGTTTTTCTTGATCACTTTTATTGCTGTCACAAGGAATGTAAACATCCAGTGACAGGTACTCTTTATGGAGGGATCTGGGGTCTATAAGACCCCAAATCCCTCCTTTGCACTTAAAAGCATTCAAAACGTCAAGTTTGGCTGTTTTGAATACTGTAATTTCTTTAAATCTGGCGCCTTTAAAACTTTAGTAACCCGGAAGTGATGTCACGACAACGCTTCCGGGTTACTAGATCCGAGACCCCGATCAAAGCTGATTGCGGCATTGTTCGCGTCTCTGGCCAGCCAGTGGACGTGTCGGCTGGTGGCTTGGGCCCGCCGGTGGGACGGAACAGCCGGTGTTCTGTCAAAATAGCCAACTCGTCAGACACTCGAGCTACTTATCTTCCGGTTTCTTTAAACCATCAGCAATTGGAAATTTTGATGAATTGCTGTTTGGACACAACACTGGCAACCGAATACAGTTCGGTGCACGGTATTATGAGCGTAGATTGTTACTCCGCTCTGATACTAGCCAATAAAATGGCTGCCTCCGAGGCGCTGACAACTCTGTCCTCATTAGCCGCTGTGTTGACAAAACAGCTAAATCTCCCTGTACCGGACGCTATTCGGTTGCCGGTGTTGCGTTCAAACAGCAATTCGTCAAAATCTCCAATTACTGATGGTTTAAATAAACCGGAAGTAACGTGGTTGGAGTTTCTGACGGGTTGGCTAATTTGACAGAACACCGGGTGAGCCGCAGAAGGCGGCGGGAGGGGCGTCCTCTCCCGCTGCTTGTGATAACGATTGAGTGGCTGCTTAGCCATACCACCAAAAGAAAGCTCTATGTGTGTGAACAAAATAATAAAAATGTAGTTTGGGTACAGCGCTGCATGACCGCGCAATTGTCATTCAAAGTGTGACAGCGCTGAAAGTTGAAAATTGGCCTGGGCAGGAAGGGGGTAAAAGTGCCTGGAATTTAAAGTGGTTAAAATGTAGCAAGGTCTCTGGCCTTGTGTGGTCTAGTGAGAACTTTCCCGGCCAGAGATAGCTGACATCCTTCTGTATGTGGTGGGTTGTGAGGTATAGTGGGTGCAAGGTGGACAAAGTAATTGGGCGCCAGACACTTCTTGGATGTAAAAGAGGTTTTATTTCTCTTAACGGTCCTTTTTATGTTTTTGTGGGAAAGAGGGTTAGGGCCAGGACACCCTTAGGTAGTTGTAGATTCAATTGGCAGACTCCAAGACTTCAATAGGAGGACAGCCGTGCAGGGAAAGGCCCCAACAAGGCGCTACTTCTGCACATGCAGGATTGCTGTCTCCTATGGCAACAATCCTTTAACCTCCCTGGCGGTAGGATTATTTCGGATTTTAGGTGCTGAAAGCGGTACCATTATTTTGCATGGAAATTTGGCGTTTTATATTGTAGGCCTGTAATTCTTAACAATAACTCACTTAAATCTGTCCAAACCAGAGTCTAGTAGATATCCCGGGTATGATAAAGTTTGAAACACAAAAACATAAATTATAATATAATAAATAAAAAAAAATAATTAAAAAAAAAAAATAATAATAATAAAATAAATTTCCCCACAATTCACTATCGCTCAATTCTGCAAGTGTTCTAATTTACTATCGCTGTTTTCTAACTGGTCTAAAGCCACTTTTGACGTAAAGGGACACTTTTTGGTTGCTATGGACAATCTCCAGTTTCCAGGCAGAAAGAACAGTATATATAATATAAAACTGCATGCAGGGCATAGGACAAAGCATTGGGGATAAAAGGGATGTGAAATAAGTACTGTATGTGTTATGGTTTTTACAATTATTTGAATTTGCCGCCAGGCTCCGCCCCCGTGCGTCGCGACGCACGCAGGGAACGGAGCCTGGCACAGAGAGGCTTCGGGCAGAGGACGGAGCCCGCAGACAAAGCAGGGGACATCGCAGGATCCTGGGGACAAGGTAAGTATACTGCTCCAGGATCCTGCAATGTAATCCCGAGTGTGGCTCGGGGTTACCGCTAATGGGACTGAATTTTAACCCCCGAGCCACACTCGGGAAAACCGCCAGGGAGGTTAACAGTTCCTAACTCAACGTATCAGTTCTTTCAGCTCCACTACAACTGCCTCTTGTAGTTCTTCAACACTGAGCTCCCGGTCTCTCATTAGACCCTCTGATTCACTGACTCTGAATCCCTTGAGCTCCTCCAATATCTGCAGTGGTATCTCCCTCAAGCGTCACCCACGCTTCTCTGCTGGGTCCCTAACTTGGCACTCCAGCGACTTCTCAAGCTTCACCCCTGCTGGTCGACTCAGTCACTGGCTTGACTCACAAGGCTGCTCTGCAAGCATCACCTCCGCTGGTTGGGTCCCTGACTTGATCACCGCCTGAAGTTTCCCGATTCTCCACTGTGCCCGTTCGGTGAGAATACTGCTCCGGTACTTGCTTCAGTTACTCACTGTGGTCCCCGGTAAAGGTGGTTGGTCCCTTTGTGGCAACAGCTTCCCTTCTACCTCCGACCACTGACAGGTTCCCCGGTTGACCTTCACTTCTGGTTGGACTGCAAGCCACAATCCCAACCCTGCCCTGCTCTATTACTTCTGGATAGGCCCTCACACAGCCTAGCAGCCATATGCCCCCGGGATAGGCCCAATCTCAAGCCTAGCAGTCCGGGGCACACGACACACGTCGACCCAGACAGCCGTCCAGGTGGCGAAGAACATAGATCACCTGACCTCATCCGAATATATAGGCTCACCCAGCAGGCCAAGGGATTCAAGAAAATCCCTGCCCATTGGATGAGATAACCCATATACCCATAAGCTGACCTTGAGTTGCCCTTCTCGTATCCAGTACCACCAAGTACCCGGCCACCTAGTGGTAAAAGAGAAAAGTGCAACAAGGCCAAACTTAGGGAGAAATCAATGAATCTCTAACAATTGACCAGGGTAACTTACTCCTGACAAGTAAATTTGTGAGGAGCATCCCTGACTGAGCCCCAAGGCGCTACAAACATAATCCCCATTTTTGGAAACGTAGAATTGGGTCTGTTTAGAGACGAGAATAAACCTGCTTAGCCATCATGGCTGCTCACTGCGCATTCTTTTCCCCCGAAATCCTCGGGCTTTGTGTCCTCTGGCCTTCACGCCGCCAACCCTCCCCCCAGGAAATGTGTATTTAAACTCAGGTACCTTGCAAGTGTTGCGTGTGGATGAATAAAAGCCAGTATAGCTTGGAAAGTGCCTAATTGATATATTTGGACAGAAGGACAATGGAGAAAGTGGACAGGATTAAGGACTCTCCGGAGGAACCCAGTAATTACAGAGTGTATGGCTTGATAAGGGCAAACGCCTAGCGCGCTGGCATCTCATATACAAATGTGATTATTCTCTGCGCTGACGAGGCCTCGGAGAGCACATTATAATTTAATTCGTATACAATCTGAGTCATTTTCCCGAACATTACCCCCTTCTGATTCTACAAATAGCTGCTAAATAATGCCAACAGAAAAGGACAAACATTTTCCTCTCCTTGTAATAAAGAGAAAAGAGTCGCTTGCGATATACTTATGACTTTCAAGCTCACTAAAAATAGAATCTTTTTTTTTTTTTTTTCAGAGGCCTAGAACAAAAAAGCTTGAGCGCGGCCCCGGGGAATCTTTCACTAAAGGGATTTTTTTTTTTTACTCTGTGCGATAAGCCGGCCGCCGCGATTTTTGTCACCGGGGGAAATGTTCTGTTTTGTCATCTTCTTTATCTGCCGTATTTCCCATCATCTCTGACATTGTTATGTAAACAGAATTATTGTTTTAGAGGAGGTAAGGAGCGGCGATACAAAGCGATGCGCCAGACAATTGCAGACAATACTCCGAAACCAGCGAGAGGATAACAGGATGTCATGCCGTTTATCGGAATTGTTTTATATAAATACAATCATTGTATTAAAAATTCCCAGAACAACAATTTAGACTTTATTATTAATTCAATTATTATTATAATTACTAGTAGTAGTAATAGTAGGATGTTTTTGTTTTCCTTCGCCGGTGCTCCGGGCCCCTCCCTCCTGCCGAGTGCCTCCAGAGCAAGCAGCTTGCTCTGGGGGGCACCGGAGCAGGCTCGTTTCTAAGCTGCGACTCTGTTTGTCCATTCACACACAGAACCACGGCTTGGGCCTGCTCCCTCTCTCTCCCGATTGGCTCAGTGGCTGTGAATGGCAGCAGCGGGAGCCAATGGCTCCCACTGCTGTCAAAGCCAATGCGGATGTTGCCTCTGAACCCACAGTCAGCGTTTGGACATCTATCAGTACGATCAAAGGCGACCCCCAACAGGACCATTCTTTAACAACTTTCATTAGCAGCCCTGATGAAGGGGGAGTCCTCAGTCCCCCGAAAGGCGGTGGCCCCATTTTATTGCTGTGTGTCAGGTCACCTTGAGGCTAGGTGACAGATGCACACCGTTGGGATCAGGAGTGCACCGCAAGGTAGTGGACCCTACGGCTGACTGGTGCGGACAGGAGTCAGGGTGGTAAGGAAGGCAGGGCCGCTGGAACACCAACACGGATCCCACCGGGGTTTGACTGTAAGATTCCCTAGGGTGCGGAGTATAAGAGCAAGCAGGTGTTCACCAGAGCCTCTAGTGGTGAGGATGGACTGGGCTGCAACTGGCTCCAGGTCGCGACCCCCAGGGTCCCCCAGCTCACGCCCACAGTAGGCAACAGATAGGGATAGTAAGGGACAAGCCAAGATCGGGGGCCACAAGCAGACAAGGACAACAGAGTTCACGCCAAAGGTTCAGGGTCACAGGCAAACAGGGGTAGTCGGGGACACACCAAAGGTCAGGGTCACGAGCGGACAGGAATAGTTGAGAACACACCAAGGTCGGTAACAGAAACAAACGTAGAGCACACGGCAGGAAACAGGAAGCCAAACACACAAAGGTTGATCAGCAGGGCTGGCCTGCAGTGCAGAGGTTGATATAGAGTTCTCTGATAGGAGCTGGGGTGGAGCCATGCTAGAGGAGAGATTATAAAAGCAGTCAGGTGAGAGTCAGCTGGTCTCTAGAGATGAACACATCGTTATAGGTAAGCTGACAGACAAAACTCTATTGCATAACCATAACACTGTGACTTCAAATAAAACATCTTTAATACCTGCATTTACTTGATACCAGGCGCTCCTTTATTTCACTTCTTTCCAAGCATACGCGGAGTCGACCACAAGGCCGTACCCCAAGGTAGCAGCCCAGGCCCTAACAGGGCCCATCACCACCTTTTCCTCGAACCGGGCACGAACCTCTAGGAACCACACCTTACATACCTAACAGTGCCTGACCGAGTCAGTCCAGCGCAATCTACACCTCCTCTCTTAAGCCAATGGAGAGGCAGAGTCCCCAGAGAGCCCAGGCACTCATGCATATCGTTGGCTGCTGCACAGAGAAGGTTTTTTTACCTTCATGCATAGAATGCATGAAGGTAAAAAACCTTCAGCCTTTACAACCACTTTAAATCTGAATTCCAGGTATAGCTATTTTTGCATAGTTGGTCCAGCTCTGATAAAGTATGTATGTACTATACCTGGTCAATCCCCATGGAAGATGAGAATCACTGAAGTTTCCAGGTCCCGTGCCGAGTGACTGCCGTGCTGCTCAATGAACACAGAAAGTTACTTGCTTGGCATTGGCGCCATTCAAGAAAAAACACTTAGCATCTTCTCAATGAATGTCAAGAATTTTCTAGTTGGAAGAGGTGGACAAGTGGGGTGGTGGAAATCACTATAGAATGAAAATAGTAGTACTGATAAAAATGAGTTTTTTGGTGGCTCTGTGTAAGAGCCCTAAAATACATACAAGATGAAGTGCTCTGTGATTGAGCACTTATTGGGTGAAATGCATTTGAGGGGGGTGGACCTAGGTGGAGCTTCAGTGTGCTTTGTTGGATGAGATCTGACATCATCAGGGTGCAATTGTCTTCATCTTTTACACACAAGATCAGACCCAGAGTTCTAATGTGAATGGGAATACTCACCATGATCTTTTTTAGCTATCTGTAGCTATTTTTCCCACTGACAACCAATGTAAGGAGGGAATATCTCTCACTAACCTCCAATGCAAGGGGCATTCTTTCCACTGGCCACCAATGTAAGGGACACTCTTCTCATTGAACACCAATATAAGGAGCATTCTTCCCACTGACCTCCAATGTAAGGGGCATTCTTCTCACTGACCACCAATGTATGGAACGCCCTTCCCAATGACCACCAATATAAGGGACATTCTTCCCACTGACCACCAATGTAAGGAACATTCTTCCCAATGACCACCAATACAAGGGGCATTCTTCTCACTGACCACCAATGTAAAGAACGTTCTTTCCAATGACCACCAATGTAAGGAACATTCTTCCCACTGATCACCAATGTAAGGAGCATTCTTCCCACTGATCACCAATGTAAGGAGCATTCTTCTCACTGATCACCAATGTAAGGAACATTCTTCCCACTGATCACCTATGTAAGGAGCATTCTTTCCACTACCCATCAATGTAAGAAGTATTCTTACCTTTGACAACCAATATACGGGGCATTCTTCCTACTGTCCTCTAATGTAAGGAGCATTGCTCTCATTGACTGCTAATGTAAGGAGCATTCTTCCAAATACCCATCCGTATAAGGAGCATTTTTCCCACTGACCACCAATGTAAGGGTATTCTTACCTTTGGCCACCAATGTAAGGAGCATTCTTCTCTTTGACCACTATTGTAAAGAACATTCTTCCCAATACCCATCAATGTAAGGAGCATTCTTCCCACTGGCCACCAATGTAATGGTATTCTTCCCTTTGGCCACCAATGTAAGGGGCATTCTTCCCACTGACCAACAAAGTAAGGGACATTCTTCCCACTAACCACCAATGTAAGGAACATTCTTCCCAATGACCACCATTGCAAGGGACATTCTACTTACTGACAACCAATGTAAGGAATATTCTTTCCAATGACCACCAATGTAAGGAGCATTTATCCCTATACCCATCAGTGTAAGCAGTATTCTTCCCTCTGACCACCAACTTAAGAAGCATTCTTCTCATTGACCACTAACGTCAGGGGCATTCTTCTCAATACCCATCGATGTAAGCATTTTTTTTCCCTCTGACCACCAATTTAAGGAGCATTCTTCTCATTGACCACTAATGTAAGAACCATTCTTTCCAATACCCATCAATGAAAGGGTATTCTTCCCTTTGGCCACCAATTTAAGGGACATTTTTCTCATTGACCATCAACGTAAGGCGCATTCTTCCCATAACCCATCAATGTAAGGGGCATTCTTCCCACTGACCACCAATGTAAGGAGCATTCTTCCCACACATACTAATTAACTCTGGGCTGTGGATATTATTAGAGTAATTCTTGGGAGAGGGTTTCCTGAGACTGAAACATTTTTTCAAGGCTGCTTTAAGGAATCAATTTCCAAGGACTGAAATTCCAAGGACAGACCCCTAGTCCCTGTCACTGTCTCTGGAAGTCAAGGACAAATGCAAAATCTGTCTATTATATACAGTAATATTCCACCATACTAAAGGATCTCATAAAACACAAAAATAACTGCAGCTTTGCAAGGAATACTGCTCCGAAAGTCACACTTGGCGATCAGGTATGAAGAATAGTTAGCAATTTATGAGATAATTGTTTTCTATTGCAACCTCCTTCAGACTCTCCCACAGAGGAGAAAACCCGTTACACAGTCCTGTGTGCATCTGTAGGATGTGACGGTCTTAAACAAAAGATCTGTCTGCATTATTATACAACAGGCAATGTCAGGAGCCGAGAGGGGGCTCTTCCCACAAAATGACCTTCACCGCTTCACTGGAGCCTCGTGTAATAGAGAACGCCAGACTGTCAACAACAGCGAATGGGGAGGCGTCCGCATCAGGCGCAGCGAGGAAAATGGTGATGCCATGTTTACTAAAGATCCTTGGGAGCTTAACATGAGGAAGAGAAAGAAGACACAATAGGGAGGGGTAGAACCTTGGCTTACTTTTAGTTGGAAAAAAGATTTGCTCTGTATTTTTGGGAGCATGTAAGTTCTGCAAAATAATATGAGAAGAAAACATGAAAATTAAAAAAAATAGAACGCATTGCAGCTAAAATTGTAAAATGAAGAACTTCACTCCTAATCTTAGACCTAGAATCAGAGATTTGTCGAGTCAAAATTCATTTTGCCACAAAATGACCAACTTTGCCATTGGCCAAGTTTTGTAGGAGCAAACATTTTTTTTCTCCTGTTTTCCTTTTAGATAGTGTGAGTTTTGGGGTTTTGTTTAGGGTAGTGTGTAGGCAGATGCAGTTAGGAAGTCTGCCACTAGGTGGCTCTGTCCCAAAATACTGTGACAAACAACCGGCACTTACCCCATCTAAGCAGCGGGCATCGGGGGAGCAGCGGCGGGGATCGGCATCCGAGGAGCGGCAGGGATCGGGGATCTAGGCATCGGCGGAGACCAATCATCCAGGCATCGGCCAGCGGCTTTTCTCTCCTTCGCTTCAGCTGTGCATCTCCTAACCTCCTCCTAGGCGTCCAATAGGATTGCCTGTCCTTTCAGCCAATCGGGTGACGGGTATCAGACCCGCTTCCCAAATGGCCGGGAGGAGGATCAGTGTTGCAACAGCGAATATTCATTCGCTGTTGCAACACACCTGGGTGGGCTCCAGACACATCCTCTGCGACCCGAGCCCACCCGAGCCTCTGGTTCTAATCAGGTGCTTAAAAAAAACCCTGGCCGCTGTAATTCAATCTTAAAGGGGCCGGACACATGAATAGGAGGTGGCTGCGGTGGCCATGGATAGATTCATGCTATGCATGAATCTATCCTTTGCATATAGAGGATGGCCCGAAGAGAGGGGGCAGCGGCTTGGTGTCCCTAATGGACGGGCAGCCCCTGGTGCCCATATAAATACCATGATCAGAGAAGACTAGTGAGACAGGGCATGGGAGTAAAACATCCCACAGCCATGTGAATGTAGTCAGCTATTTGGCAAGAAACCTTCCTGGGGCTGAAGCACCAAGTGAGGTAGTTCAACACCCAGAGGAACGGGCTGTATAGTTGCCCTGACTCTTATTACGGTTTGATGTGGACTATGCTTGGGTTGCAAAAGACCATTTAGGCCAGGCTAAGTGTTCTCTTATGTGAATACTAACGTCAGGGCCTGGATCTGAATCTCGAAATACTGCTGTGTCTGGTGTTAGCTCTTCTTGCTGAGCCACCGGAATGCTGGGCAGCTCTCTGGGCAATTATTTGAATGATCTTGTCTTGAACCTTGTTTGTCTTGAACCTTGAACCCTTTCCTCCTCCCATGAACCTCCTATTAAGGCCATGTCTCTGCACTTTCTGTTTGCCAGATTATTGTGCTCTCTTCAGCCAATATCTCACTAGTGTCATTTCAGCTGCCATTTGTATCTTCACTACCACTCGTTACCAACCCTTGGCTTGTTCCTTGACAACACTTTTGCTTAATCCCAGCCTGCAACCATTTGCAACTGACCTTTGGTTTGTTTACTGACTACACTTTTGCTTATTCCTACCTGCTTATCTGCTACTGGACCCCGGCTTATGCACCTCTTGGTGGGGCTGTTCTGAGGACTGACACCTGGTATTAACATTCAGCAAAACCCATCTCCACCATCAGGAACCCTGGTGAATGCCGGTTAATACTTAGACTCAGGAGAGCTTGTGTAATCCTCCAGGGTGATCTACTACTGTACTTATACAGCTGGTCGGTGGGTGCCTTGCTACTGCTTTAGCTTCTGGCCTCTGAGCCTGACTCCAGATTGTGACAACTAGTACACCTGGGTCTGAGAGTAACATTTAGGAGCATGCAGAGCTGGGTAAAGTTCTGCCATATTGTTGCTTACATTTTACTAAAAGGAATGTACACACTAGTAGCCTTTTCACCTTTTTACTAAATAACAACAGGTTCACAACTCCGTGCAGCAGCTTTTTGAACACTACACATCAAACCAGCGGCACAGTACATATCAGTGCAATAGCCTTGAACTCAAAAAGTTCTGCCATTCCTCCCACCTCTCAATCATATTTTCCCCCTTTTGAGGGCCCTCACCCAGAATCTCTTGGAACCCTAGTCCTGAAGGGTCTTCTCCTCTCCTTATGAAAGCAACAGGCTTACATAATGTATATTCTATTGTTCTACTTCCCAGGACTCCACCCACACTGGTTTATAAAGGGATACATACTCCACCCACCAACTACACCCAGAGGCGGACCTTACTAAAAGGGGTACTAACCCCTACTTATAATCTGCTGTTAGGGACTTCAGGACTCTCTGAGGACTCCTCTGTTAGACTTTGTTTTAACTCACTGAAAGAGTGTCTACGTCATTCAGAGGCGTAACTAGAACCTTCAGAGCCCAGTGCAAAAAACCATGAAGGGCCCCCCTGACCTCTGGTCCCAGGGCCCTTTCCACTGATCCAGGGGTTTTTTTCTCCCGTTGTGGGGCCCTTTATTATGGTCCTGCAACGGTCCCCTTCCTGCTGTCTTGGGTAGGGTTGCCATCTTTTTTTCAGACCAAACCCGAAGACTTTAGCAGCACACAGCAAATCATCTTTTGTAGCATACACGATATATATATTTTGTGATGAAATAACAAATCTAATTGTATATATTTATTCACAAGAGTCCTTACATCAGAGTAAACAGAGTTCCCTCTTTACATCTGAATCCACATAGTTCTGCTTTACATGTGAAAATGCAGCGTTCCCATTTACATCTGAATCCACAGAGTTCCCCTTTACATCTAAACTCGCAGAGTTCCCCTTTATATCTAAACTCACAGAATTCCCTTACACTGTAAGGGGGGACTCTGCAGACTCTGATATAAGGGAGAACTCTAAGGACTTTGATTTAAGGAAGAACAGTGAGAAATCTGATTTAAGGGGGGACAATGCAGACTCTGGCGTAAAGGGTAACTCTGATATGAGGGGGAGCAGGGTGTAGTTCTGTATGCTTGCTGTGGGTGCTGGGCGGACCTATCCGGGTTCTGTTGCCCAGAGATAATCTTTAACGTATATGTTGTGATATGTTGGCCGATTTATGTAGGATATTATATTACACTAATGCTCTCCAGTAGGGATGAGCTTCGTGTTCGAGTCGAACTCATGTTCGACTCGAACATCGGCTGTTCGGTCGTTCGCCGAATTGCGAACGATATGGGCCGTTCGCGCCAAATTCGTGTGGCGCGTCACGGCCCATAATTCACTGCGGCATCGCAGTGCATTGCTGGCTGATTATTGGCCAAGCATGCACTATGACCCGCATGCTTGGCCAATCACAGCGCCGTCAGTAGAGAGAGCTGTAATTGGCCAAAGCCAGGGTGGCTTTGGCCAATTATGGCTCAGGGGATTTAGTACACACCCCACACTATATAAGGCCGCCTGCACGGCGGCCCTGTGTAGTGTGTGTTCCGGTGTGCTGAGAGATAGAGAGAGAGAGAGACAGTGTCATTTGATTTGAGTTAGATAGATTAGGCAGAACAGTCAGTCAGTTAGCTGCACTTACAGTGTATTGTGTATATATATGCATCCCAGGTGTTGCATATATATATATACACTGTATTCAGTTTAGCTAGATCCGTTCCTGTTATCTTCTATCTAGACTATTTACATTTAGTGCAGTGTGTCCTGCTCACAGTGTTCAGCTAGATCCGTTCCTGCTATTTACATTCAGTGCAGTGCGTCCTGCTCACAGTGTTCAGCTAGATCCGTTCCTGGTATTTACATTTAGTGCAGTGCGTCCTGCTCACAGTGTTCAGCTAGATCCGTTCCTGCTATTTACATTCAGTGCAGTGCGTCCTGCTCACAGTGTTCAGCTAGATCCGTTCCTGGTATTTACATTTAGTGCAGTGCGTCCTGCTCACAGTGTTCAGCTAGATCCGTTCCTGCTATTTACATTCAGTGCAGTGCGTCCTGCTCACAGTGTTCAGCTAGATCCGTTCCTGGTATTTACATTTAGTGCAGTGCGTCCTGCTCACAGTGTTCAGCTAGATCCGTTCCTGCTATTTACATTCAGTGCAGTGCGTCCTGCTCACAGTGTTCAGCTAGATCCGTTCCTGCTATTTACATTCAGTGCAGTGCGTCCTGCTCACAGTGTTCAGCTAGATCCGTTCCTGGTATTTACATTTAGTGCAGTGCGTCCTGCTCACAGTGTTCAGCTAGATCCGTTCCTGCTATTTACATTCAGTGCAGTGCGTCCTGCTCACAGTGTTCAGCTAGATCCGTTCCTGGTATTTACATTTAGTGCAGTGCGTCCTGCTCACAGTGTTCAGCTAGATCCGTTCCTGCTATTTACATTCAGTGCAGTGCGTCCTGCTCACAGTGTTCAGCTAGATCCGTTCCTGCTATTTACATTCAGTGCAGTGCGTCCTGCTCACAGTGTTCAGCTAGATCCGTTCCTGGTATTTACATTTAGTGCAGTGTGTCCTGCTCACAGTGTTCAGCTAGATCCGTTCCTGCTATTTACATTCAGTGCAGTGCGTCCTGCTCACAGTGTTCAGCTAGATCCGTTCCTGGTATTTACATTTAGTGCAGTGCGTCCTGCTCACAGTGTTCAGCTACATCCGTTCCTGCTATTTACATTCAGTGCAGTGCGTCCTGCTCACAGTGTTCAGCTAGATCCGTTCCTGCTATTTACATTCAGTGCAGTGCGTCCTGCTCACAGTGTTCAGCTAGATCCGTTCCTGGTATTTACATTTAGTGCAGTGCGTCCTGCTCACAGTGTTCAGCTAGATCCGTTCCTGCTATTTACATTCAGTGCAGTGCGTCCTGCTCACAGTGTTCAGCTAGATCCGTTCCTGCTATTTACATTCAGTGCAGTGCGTCCTGCTCACAGTGTTCAGCTAGATCCGTTCCTGCTATTTACATTCAGTGCAGTGCGTCCTGCTCACAGTGTTCAGCTAGATCCGTTCCTGCTATTTACATTCAGTGCAGTGCGTCCTGCTCACAGTGTTCAGCTAGATTCGTTCCTGCTATTTACATTCAGTGCAGTGCGTCCTGCTCACAGTGTTCAGCTAGATCCGTTCCTGGTATTTACATTTAGTGCAGTGCGTCCTGCTCACAGTGTTCAGCTAGATCCGTTCCTGCTATTTACATTCAGTGCAGTGCGTCCTGCTCACAGTGTTCAGCTAGATCCGTTCCTGCTATATACATTTAGTGCAGTACGTCCTGCTCACAGTGTTCAGCTAGATCCGTTCCTGTTATCTTCCTACTGACAGGCAGGCTTGTCTGGTTACAGTATATAAAGCTACCTGAAGAAAATTACAGGTGTTCTTTTTGATCCTATTAGTACCACGGTCAGGCAGCTAGACTATTTACATTTAGTACAGTGTGTCCTGCTCACAGTGTTCAGCTAGATCCGTTCCTGTTATCTTCCTACTGACAGGCAGGCTTGTCTGGTTACAGTATATAAAGCTACCTTAAGAAAATTACAGGTGTTCTTTTTGATCCTATTAGTACGACGGTCAGGCAGCTAGACTATTTACATTTAGTACAGTGCGTCCTGCTCACAGTGTTCAGCTAGATCCGTTCCTGTTATCTTCCTACTGACAGGCAGGCTTGTCTGGTTACAGTATATAAAGCTACCTGAAGAAAATTACAGGTGTTCTTTTTGATCCTATTAGTACCACGGTCAGGCAGCTAGACTATTTACATTTAGTACAGTGCGTCCTGCTCACAGTGTTCAGCTAGATCCGTTCCTGTTATCTTCCTACTGACAGGCAGGCTTGTCTGGTTACAGTATATAAAGCTACCTGAAGAAAATTACAGGTGTTCTTTTTGATCCTATTAGTACCACGGTCAGGCAGCTAGACTATTTACATTTAGTACAGTGTGTCCTGCTCACAGTGTTCAGCTAGATCCGTTCCTGTTATCTTCCTACTGACAGGCAGGCTTGTCTGGTTACAGTATATAAAGCTACCTGAAGAAAATTACAGGTGTTCTTTTTGATCCTATTAGTACCACGGTCAGGCAGCTAGACTATTTACATTTAGTACAGTGCGTCCTGCTCACAGTGTTCAGCTAGATCCGTTCCTGGTATTTACATTTAGTACAGTGCGTCCTGCTCACAGTGTTCAGCTAGATCCGTTCCTGCTATTTACATTCAGTGCAGTGCGTCCTGCTCACAGTGTTCAGCTAGATCCGTTCCTGCTATTTACATTCAGTGCAGTGCGTCCTGCTCACAGTGTTCAGCTAGATCCGTTCCTGGTATTTACATTTAGTGCAGTGCGTCCTGCTCACAGTGTTCAGCTAGATCCGTTCCTGCTATTTACATTCAGTGCAGTGCGTCCTGCTCACAGTGTTCAGCTAGATCCGTTCCTGCTATATACATTTAGTGCAGTACGTCCTGCTCACAGTGTTCAGCTAGATCCGTTCCTGTTATCTTCCTACTGACAGGCAGGCTTGTCTGGTTACAGTATATAAAGCTACCTTAAGAAAATTACAGGTGTTCTTTTTGATCCTATTAGTACCACGGTCAGGCAGCTAGACTATTTACATTTAGTACAGTGCGTCCTGCTCACAGTGTTCAGCTAGATCCGTTCCTGTTATCTTCCTACTGACAGGCAGGCTTGTCTGGTTACAGTATATAAAGCTACCTTAAGAAAATTACAGGTGTTCTATCCCAGCTTAGTGCAGCTACAGGCCATTAGTATGTCTGGAAGGCCAAGAAGGAGAGGCAGACAGTCACAAGCCAATAAGAGAGGGCAAGCAGGCTCTGTGTCTAGTGCTGGTCGTGGAGACGGTGCATCCTCATCAGCACGTGGCCATGGGACACGCTTGGCCTTTTTTTCGGCAGCTGGCCGTGTTGAGCCGCAACATGCGGAAGACTTGGTCGAGTGGATGACCAAGCCGTCCTCATCCTCCTCATCCTCTCTCACCCATGCCCAGGGTGCTTTGTCTGGCAAAGCAGCGGCCTCTTCCCTCAGCTCAATGTCATCAGTGACTCCTTCCCTAGCTCCACCATGTCCTCATGAGGATTCCCTCGAACTGTTTGACCACAGTGTTGGGTACATGCTCCAGGAGGATGCCCAGCGTTTGGAAGGCTCTGATGATGATACTGAGCTCAATGAAGGCAGTAACATGAGCACGGACAGAGGGGGTGCCCAAGAAGGACAGCAATCTGGCAGTCATGCTCCCCCTGCTGCAGCATACTGCCAGGTTTGCTCCAGTGATGAGGAGGGAGGGGATGATGAGGTCACTGACTCAACGTGGGTGCCTGATAGGAGAGAGGAGGAGGAGGAGGAGGAGGTGGCACATCACCAACTAGGCAGGATGCCCTCCAGGGGCCAGCCTAAGGGCAGCACATTGACTGCATCACACCCCAAAGCTCCACATGTGCAGGGCGCTGCAGTCTCTGCGCGTTATTCAAAAAGTTCTTTGGTGTGGGCCTTTTTTGAGACGAGTGCATCAGATCGCACCGCTGCTATTTGCAACATATGTCTCAAGCGTATCTCGCGTGGCCAAAACATCTCCCGCTTGGGTACCACATGCTTGACCAGACATATGTTGACCTGCCATGCAGTTCGTTGGCAAGCGTATCTAAAAGACCCACACCAAAGAACAAAGAGGATCTCTCCTTGCTCCTCATCAGCTGAGATTTCCAACCCCACTAGACCTTCAGTCCTCTCTGAGACCTGCAGTGAGAGGAATGAAGGTGTAGAATTAGGTGTGTCACAGCCAAGTACTTGTGGGCAATCTGCTTTTGGTACACCGACGTCAGATTGTACCAGGCAAATTTCCCTGCCCCAGCTGCTGCACCGCCGAAAGAAGTTTGCTCCCAGCCATCCACATGCCCAGCGGTTGAATGCTAGCTTGGCAAAATTGCTAGCACTTCAACTGCTGCCTTTTCAGTTGGTAGACTCTGCCCCCTTCCGTGAGTTTGTGGAATGTGCGGTTCCTCAGTGGCAGGTACCCAAACGCCACTTTTTCTCACGGAAGGCGATTCCGGCTCTCTACCGGCATGTGGAAGGCAATGTCCATGCCTCGCTGGACAGGGCGGTCAGCGGTAAGGTGCATATTACCGCTGACTCATGGTCCAGCAGGCATGGACAGGGACGTTACTTAAGTTTCACGGCGCATTGGGTGACTCTGCTGGCAGCTGGGAAGGATGCAGGACAAGGTGCAGTAGTGTTGGAGGTTGTTCCGCCACCACGCCTCCAAAATGCTGATTGTGACACACCTCTCTCCTCCACCCCCTCCTCTTCTTCTTCCTCCATGGCCTCTTCCTCGGAACCAGCGGTGCTCCGTAGGCGTTCAAGGGGCTACGCAAGTACGCAGGCCAAAAGATGCCATGCGGTGCTTGAGCTGGTGTGCTTGGGGGACAGGAGCCACACTGGGGCAGAGGTTCTGTCAGCTCTGCAGGGGCAGGTTCAGAGGTGGTTGACGCCACGCCAACTTAAGGCAGGAATGGTGGTTTGCGACAATGGCACCAACCTCCTCTCTGCCCTCCGACAGGGACAACTGACCCATGTGCCCTGTTTGGCTCACGTCCTTAACTTGGTGGTGCAGCGGTTCTTGGGCAGGTACCCGGGCTTACAGGATGTCCTGAGGCAGGCCAGGAAAGTCTCTGTGCATTTCCGCCGGTCATATAATGCCAGTGCTCGGCTGACGGACCTCCAAAAGGAGTTTAACCTGCCCAAGAACCGCCTAATCTGTGACATGCCCACCAGGTGGAACTCGACGTTGGCCATGCTGCAGCGGCTGCACACGCAGCAGAGGGCCATCAATGAGTACCTGTGCGACTATGGCACCAGGACAGGGTCAGGGGACCTTGGTTTTTTTTCCCCACGCCAGTGGGCCATGATCAGGGATGCATGCACTGTCCTGTCACCATTCGAGGAGGCCACGAGGATGGTGAGCACTGACAGTGCATGCATCAGTGACACTGTCCCCCTTGTCCACCTGTTGGAGCACACGCTGCGTGGAATAATGGACAGGGCACTTGAGGCAGAACAGAGGCAGGAAGAGGAGGACTTCCTTAGCTCTCAAGGCCCCCTTTATCCAGACAGTGTTCCTGCGTGCCCGCCGATCACACAGGAAGAGGACGAGGAGGAGGAGGAGGAGGAGGAGGAAGATTGTGTCAGTATGGAGGTGGAGCCTGGCACTCAGCATCAGCAGTCTTTAAGGGATCAGTCCCAAGGAACACATGGACTTGTACGTGGCTGGGAGGAGGTGGCTGCGGACGTTGTTGTCCTTAGTGACCCAGAGGACTCCGGACCGAATGCCTCAGCAAACCTACGCTGCATGGCCTCCCTGATCCTGCAAAGCCTGCGTAAGGATCCTCGTATTCGTGGTATCAAGGAGAAGGACCAATACTGGCTGGCAACCCTCCTTGATCCACGTTACAAGGGTAAGGTTGCGGACCTTATCTTGCCATCGCAGAGGGAGCAGAGGATGAAACATCTTCGGGAGGCCTTGCAGAAAGGTCTGTGCAACGCGTTCCCAGAGACTGGGAGGTTACAAACTCCTGTTTCTGGACAACGTGTTGCTGAGGCTTCGGTCAGTCAAAGAAGGAGCGGTGGAGAAGGTGGCCGTCTGACCGATGCGTTCAGACAATTTTTTGGTCCGCAGCCCCAAGGTATGATCGGTTCCAGCAACCATCGCCAGCGTCTGTTTTACATGGTGCAGGAATACCTAGGGGCAAGATCAGACTTGGACACCTTTCCCACCGAAAATCCTCTGGGTTACTGGGTCTTGAGGATGGATCACTGGCCAGAGCTTGCACAGTATGCAATTGAGCTACTGGCCTGTCCTGCATCCAGCGTTCTTTCGGAACGCACATTCAGTGCTGCTGGAGGCGTGGTAACCGATCACAGGGTGCGTCTGTCCACCGACTCGGTCGATCGGCTGACCTTCATAAAAATGAATCAGTCTTGGATCACCACCAGCTACCAAGCACCTGATGCAGATGTAACCGAATAATTTTTTTTGAAATCTCAGATCCCTTCAAAGACTGCCTATGCTGATGCTGAGTGACTATCCCTGAGTAATTATCCTCTTCCTCCTCAATCATCACGCTGATAGCTTGTAAGAACATTTTTGGTTCTGGGCGCCACCACCAGTGCCTAAGGCACAATTTTTCAGCCCCTGTTTAACAGGGGCGTGTAATTACAATTTTTGATGTAATACTTTGCAGCAGGGCTCGTTCCTGCATTCCAACTAGAGTGTCTGTGAGGGGTTGCAGTGTTGTGGCACCAGCACCAGTGCCTAAGACCCAATTTTTCAGCCCCTGTCTAACAGGGGCGTGTAATTACAATTTTTGATGCAATACTTTGCAGCAGGGCTTGTTCCTGCGTTTCAACTAGAGTGTCTGTGAGGGGTTGCAGTGTTGTGGCACCAGCACCAGTGCCTAAGACCCAATTTTTCTGCCCCTGTCTAACAGGGGCGTGTAATTACAATTTTTGATGCAATACTTTGCAGCAGGGCTCGTTCCTGCGTTCCAACTAGAGTGTCTGTGAGGGGTTGCAGTGTTGTGGCACCAGCACCAGTGCCTAAGGCCCAATTTTTCTGCCCCTGTCTAACAGGGGCGTGTAATTACAATTTTTGATGCAATACTTTGCAGCAGGGCTCGTTCCTGCGTTCCAACTAGAGTGTCTGTGAGGGGTTGCAGTGTTGTGGCACCAGCACCAGTGCCTAAGGCCTAATTTTTCAGCTCCTGTTCAACAGGGGCATGTAATTACAATTCTTGATCTAATATTTCACAGCAGGGCCCTGTGAGGGCTTACAGTGTTTTGGCCACAGCAACACCTAAGGCCCAAATTTCTGCTGAGTATATAGGGCAGGACCCTACTTTCAAACATCTAACTTACAAACGACTCCTACTTGCAAACGGAAGGAGACAACAGGAAGTGAGATGAAATCTACCCCTAAGGAAGGGAAATTCTCTCCTGTAAGAGTTAATATGGGAAAACAATTTCTCCTTTCCACTGATGCTTTCCAATCCTTGTTCCACAAAAAAACCCAAATTTTCAAAAAACATTTTTCATTGGGACAAAAAAGTGAGGTGAAATCTTCTGAAGAGGAGGAAAGACGCAAAACAAATGTCACAGGGGTGATAACCCTTCCCTATGTTTTCCAAAAAGCTTAGAAAAGATTTTTTGGCTGGAGCTAAACACATTAAAAATGTTCAAAATTACAAACAGATTCTTCTTAACAACAAACCTACAGTCCCTGTCTTGTTTGCACCGCCTGTATACTGCTGTTCAGAGTATATAGGGACCTTTCCTTATTTTAATTTGGGTGCGGGGTTCCCCTTAATATCCATACAAGACCCAAAGGGCCTGGTAATGGACTGGGGGGTACCCATGCCGTTTGTCTCACTGATTTTCATCCATATTGCCATGACCCGACATGACATTAAACCCGCAAGCAGTTTTAAATGAGATTTTTTCCTTTAAAAATGACATTTGGTGCAGGGACTGTTCTAAACATGGGAAACACGCGTCACTTTACAGGCATACTATAGACACCCCCCAGGTACGATATTTAAAGGAATATTTCACTTTTTTTTTTTTACTTTAAGCATCATTAAAATCACTGCTCCCGAAAAAACGGCCGTTTTTAAAAGTTTTTTTTGCATTGATACATGTCCCCTGGGGTAGGACCCGGGTCCCCAAACCCTTTTTAGGACAATACCATGCAAATTAGCCTTTAAAATGAGCACTTTTGATTTCGAACGTTCGAGTCCCATAGACGTCAATGGGGTTCTAACGTTCGTGCGAACTTGCGGTCCGTTCGCGGGTTCTAGTGCGAACCGAACCGGGGGGTGTTCGGCTCATCCCTACTCTCCAGAAAAGTCTGAAATTGGGCAAAAGGCCATTTGAATATTAATTAAATCTTAAAATAAATATATACAGATGCATCTCAAAAAATTTGTATATATATATATATATATATATAGATCTATATATCGATATATATAGCTATATATAGATATATAGATATATATATATATATAGATCTATATATCTATATATATAGTAATATCATCAAAAAGTTCATTTATTTCAGTAATTCAATTCAAAAAGTGAAACTCATATATTATATAGATGCATTACACACAGAGTAATATATTTCAAGCATTTCTTTCTTTTAAACTTGATGATAATGCTTACAGCTAGTGACAAACCAAAATTCAGTATCTCAGAAAATTTGAATATTACATAAGACCAATAAAAAAAAAGGATTTCTAATATAGAAATGTTGGTTTACTGAAAAGTATGTCCATGTACAGTATAGTATGCACTAATTACTTGGTTGTGGCTCCTTTTGCATGAATTACTGCATTAGTGCGGCGTGGCATGGAGGCGATCAGCCTGTGGCACTGCTGAGGTGTTATGGAAGCCCAGGTTGCTTTGATAGTGGCCTTCAGCTGATCTGCCGTGTTGTGTCTGGTGTTTCTCATCTTCCTCTTGACAATACCCCACAGATTCTCTATGGGGTTTAGGTCAGGTGAGTTTGCTGGCCAATCGAACACAGTGATACCATGATCATTAAAGCAGGTATTGGTATTTTTGGCAGTGTGGGCAGCTGCCAAGTCCTGCTGGAAAATGAAATCAGCATCTCCATAAAGCTGATCAACAGAGGGAAGCGTGAAGTGCTCTAGAATTTCCTGGTAGAGGGCTGCGCTGATTTTGAAATTGATAAAGCACAATGGACCAACACCAGCAGATGACTCGGCTCCCCAAAACATCACTGTGAAAACTTCACACTGAACCTCATGCAACTTTGATTCTGTGCCTCTCCACTCTTCCTCCAGACTCTGGGACCTTGTTTTCCAAATGAAATGCAAAACGTACTTTCATCCGAAAAGGGGACTTTGGACCACTGAGCAACAGTCCAGTCCTTTTCCCCCTTAACCCAGTTAAGACGCTTCTGACGTTGTCTCTGGTTCAGGAGTGGCTTGACACAAGGAATGTGACAGTTGTAGCCCATGTCCTGGATACGTGTTTGTGTGGTGGCTCTTGAAGCACTGACACCAGCTGTAGCCCACTCCTTGTGAATCTCCCCCAAATTCTTGAATGGCCTTTGCTTCACAATCCTCTCAAGGCTGCGGTTATCCCTGTTGCTTGTGCACTTTTTTCTACCACACTTTTTCCTTCCACTCAACTCTTCATTAATATGCTTGGATACAGCACTCTGTGAACAGCCAGCTTCTTTAGCAATGACCTTTTGTGACCTACCCTCCATGTCGAGGGTGTCAATGAGTGTCTTCTGGACAACTGTCAAGTCAGCAGTCTTCCCTATGATTGTGTAACCTACTGAACCAGATTGAGAGACCATTTAAGGGCTCAGGAAATCTTTACAGGTGTTTTGAGTTAATTAGCTGATTAGAGTGTGACACCATGAGTCTACAATATTCAACTTTTTCACAATATTCTAATTTCCTGAGGTACTGAATTTTGGGTTTTCAAAAGCTGTAAGCCATAATCATCAAATTAAAAGAAAGAAATTAATGAAAAATATATCAGTCTGTGGGTAATGAATCTATATAATATATGAGTTTCACTTTTTAATTGAATTATTGAAATAAATTAACTTTTCGGTGATATTCAAATTTTTTTAGATGCACCTGTACAGTTATATATACAGCAGTGCATATATATATATATATATATATATATATATATACACACACAGTGCCTTGAAAAAGTATTCATACCCCTTGAAATTTTCCACATTTTGTCATGTTACAACCAAAAACACAAAGTGGTACATAATTGTGAAGTGGATGGAAATTGATAAATGGTTTTTATTTTTTTTTACATATAAATATGTGAAAAGTGTGGGGGGAGCATTTGTATTCGGCCCCCTTTACTCTGATACTCCTAACTAAAATCTAGTGGATCCCATTGCCTTCAGTAGTCACCTAATTAGTAGATAGAGTCCACCTGTGTATAATTTAATCTCAGTATAAATACAGCTGTTCTGTGAAGCCCTCAGAGGTTTGTTAGAGAACCTTAGTGAACAAACAGCATTATGAAGGCCAGGGAATACACCAGACAGGTCAGGGATAAAGTTGTGGAGAAGTATAAAGCAGGGTTGAGTTATAAAAAACTATCCCAAGCTTTGAACATCTCACGGAGCTCTGTTCAATTCATCATCTGAAAATGGAAAGAGTATGGCACAACTGCAAACCTACCAAGACATGGCCGTCCACCTAAACTGACAGGCCGGGAAAGGAGAACATTCATCAGAGAAGCAGCCAAGAGGTCCATGGTAACTCTGGAGGAGCTGCAGAGATCCACAGCTCAGGTGGGAGAATCTGTCCACAGGACAACTATTAGTCGTGTTCTCCACAAATCTGACCTTTATGGAAGAGTGACAAGAAGAAAGACATTGGTGAAAGAAAGTCCCATTTGCAGTTTGTGAGAAGCCATGTGGAGGACACAGCAAACATGTGGAAGAAGGTGCTCTGGTCAGATGAGATCAAAATTGAAATTTTTGGCCCAAAAGCAAAAAGCTATGTGTGGCGGAAAACTAACACTGCACATCACCCTATACACACCATCCCCACTGTGAAACATCGTGGTGGCAGTATCATGTTGTTGGGACAGGGAAGCTGGTTGATGGGAAGATGGATGGAGCCAAATACAGGGCAATCTTAAAAGAAAACATGTTAGAGTCTGCGAAAGACTTGAGACTGGGGCTGGGGCTGTTCCAGCAGGACAACGACCCTAAACATACAGCCAGAGCTACAATGGAATGGTTTAGATCAGAGCATATTCATGTGTTAGAATGGCCCAGTCAAAGTCAAGACCTAAATCCAACTGAAAATCTGTGGCAAGACTTGAAAATTGCTGTTCACAGACGCTCTCCGTCCAATCTGACAGAGCTTGAGATATTTTCAAAGAAGAATGGGAAAAAATGTCCCTCTCTAGATGTGCAAAGCTGGTAGAGACATCCCCAAAAAGACTTTCAGCTGTAATTGCAGCGAAAGGGGGTTCTACAAAGTATTGACTCCGGGGGGCGCCATACAAATGTACCCCCCACACTTTTCACATATTTATTTGTAAAAAAATGTGAAAACCATTTATCATTTTCCTTCCACTTCACAATTATGTGCCACTTCGTGTTAGTCTATCACATAAAACACCAATAAAATAAATTTATATTTTTGATTGTAACATGACAAAATGTGGAAAATTTCAAGGGGTGTGAATACTTTTTCAAGGTATGTATATAGTGTATATACACAATATATACAGTATGTGTGTAGGTTCGGAGTTCCTTGTGCCTGGAAGGGAAGTTACAGTTCACAGTTGGCTGTAACACTCCAATTATGGGTTCCATCCAATGAAGCAGAGCGCTGGCAGCCATATAATCCGGTGTAATATTGCTGCGATAAGAATCAGGCGTAATGGCAGGGAACACCACATTTCACGCCCTTGTGACTTTTAACAATCCTTCGGCCTGTGAATATGATGTGTCTTTTTATAGGAAAGAAATCTCCATTGACAGCTAACACTGCTCATTTACAGGTGAATAAATTAGGGACGGTCATCTCTGAATACGGCACGACTGATGGTTTTTTAATAGTTTCGCATTTGCCGATATTTTCTGACAATTTCATGGCGACTAATGCTGGCTGAGGACCCCGAAACAATACAGGTCCATCTATGACAGGGATAGTGAAACATAAATGTGCTTTTTTGTTCATTGTCATTGTTCCAGGAAGAGATGTAAAACGCCCAAAAGTCATTCCGAATCGATAATAATTGATTTTAGCCAGCGCAGAAAGAGGGGGCTTTAACGCATTGCTGGTCGTTTTGAAAAGGGACATTTTCAGGGACAAACCTTGCGGCTTAGTGGCCTTATTTTAGGAGCAGCGGAATCCTCAGGTTTGTATCTGACTAAAGGAAAATTGAGATTACACAGCAGACCTTGGAACACTTTGCTTCTGCTTTTGTTTTTATTATTTTATTATATGAATATTGCTTATTATATTATATTATATTATATTACCGTATATACTCGAGTATAAGTCGTTCCGAGTATAAGTCGAGGCCCTAATTTACCACAAAAAAATGGGAAAAACTTATTGACCCGAGTATAAGACGAGGGTGCGAAATGCACAGCTACTGTAAGTGGAAAAGAGGGTCAACAATGCCCATTTGCAGCCTCACTGTGCCCATTTGCAGCCATAGGTCCCCCGAACTTCAAACTCGGTAGTTAAGGGTTCCTAGATGCCCCCTAGCTGCATCCAAAGTGAACCCAAAGTGTCCCGAAATGACATTGCTGCAGATGGACACAGTTGACCGAATTTGGGGCCCCGTATCTCGGGGCCACTTAGTGCTAGATACCCCAAATTTGGTGTGCAAACCCAGTGGAACTAGCACCATAAAATATCAAAATCTGGGATTTCTAGCACCAAGTGGCCCCGAGATACAGGGCCCCAAAAATCTGTTCAGAAAATGTCAAGCACTTTTCTGCAGCAGAGAATGACATTTTCCGAAACTATGGGGCCCTGTATCTCGGGGCCACTTGATGCTAGGAACCCCAGCCTTGGATATGTTATGGTACCAGGTCCACTGGGTTTGCACGCCAAATTTGGGGTTCCTAGCACCAAGTGGCCCTGAGATACGGGGCCCAAAAATCAGTTCAGAAAATGTCATGCACTTTTCTGCAGCAAAGAATGACATTTTCAGAACCGATTTTGGGGCCCCGTATCTCGGGGCCACTTGGGGCTAGGAACTCCAGCTTTGGATATGTTGTGGTACCAGTTCCACCAAATGTGGGGTTCCTAGCACCAAGTGGCCCTGAGATACGGGGCCCCAAAGTCGGTTCGGAAAATGAAATTTTTTGCTGCAGAAAAGTGCTTGACTCGAGTATAAGTCGAGGGGGGCACTTTCAGCACAAAAAAATGTGCTGAAAAACTCGACTTATACTCAAGTATATACGGTATATTATATTAATCTCTTTACATGGTTCCTGTAAAGAGCTCCTATCCTTCTAGTAGGCAGGTAGAGTTTTATGCTACCCCAGATGGGGGGGGGGGGGGTGGTTAATGTTAATTATGTTCTCAGTTCTTTGTAAAATAAGAGGAACAGGGGTCCAGACCCGAAGGGAGCGTCCCAGAGCTAAAGTCAACAAAGGCACAAAAGAGGTTAGTCAGAAATCTGAGGTTGCTTCTGTTACCGTGGCCGGAGTCTGTCTTGCTGGCCTGCCGAGACCAACTAAGGAACATCTGCCCTCAGGATCCTTCTACAATTTTTTTTAACAAGAAAAAATGTTTATTCAATGTTTACAATACAAGCGATGCATATACACAGTTGTACACAGCAATATTATCACATAAGTTGTCACAAGACAAATGAGCGACATCTTGAACAGTATAAAAAAGATCCTTCTACAATTTAGGGGGATTGTGGGGACCAGCAGTCCACCCTGAAGATGTCAACGCTAGATACTGCCATCATGGACTCAGCCAGATATAGACTCTATGCTGTACAGGTATGCTGGGGCAGCCACAAGCCTGAGTTAGGGATTTGTTTAGTTAAAGACTATTGCCTTTGTTTGACTGTCATGCCAAGTTGTTAAAGTAAAGCTTTTGTAACTTTGCCTTTGCCTGGTCTGAAGGGGTGAAAAGCAAGTAGCCAGCACACATAGCCTACAATGTGGATCAGCTAAGCACATCAGGGTTCAAAGACATCAGTGTAAGAGTTAATATAGCGTGAATACACAAATGGTTACCAAGGAAAGGAAGGTTTCTCTAGCAGCCTGCTGAAAGAGTGTATATGTGACATGTGGGATAGCATCTTGCAGGAGGAGTTGTTATCGGCACTCTCTCCATGAGTAGGTCCATCTCCCATGGCTAGTGGGGCAGACCAGCACAGCAGAGGTCCTCAGCCTGTGCATGGGTATGGAAGAGGAAGAATTGGTGAAATGCATGCATGGAGTCAGTGCTAGGTGCACGGCGGGACCCTATACCATTACTGGGAGTGAGGTAGCGGGGATACGCTGGACAGGTGGAGAGGGCATTGTGAATTCCGGCAATAGAAAATTCAGGAAAAAACAGGCCCTTTGGGTCTGGTAATGATTTTAAGGGGAACCCTACGCCAAAATAAAGAATAAAACGGCCTGGGGTCCAGACCCTTATTCGAGCATGCAGCTCGGCAGGCCAGGAAAGGGGGGCAACTCCACCAGCCTAGCTACTGTTCCACCGACAAATGATCTGGGGGAGGTTTTCGCCCCACCCCCACCCCAAAGCAAAGCCCTAGGCCCCACTTGTAGACCATTTGGTCGAAACGCGTCGGGCGGTCACCCCCTCTCCATGCTGCCTTTGTTATCTTTTCAGTGATCACTATTTTATTTGTATGGCTTTTTTAGCAATAAAAATCCCCTTTTTTACCTGCACCATGTGGAAGCTTTAATTTTTCTTTTACATACTACCTCGATGAGAGTGATTGCCCACTCTGGGCTATTTGTAGCACACTGTGGTATCGAAGCTCCAGGTTTGGAATTTCTACCTTGAGGACCCATCCTGATGATCTTTGGAGGTTTGTCGGTTGAAGTCCATCCTGCCAGTTCCAGCATTCCGGATATCCTTCCATTAGCCCCGGTGGGGCTCACTGCCTTACTGACTCCATGTCGCTGACAGGGGAGTCCACCGCATCCGGTAAGAGTATCTATCTCTTCCCACTTATTGATGTTGAACACCATTGATGTTGTAACACATCCACAGATTTACACCATCCTTGCCAGTCCTTTTTGGACCACAACTATCCACTTTTGCCCTTTTTAGAGGTCTATTGTTGCTGGCTGCTGGAGGGCCTATTGATGTTGGCAACTGGGAGATCTAATGTTGCTGGGGTAGATCTTTTGTTGTTGAGAGTGGTATTTTGTTGTAGGTAGCCCATTGTTGCTGTGTGTGTGTGTGTGTGTGTGTGTGGGGCGTCAATTGTTGTGTGGGGGAACTATTGCTGCTGGGGTGGGGTATATTGTTTCTGGAGGAGTCTATTGTTGCTGGGATGGGGTCTACTGTTTCTGGGGACGATTTATTGTTGCTAGGGGGATTTAATGTTGCTGGGGTGGATCTTTTGTTGCTGGGGTGGTATCTCGTGTTGTGGGTGATCTATCGTTCCTATGTGAGGGGGGTCGGTCTTTTGTTGTGTGAGGGGTCTATTGTTGCTGGGGTGGGGTCTATAGTTGCTGGGGTGGGGTCTATTGTTTCTGGGGGGGGGTTATTAGACAAGAACAAATTCTATACCAATTTTATAACACAACAAACTGATACTTGGGCCAGTACTTGGAGGTGGGTAGTGGGTGAAACCCAGGGACGATGCTCAGAGGTGGGTAGTGAGTGGAACCAAGGGAAAATGTTTAGAGGTGGGTAGGGGGTGTAACCAAGGTATGGTGCTCAGAGGTGGGTAGGGGGTGTAACCAAGAGATGGTGCTCAGAGGTGGGTAGTGGGTGTAACCAAGGGACGATGGTCAGAGGTGGGTATGGGGTGGAACGAAGGGATGGTGCTCAAGGGTGGGTAGTGGGTGGAACCAAGGGACGATGCTCAGACGTGGGTAGGGGGTGGAACCAAGGGATGGTGCTCAGAGGTGGGTAGGGGGTGGAAACAAAGGGACGTGCTCAGAGGTGGGTAGGGGGTGGAAACAAAAGGAACAGTGCTCAGAGGTGGGTAAGGGGTGGAACCAAGGGACGGTGCTCAGAGAGGGGTAGTGGGTAGAACCAAGGGACGATGGTCAGAGGTGGGTAGGGGGTGGAACGAAGGGACGGTGCTCAGAGGTGGGTAGAGGGTGGAACCAAGGGATGGTGCTCAGAGAGGGGTAGTGGGTAGAACCAAGGGACAATGGTCAGAGTTGGGTAGGGGGTGGAACCAAGGGACGGTGCTCAGAGAGGGGTAGTGGGTAGAAGCAAGGGACGATGGTCAGAGGTGGGTAGGGGGTGAAACGAAGGGACGGTGCTCAGAGGTGGGTAATGGGTGGAACCAAGGGACGTTGCTCAGAGGTGGGTAGAGGGTGGAACCAAGGGATGGTGCTCAGAGAGGGGTACTGGGTAGAACCAAGGGACGATGGTCAGAGGTGGATAGGGGGTGGAATGAAGGGGCGGTGCTTAGAGGTGGGTAGGGAGTGGGACCAAGGGATGGTGCTCAGAAGGGGGTAGGGGGTGGACCTATTCTCTGAGGAAAAAAAGCCCTGGTTTTACAGATTCTTTAATCATTAACTATTTTATAGTGATCACCAAGTTACAAGACTGTATTTGCTCCTAACTCCATACCCAAGTTTAGTTTGGAATTTGAAAACTCTATTTTAAAACATAACACAATCTAATAGTTGTGTTTATTAGGAAATGAGCTTCACACTCAGTACTCAGCCTGCACAGCGGCTCTTCTATTGTCTAATCAGCTCAGAAAAAAGAACACAGAAATTCACCTTTTAGTTCTTGTAAATGAAATAAAATGCCGTGAGCTAAAATCCTCCAAAATGACTTCTCTTTTCTTTACTTTAATTCACAAGTGCGGCCTCTCTAGCGGGAATCATACACTCAGGATGTCAGTCCTTTGTCTTCACCCCTAATTAACATTCCGAACCTTTCTTTTTTGCACAGTTCCTTTCTAGTAGGTCAGCGGCGTCCGCCATACCCTACTGAAGTGGAGCATGACTTCTTTTTGGTATTATAAACAAGTTTTGTGTCACTCCTGCAGGCTCTCAAAGTTTTTAATAGCCTTTCTCTTATTTCTTCATTGATGTACGCAGTTGGAAAACACAGGTCTGCTTTTGCTGAAGGCTCTTCATCTCAAGGCGCATGTTGTGCCAGTTGTGTAATCAATATCTTTCTAATAGAGTTAGCGTTCCTGCGGCCATACCTCTCGGTTGACACGTATATCTTGACCTATACGGCCACTATTGACTTCCCAACGTATCTCTGCTGGATGGTACACTGCCTGCCGGGCATGGATTGCAGCAAATCACTACAACTAGGGTTTGTTGGTCTGTTAAGGATGATTTTTTTTTTCTCTGTAAGCACTCTGTTCTATGATAGAGAGGCTTATGAGATTACTTCTCAATTGCAGTGTTCGATTGTCAGCCAGGGCATGGGCACCAGGAAGCCGAGAACGGCAGGACAGTCACCGAGGCAGGTGTGGAGTTTGTGGCCCATGTGGTTTGAGGGATTCAAAAGTAAAATATGGACTTCCTTGTAAATTCTGGCTATCGATGTCTATTAAGAAAACTCAGCGTTGAGTAGAAACATAGAAGAGTGATGGCAGAAAAAGACCAAGTGGTTTACTGAGTATGCCAAAAAATGGTGGTTAGAGGCGAAATGGCCATCTGTATGCCCAGTTATTATACCGCTCATTATATTTGTAGCAACATGGCTTTTTTTTTCTTTAACCACTTGCTTACTGGGCACTTTTACCCCCTTCCCGCCCAGGCCAATTTTCAGCTTTCAGCGCTGTCACACTTTGAATAACAACTGCGTGGTCATTGAAACACTGTACCCATATTACATTTTTATCATTTTTTTTCTTTTTGTGGTATTTAATCACCACTGTTTTTTGGTTTTTTTTGCAAAATAAATGTAAAAAGACCAAAAAATTTGAAAAAAAATTGAGACTGATAGGCACTAATTGGCACTTATAGGTTGCACTGATGGTCAATGATGAAGCAGCACTGTTGGGCTGCACTGATGGGCACTGATAGGTGACACTCATAGGTGGCACTGATGGGCACTGGTAGGCGGCACTCATAGGTGGCACTGATGGGCACTAGTAGGCAGCACTGATGGGCACTGATAAGCAGCAATGCTAAGTGACACTGATGAGGAGGCACTGATGGGCTGCACTTATGGGCATTGAGAGGGGGCACTGATGGGCACTGATAGGTGGCACTCAGGCAGCACTGATGGGCACTAGTAGGCAGCACTGATGGGCACTGATAAGCAGCAATGAAAGGTGACACTGATGAGGAGGCACTGGTAGGCGGCACTAATGGGCACTGATAGGCAGCACTAATAGGTGACACTGATGACTAGTCACTGATGGGCACTGGTTGGCAGCACTAATGGGCACTTATGAGCATTGATTGGCAGCACTGGTGGGCACTTATAGGCAGCACTGGTAGGCACTGTCGGGATTCCACTGATAATCAGGACACTGATAATCAGTGCCCTGATTATCAGTGTACATGTCCCTTTTACAAAAGCTAATTATTGTCTTTCCTGTCCTCACGCTGTCAGCCTGAGGAAAGGAATGCCGATAATCGGTTTGTGTTTAAATCTTGATCAGCTGTGATTTGACACAGATGATCACATGGTAAAGAGCTGATGATTGGCTCTTTACCTCGATCTGTGATCAGCTGTGTCCATCACAGAGCACACCACCCATGCACTGCAGCGGGCTCGTGGCGGGTGCGATCACGGGAAGACGTCACATGAGGCTCTCCCAGAACTGGCCGGCTTCGCTGTAGTCGTCATTCGGCTTTAGCGCTTCCGGCAAGTGAATAACAAGTGAAACTTTGCTAAAGTTTGAACATCACCACATCTTAGGTATAATATAAATATGTATTGAAAACAAAGTTTAACATGCAGAGTCCACAGGTAAGGGTGTGCTACAGTATTGTTCCCAATAATGGTGGTCATCAACAATGTTTCATTCCTTCATTGATTTACCATTGCATAATAGTAAAAAGATAATGGGGAAGTTGTGGGTTTAGGAAATGGGAGGGTGAAGATTCAGGTAGAGAGTGTTCATGCAGACCAAATGCTATCATACTTTGCTGGGAAGCCTCTGCTCTTATACGTTTGCTGGTACATGTCTAGTGTAGAATAGATGTCCCTAACTTTAACCAAAGCCTGCTAGGCCATTTCCCCCAAACTCAATCCATAGAATAAAAGAGACCACACAAAGGTTTGGAGTCAAAATGACGATTGCAGCCTTTTATTAACAAATAAAATTAATTAACACAACGTTCCTTAAAGCAGAAACAAAGAAAGAAAGCTTGCTGGTCTTTGAAGGCACCGAACACATCCAATTATTTCACGGTGGAAGACCTTTGCTTATACTAGGTCCCCAGCTGCAACACACCGGCTCAGAGACAATCCTCACTACCCGCAGTGACCTCCATTTTCCATATTTTGAGTTAAAGAGGTTGTAAACCTCAATTTTCAAGTTGTACCTATAGGTAAGCCTATAATAAGGCTTGCCTATAGGTACAGTAAATATCTCCTAAACGTGCGCCCTCCGTGCCATTTCTTCACTAGTGAGTGCTGTGACATCATCCGACATCATCACTCCGAACAGTCACAGAGCCGGAATCCGCGGCCCCCGAAAGAAGAGGGGCGAAAATGGATGCGGCCTCCAGCGGGGACAGCGCGGGCTTCAGTTGCAGGTAAGTGTCACATAATATGCTGGTATGCAATGCATACTAGCACATTATGCTTTTACTTTGCAGGGAACAAAAAAGGAAGTAAAACCCATCAGGGTTTACTTCCTCTTTAACCCCTCATTAACAGGAATGTATTTGAGGACACCATACCACCCATGGGTCCAGAACTATTCTATTAGCCCTGAATTTTACCTCCTCAAAAAACCAACAACCACCAAGCTGTCATGACGGCCACAGAACAAAAAAACATGGAGAGTGGGTGGGAAGTTTCTATTTCTCCTGATGCACACCAACAGAACCCTTGCGGCTCACGGCTCCCCTCTAAAGTCCTAAGACCCCTACCATCTTCTTCATCGCTACCAATCCAGTAGGCTTTATGACCTTTTAAACCTTATTCACAGTTTTTTTTAACCTTTTACTGCGTTGACCCCCTATTCTTCTGGAATGCTCTATCCCAATCTGTCCAACTTTCTCCTACTTTGTCCACTTTCAGACGATCCCTGAAAACTCTTCAGAGAAGCCTATCTGGCCCCTACCTAACAACTGTACATTTATTTTCTCCATCATCACAGTTATTACCTCTTGTATCTCTTGATCTTCCCTCTTAGATTGAAAGCTCTAAGGAGCAGGGCCGTCTAAATAATACTGTATTAAAGTGTAATGTATTTGTACTGTCTACCCTCAAGTTGTAAAGCGCTGCGTAAACTGTTGGTGCTATATAAATCCTGTATTATAATAGTAACAATAATCAGTCATTATAGGACGGAAGAGAATGGGTGGCCCCTAAGAAGTATAACCACAGATATAAAAATTTAAAGCGATAAATTGTACCATCATCCCCCCTCCCCAATTCTTTCTTTTTTCCTCCCTCTTTCTCTAGCTTCACTTCCCCCACTTCACTCCCCCACCCCTCCTTTCCCTCTTTGGTTTCCCTGCCTGTTTTTTCCTTTTCCGGTTTTTCTTTTCTTTCCCTTTTTCTACTTCCTGCCCACCCCCCTCCTCTGCATTGTTTTCCCATTTTTTGGCAATGCCCCCCCCCTCCCCCTTTTTTTGTCTTCCCTTTGCCTCCTTTTTTCTCTTTTTATCTCTTTTCTTTTCTTTTCCTGCCTTGTTTCATTTCTCCCTTCTTTCTTTCCTTCTTTCTCCCCCCCCCCCCTTTCCTCCTCAGTAGTGTGCTAGTTTTTTTGTGTTTTTTTGTGTTCTGCTGTGTTTTTACCATTCTTTTCACTTTTAACCATGGTTTGCACTACTCCTCCTGTTCACTCATCACCCCACTCTTACTCAACTCTTTTATCACTTCACTAGGACACTTTTTCCCTTTGATACATTACAGTTTTGGTATCCTTACCTTTTGTACTCCATTCCACTCAGACTCCAGCCCATTGACTTGTTAATTTCCCCCAGTCGCCACAGGAGGCTCCACTGGGTACGCCTTGTGCTCCAACTGCACCCGGGACTTGGGTAAGCAACCCTTTACGTCCCTTCCCCTTCTCTTCTCAATTGTACAATTTTTGTAAATGTTGCATACAGTATGTCTTGATTACTTTGTCAATTGGTCCTGTGTCTATTTACAGATGTATTTCCAGATGAAGTGGTTCACCCCGCAAAACTAGTCGAAGTACTAGGTATGACTAAGTCACCCTTGTTTTAATTTGATTGTTATGTAGTTTGTAATAATACATTTTCGTAATTTTTTACGATTGTCTTTATGTTCTATTTATACTTTTTCCTACACTGTATCGAGATAGTCCATTTGCTCCCTTGCCCCTGGTGAACCTTGGTTTGGGACCAGGTTCCCAAACATCTATTCCATTATAGGACGTAAGGAAAGGAAGTTTCCATTTGAGGAGTATATCCCGTCTTGTAAAATGAGATGTATAAAAAGGAGGAGCTTAACATGTTTTTGGAAGGAAAGACTATCCTAGATGCCTAGTCACGCAAGGCGGTCGGATGTCAGGGGGAGGCTTGACACCACCGCTAGCCTAGCTGTCACCTGGAGCCAATAATCAAGAAGTCCTTTTTGATGTGATGAGAACAAGAGAGCTGAAACATCAAATTTATGTTCTGCACATAGTCGAGGAGTCTTGCAGTAGGATTCATTTTCAGACAAGAACCTTGGGAAACTGGGAATAAACGTCAAAGGAGAATTCGTAAGAAGAATAATTACCAGTATGGTAATGGAATTTTATTAGGCAATTATGCTACTATACCCAGGTGAAATACGAGCAAAGTGAAGTATTAGTGAAGTATTAGCAAATAGGAAATTAGATAAATATGTTAGATAAATTAGTTACATTTCATAAATTAGTTAAATTTGATACATTTGAAGTTAGATAAGTATGTTAGGGCCCAATTTGGGTAAATGTTTATATTGGTAGATTATTCATGTACACTGTATATACATTTGTGCAGGACAGGCTGTATGTAATCATATTGTAAATGTCATTGGCCATGCTATAATAGACATTTCTTAGATTACATTGTAGGTCTATTCTACAACAGCTTACCCTCTTTTTAGCCTTTTTTTAATGAATTGATTTATTTAATTTTATATATTTTTTTTACTTTTTGTCTGAATATAAACCGATGTGTATCCCAAGTATGTTGGCGTTTACACCTGACCGTTTTTTTTTTTTTTCTTGTATTAGTTCTTGGAAGACAACATTCTGTTCCATGTAGTTTAGGACCGACAGCAGCGAGGTGCACTGAACTCAATATTTTGTTTTCATATGTCACTGGAAAAATGTGGAAAGGTCCTTAGATTACAAGACAAACTCAATTAATTCAATGCTCAAGAAAATAAACTCGGGACTCCCCCTGAAGGAACTTAGCCAAACCAGAACTCAAATATTTTGATGGCATAGAAGTCATCGAAGAAAACTTGGATGCTGCGAAAAGTTGAAAACAATGGTGGATAAGGTTGACCAACACCATTACCAAGGCAGTTCAGAAAGACGGGAACAGTGTCCCAGGTCAATGAGGTCACAAAGAGCCTCACATGAATAATAGCAAAATAAACAGCAGAAACGGAAGGATATTACTGATATAATCCTGACTGAGGTCGTTCTGTGAATTACTCCTTTCTGTAATTCGTTTTATAATAATTTGATCCAGCAATAGGCACTGCATTTTTCATAGTGCTACTCGCCAAAAATGTCCTCACCCCTATACACACTGGAATGTTCAGTCCCTGGAACCATGAAGAAAGGGGATCCTGACTGATGGAAGCAGAGTACAAGATAAAGCGGAGCCTTTGCTAAGCTTAAACTGCTGCAATAGGCAAATAAAGTGGTAAATAGGAATTAGCATAGTCATTTTTCATAAATTTACCAGTTTCACCATCAGTATGCGTATTTAAGGAAGCCTGCCCCCTGCCAATCCAAATTGGGGATTGGTCAAGGTGCCCCAAGATACCCCAGGCAGCTCCACCTCTCCTCCCTTCCTCTCCTTCCAGCACTTTCTAGAAGGAAGAGGGAGGTGACAGTGATGCTACCTGTGAGTCACCCAGCCCTGCCCTAGGCCACTCCCAGCTCAGAATGAAAACAAACAGGTCTAGCCACCAGCTAGGCCTGCCTAAATGTTCCTACTCTCCAGAGTCCTCACTCTAACACCTACCGAACTAGAGGGTGCTACAGATGTTTTAATAAACCACTTATTCATTCATGGAACTTGAGAGACTGTTATCAATATATGGAATCTGAGAGACTGTCGGGTTTTCCTACATTCAATTGGACTGTAATATACACACCTGGATCCAAGCACTTTATGGAACTTGTTGAAGCTTTTATATGACACACCCTCCCAGGAGTTACTCCCAGCAGCTAAGATCCATAAGACTGCCATTATATCAGTTCCTCCTCCCAATGCAGGTCTCTACGGCCGGCCCCTCATCACTGTTGTTGTTTATTCTATGGGAATGTTTGACCATTGTTCCAGAAGTGCATTTGTGATGTCAGGCTCTGATGTTGAACGAGAAGGCCTGGCTCACAGTCTCCGCTCTAATTCACCCCAAAGGTGTTCTATCAGGTTGATGTCAGGACTCTGGGCAGGCCAGTCAAGATCCTCTACCCCAAACTCGCTCATCCACACTATATTGCCAAAAGTATTGGGCCACCTCTCCAAATCATTTGGTGGAGGGGTGGTTATAGTGTGGGGCTGTTTTTCAGGGGTTGGGCTTGGCCCCTTAGTTCCATTGAAGGGAACTCTTAAGGCGTCAGCATACAAAGACATTTTGGACAATTTCATGCTCCCAACTTTGTGGGAACAGTTTGGGGATGGCCCCTTCCTGTTCCAACATGACTGTGCACCAGTGCACAAAGCAAGGTTCATAAAGACATGGATGAGTTTGGGGTGGAGGAACTTGACTGGCCTGCACCTCAACCCGATAGAACACCTTTGGGATGAATTAGAGCGGAGACTGCGAGCCAGGTCTTCTCGTCCAACATCAGTGACTGACCTCACAAATGCGCTTCTGGAAGAATGATCAAACATTCCCATAGACACACTCCTAAACCTTGTGGGCAGCCTTCCCAGAAGAGTTGAAGCTGTTATAGCTGCAAAGGGTGGGCCAACTCAATATTGAACCCTACGGACTAAGACTGGGATGCCATTAGAGTTCATGTGTGCGTGTAAAGGCAGGTGTCCCAATACTTTTGGCAATACAGTGTATATCTGATAATGCCAGGTCCACTTTAAAGGTACGTAAGAGTGTGTTACAGGTCTATTAATACCCAGCAGGCATATGCACACCCATCCCTCCATCATTGGGGACAAGACGTCTCAGCTAGACTTGGTAATCGGTGTCCAGTCTAATGTCGCATACACACGACCGGTTTTGCCGTCAAATAAACTCCCAAGGTTTCTCCGATGGAACTCCGATGGAATTCCGCTCAAGCGGTTTTGCACGCGCACGGTCACACCAAAGTCCGACTGTCCAGAACGCGGTGACGTACAACACGTACGACGGGACTAGAAAAAGGACTTTCAATAGCCAGCAGCCAATAGCTTCCGTCTTGTACTTGCTTCAGAACATGCGTCGTTTTTGGTCCGCCGGAACAGCATACAGATGATCGGTTTTCCCGACAGGAATTGGTTCCGTCGGAAATATTTAGAACATGTTCCATTTCTAGGTCCGTCAGAATTTTCGAAAAGAAAAGTCCGATGGGGCCTACACACGATCGGAATATACGATGAAAAGCTTCCGTCGGACTTTTTCTGTCGGACATTCCGCTCGTGTGTACGCGGCTTTAGTTTTACAAGGCCAGAAGGATTTTTTTTTTCCTCTATTAAACTAAACTCCACATTCCTACTAAGGCATTAACCCTCAGTGCCAGGCTGACGGGAGAGAGAGCTTTAAAAAAAAATCTGAATTATTCCAGGCAGCTCCTGATTTGTCTTTTTTTTTTTTTTTTTAGTAAAAGAAGCCTGTCATTCTTTTCTTCTCTTGTCATCTGCCAGCTGACATCTTAAGTATGTGCTCAGAATAACCGGAGAGCAGATATTAGACTGTCTAAATGCAGCATCTCCTCTAACGCATTCAAGGAGTATTTAAAGAGAGGGACCGATGCGTCAGCAATGAAAAACACTGGGAGGAGGTAAGCGTGGCTGAATAAGAAGACGAGTCTGGACAGGATCAGCCTGACAGCTGGAAGGATAATTTAATAGTAAAATGAATTATTAAATAAAACAAAAAAATGTTTTTTTTTCTATATATTTTCATGAATCATTTCTTTTTTTACCTTCTCCAATGCAAAAATATAAAGCAGTGTGTTGGAAAGCCACAGGCCACTTATCAACTGTATCTGAGCACCACAAACGGGAAATGTTATTTAACCACTTGCGGACCACCTGCTCGTGATATACTGCAGAGCGGCGGCCCGTACAGGCAAAGCGATCTACTGGTACTACGCTCCTTGTTTCTGGGTTTAGGGTGTGCACATGCGCCACCCCCCCTCGCCGACACCCGATGTGATTGTACACAGCAGGAGTCTGTCAGCAGGTCCCAAACAATGTCTTTATGGCCGGGACCTGCTGGTCAGCTGTGTCCAATCATAGTCCAGAGCTCTGTGTTGACAATCAACACAGGGCTCTGTACAGAGGGAGTGATCTCTCTGGAATAATGAAACAGAGATCTTTAAAATCAGCAATTTCCCCTTTTGCCTCCTTATATATCTGAAAAAAAAAAATATATATATATATATATATATATATATATATATATATATAATCTATCTATCTATCTATATCTATCTATCTATCTATCTATCTATCTATCTATCTATCTATCTATCTATCTATCTATCTATCTATCTATCTATCTATCTATCTATCTATCTATCTACACACATATATATATATATATATATATATATATATATATATATATATATATATATATATAAATATATATACATAAATATTGGTACAGCAACACAATTCTAATCTTTTGGGCTCTATACACCACCACAATGGATTTGAAATGAAACAAACAAGATGTGCTTCAACTGAAGACTTTCAGCTTTAATTTGAGGGTATTTACATCCAAATCAGGTGAACGGTGTAGGAATTATAACAGTTTGTATATGTGCCTCCCACTTTTTAAACGACCAAAAGTAATGGGACAGGTTAACAATCATCCATCAAACTTTCACTTTTTAATACTTGGTTGCAAATCCTTTGCAGTCAATTACAGCCTGAAGTCTGGAACGCATAGACATCACCAGACGCTGGGTTTCATCACTGGTGATGCTCTGCCAGGCCTCTACTGCAACTGTCTTCAGTTCCTGCTTGTTCTTGGGGCATTTTCCCTTCAGTTTTGTCTTCAGCAATTGAAATGCATGCTCAATCGGATTCAGGTCAGGTGATTGACTTGACTTGCATAACATTCCACTTTTTTCCCTAAAAAAACTCTTTGGTTGCTTTCCCAGTATGCTTCGGGTCATTGTCCATCTGCACTGTGAAGTGCCGTCCAATGAGTTCTGAAGCATTTTGCTGAATATGAGCAGATAATATTGCCCGAAACACTTCAGAATTTATCCTGCTGCTTTTGTCAGCAGCCACATCATCAATAAATACAAGAGAACCAGTTCCATTGGCAGCCATACATGCCCACGCCATGACACTACCACCACCATGCTTCACTGATGAGATGGTATGCTTTGGATCATGAGCAGTTCCTTTCCTTCTCCATACTCTTCTCTTCCCATCACTCTGGTACAAGTTGATCTTGGTCTCATCTGTCCATAGGATGTTGTTCCAGAACCGTGAAGGCTTTTTTAGATGTTGTTTGGTAAACTCTAATCTGGCCTTCCTGTTTTTTAGGCTCACCAATGGTTTACATCTTGTGGGGAACCCTCTGTATTCACTCTGGTGAAGTTTACTCTTGATTGTTGACTTTGACACACATACACCTACCTCCTGGAGAGTATACTTGATCTGGCCAACTGTTGTGAAGGGTAATAATACAAAAAAGATGCGGCGCTAAGGACAAATAAAGTGAAATATAAATTGATACAATAATCAAAATATTAGTGCAAGTTAAAAAATAACATAATCCAATGTCCCAAAATTAGTAGGATGGACAGATAGAATCCAAAAGGCAAAACAAGGAAGAGTCCGTGATGAATCAAGAAAGAGTGCAAAAAAAAGGGGGGCCACAACAGAGATGAGGGTGCAGTAGAGAGAATCTTCTGTAGTTCCTCACACCCGAGGTGAAATATCAAATATGCTCACCAGATCCCGTTGACCGCCATTACAGCGGTCAAAAACAGCACAGGGAATTTTGGGGCTCCCCACAACCTCAGCTCAATAGTACCGATGGGCGACAGATGGTATCTCAGGATTCAAAGAGAGAAAGGACAACCATCGCATAATATAGTCTGCACAGTCGTTTTATTAAAAGAATTGCACTTACAAAATCTCGTAGTAAAAACAGCATATCGCGTACAGCTGACAGTCTGCGCCTCCGTCTGCTGCCTCCGCCTTCCTGGTTCGTGTACAGCCCTACACAGAGTACGGACGTGGTGACGTCATAGGCTCCTCCCTACGCGTTTCGTCACTAGCGGACGTCGTCTGGGGATTGGCCAAGCTCGAGCGTCACCGCGTGTGGGCATTAAATACACTATGGGCGCCATCTTAACTACTGGCAAAGTAATTTTGGCATTAGGGAACGGCCAAGCCATATTACATGCCGGCCAATAGTGATTAAGGAAGCGGAGAAAAACTAAAGGGAAAAAGGAAGAAAACGCCATCTTGTGGCCAAAATAAATAACGGAGAAAAAACTAAAAAGAGAAAATGAATTCTCAATTGGCGGTAACAAACTCAGAAGGGGTGCAGCAGACAGGAGGCTTAGTGAAACATTAAAAAAAAAAAAAAACATATAATTTGCAATAAATAATATTAAAATCCAAAACCTCAACATATCATATACTAAATATATAAAAGAAATTCAGAGACCACATTGACAATATGAAAAATTATTCTCATAGGAATAAAAAAATAATAAAAACAATGTTTTTATTTAAAATAATCAAGAGTTGTTTATAAAACAATTAATGTCCCAGTCAACATTTAACCCATGTGGTACAAAAGATCTCATATGGAAGATCCACCTAGTCTCAAGCCTAGATAATGATCTGACCTTATTTGTCCCTCTCCAGTGTGGATTTAATTTATCAATTGCCATAAAAAGGGTCCCATCCGGTTTCTTATCATGATATTTGGCATAATGCCTAGATAGGTTATGCTTTGGGTAACCCCGTTTAATGTTGGCAATATGCTCCGATAGTCGCACATGTAACTCACGTTTGGTTCGACCAATGTACTGCTTGGAGCATGGGCACTGAATAAGATAGACAACGAATTTGGTGGTACATGTAATAAAGGATTGGATGTCATATATCCTATTCGTGACAGAGGATAGAAAGGTCTCACGTTTTCTACCAGTAAAGGAATTTATCTGACAGGTGTTACACTTATGACAGGGATAGAAACCTTTCATAGTGTGGAAAAAGGAGATAGTCCTCGGGGGATCTATCACATTTCTAGCGATACTATGTCGCAAAGAGGGCGCACCCCTATATATCACTACAGGTTTATCTGGAATGACAGGTCCTAGAACCTTGTCATTCCTGAGTATATTCCAATGTTTTTGAAAAATTCTTTTAACAGAAAAATGTTGGTTGGAATAACCTGTAATCATAGACCAACCAAACCTATTGTCACATACGGGACTATGGCCAACGTCCCTGTGCAACATGAGTGCCCTATCCATATTAGCAACCTGAGAAATGGTGGCCTCAACTTCATCCTTGGAGTAACCCTTTTCCAGAAAACGTTGTTTAAGCACCTGAGCTTGTTGGTAGTACTCCATAACCTCAGTGCAATTACGCCTAATCCGCTGGAATTGTCCCCGAGGGACAGCTCTTAACCAAGCTGGATGATGGCAGCTGGAAAGCGGAATATAGGCGTTTCTATCCGTCGTTTTAAAATAAGTATTAGTGACAAGGCGACCATTCCTGACCAAGATGTTAAGGTCAAGGAAATGGATTCCTATATCACTAATTTCAAACTGGAGTGAAATACCTCTATCATTCTGGTTTAATGATGTAAAAAATTCCTCAAGTGAGGGCTGATCACCATCCCACACCAGCAGAACATCGTCTATGTACCTTTTCCATAAACGCAGCTGTGCCGGGGGATTCCTGTCAATAACCTCACTCTCCCACCTGGCCATAAATAAATTGGCCAGGCTGGGCGCAAATTTAGCGCCCATGGCCACACCACAAATCTGTAAATAAAAAGCACCACCAAACCAAAAATAATTATGACCTGCCGCAAATTTTAAAAGGGACAAAATGAAAAGTTTTTGAGACTGAGGCAGGGAAGATTCTTGGTTAAGGTAATAACTAACAGCTTCTAATCCATGTTTGTGTGAAATATTGGTATACAGAGAAGCTACATCCGCCGTAGCCAGGATGTAGCTCTCCTTCCATTCCAGGTTTTCCAAAAGATTGATAACCTGAGTAGTGTCTCTCAAATACGCCGGGGTAGCTGTCACTAGAGGTTGCAAAAAATTGTCCACGTATCTTCCTATCCTGGCCGTAACCGAATCTATGCCGCTAATGATCGGGCGGCCGGGAGGATTGGAAAGGTTTTTATGTATTTTAGGTAGAAAATACATGACTGGAATCCTTGGAGCTGAGGGGACCAGGTATGCCCTTTCTTTTTTATTTAGAATACCCCCTTCAAAACCTCCATCTATCAGGGTCTGGAGTTCCCTTTTGAATTTAGTTGTAGGGTTAGCGGCCAAAGGCAAGTACGTAGCTCGATCAGAAAGGAGCCTATTCATTTCTTCTAAATACTGAACTTTATTAAGAATGACTACACCTCCCCCTTTGTCTGCTGGACGTATGACGATGTCATTTCTTTCACAGATTTTAGATAAATGGTGTTGGAAATCCCCTTGTTGGTTAGGGGGGCAATTGAATGCTAGCAAATCCTTAATTACCATTTCTTTAAAAACCTGTATAGAGGGAGCAATGGGACCTGGGGGGTTGAATAGTGAGGCATTTGATAAGTTGGTATGTCTAATAGGAGTCTCATTCGTCTGATTAAGTGAGCTAGACAGTGGGTCAGTTGTTCTATTCATAACGATGGAAGGTCTATTAACAAAAGATGAACCCTGGTTGTTAATCGGATTCAAGGCGAAATGTCTCTTGATGTTCAGTTTTCTTATGAACTTGTGAACATCAATGAACGTTTCAAATTTGTTCAATCTGTGGGGGGGGGCAAATTTTAGGCCCTGGCTTAAAACTCTTTGTTCGCCCACAGAAAGTTGAACAGTACTTAAATTAAATACCCCACTAACATCAGGGCCAAAGAGAAGAAGACAATAAATGTTAGTGGGGTATTTAATTTAAGTACTGTTCAACTTTCTGTGGGCGAACAAAGAGTTTTAAGCCAGGGTTCATCTTTTGTTAATAGACCTTCCATCGTTATGAATAGAACAACTGACCCACTGTCTAGCTCACTTAATCAGACGAATGAGACTCCTATTAGACATACCAACTTATCAAATGCCTCACTATTCAACCCCCCAGGTCCCATTGCTCCCTCTATACAGGTTTTTAAAGAAATGGTAATTAAGGATTTGCTAGCATTCAATTGCCCCCCTAACCAACAAGGGGATTTCCAACACCATTTATCTAAAATCTGTGAAAGAAATGACATCGTCATACGTCCAGCGGACAAAGGGGGAGGTGTAGTCATTCTTAATAAAGTTCAGTATTTAGAAGAAATGAATAGGCTCCTTTCTGATCGAGCTACGTACTTGCCTTTGGCCGCTAACCCTACAACTAAATTCAAAAGGGAACTCCAGACCCTGATAGATGGAGGTTTTGAAGGGGGTATTCTAAATAAAAAAGAAAGGGCATACCTGGTCCCCTCAGCTCCAAGGATTCCAGTCATGTATTTTCTACCTAAAATACATAAAAACCTTTCCAATCCTCCCGGCCGCCCGATCATTAGCGGCATAGATTCGGTTACGGCCAGGATAGGAAGATACGTGGACAATTTTTTGCAACCTCTAGTGACAGCTACCCCGGCGTATTTGAGAGACACTACTCAGGTTATCAATCTTTTGGAAAACCTGGAATGGAAGGAGAGCTACATCCTGGCTACGGCGGATGTAGCTTCTCTGTATACCAATATTTCACACAAACATGGATTAGAAGCTGTTAGTTATTACCTTAACCAAGAATCTTCCCTGCCTCAGTCTCAAAAACTTTTCATTTTGTCCCTTTTAAAATTTGCGGCAGGTCATAATTATTTTTGGTTTGGTGGTGCTTTTTATTTACAGATTTGTGGTGTGGCCATGGGCGCTAAATTTGCGCCCAGCCTGGCCAATTTATTTATGGCCAGGTGGGAGAGTGAGGTTATTGACAGGAATCCCCCGGCACAGCTGCGTTTATGGAAAAGGTACATAGACGATGTTCTGCTGGTGTGGGATGGTGATCAGCCCTCACTTGAGGAATTTTTTACATCATTAAACCAGAATGATAGAGGTATTTCACTCCAGTTTGAAATTAGTGATATAGGAATCCATTTCCTTGACCTTAACATCTTGGTCAGGAATGGTCGCCTTGTCACTAATACTTATTTTAAAACGACGGATAGAAACGCCTATATTCCGCTTTCCAGCTGCCATCATCCAGCTTGGTTAAGAGCTGTCCCTCGGGGACAATTCCAGCGGATTAGGCGTAATTGCACTGAGGTTATGGAGTACTACCAACAAGCTCAGGTGCTTAAACAACGTTTTCTGGAAAAGGGTTACTCCAAGGATGAAGTTGAGGCCACCATTTCTCAGGTTGCTAATATGGATAGGGCACTCATGTTGCACAGGGACGTTGGCCATAGTCCCGTATGTGACAATAGGTTTGGTTGGTCTATGATTACAGGTTATTCCAACCAACATTTTTCTGTTAAAAGAATTTTTCAAAAACATTGGAATATACTCAGGAATGACAAGGTTCTAGGACCTGTCATTCCAGATAAACCTGTAGTGATATATAGGGGTGCGCCCTCTTTGCGACATAGTATCGCTAGAAATGTGATAGATCCCCCGAGGACTATCTCCTTTTTCCACACTATGAAAGGTTTCTATCCCTGTCATAAGTGTAACACCTGTCAGATAAATTCCTTTACTGGTAGAAAACGTGAGACCTTTCTATCCTCTGTCACGAATAGGATATATGACATCCAATCCTTTATTACATGTACCACCAAATTCGTTGTCTATCTTATTCAGTGCCCATGCTCCAAGCAGTACATTGGTCGAACCAAACGTGAGTTACATGTGCGACTATCGGAGCATATTGCCAACATTAAACGGGGTTACCCAAAGCATAACCTATCTAGGCATTATGCCAAATATCATGATAAGAAACCGGATGGGACCCTTTTTATGGCAATTGATAAATTAAATCCACACTGGAGAGGGACAAATAAGGTCAGATCATTATCTAGGCTTGAGACTAGGTGGATCTTCCATATGAGATCTTTTGTACCACATGGGTTAAACGTTGACTGGGACATTAATTGTTTTATAAACAACTCTTGATTATTTTAAATAAAAACATTGTTTTTATTATTTTTTTATTCCTATGAGAATAATTTTTCATATTGTCAATGTGGTCTCTGAATTTCTTTTATATATTTAGTATATGATATGTTGAGGTTTTGGATTTTAATATTATTTATTGCAAATTATATGTTTTTTTTTTTTTTTAATGTTTCACTAAGCCTCCTGTCTGCTGCACCCCTTCTGAGTTTGTTACCGCCAATTGAGAATTCATTTTCTCTTTTTAGTTTTTTCTCCGTTATTTATTTTGGCCACAAGATGGCGTTTTCTTCCTTTTTCCCTTTAGTTTTTCTCCGCTTCCTTAATCACTATTGGCCGGCATGTAATATGGCTTGGCCGTTCCCTAATGCCAAAATTACTTTGCCAGTAGTTAAGATGGCGCCCATAGTGTATTTAATGCCCACACGCGGTGACGCTCGAGCTTGGCCAATCCCCAGACGACGTCCGCTAGTGACGAAACGCGTAGGGAGGAGCCTATGACGTCACCACGTCCGTACTCTGTGTAGGGCTGTACACGAACCAGGAAGGCGGAGGCAGCAGACGGAGGCGCAGACTGTCAGCTGTACGCGATATGCTGTTTTTACTACGAGATTTTGTAAGTGCAATTCTTTTAATAAAACGACTGTGCAGACTATATTATGCGATGGTTTTCCTTTCTCTCTTTGAATCCTGAGATACCATCTGTCGCCCATCGGTACTATTGAGCTGAGGTTGTGGGGAGCCCCAAAATTCCCTGTGCTGTTTTTGACCGCTGTAATGGCGGTCAACGGGATCTGGTGAGCATATTTGATATTTCACCTCGGGTGTGAGGAACTACAGAAGATTCTCTCTACTGCACCCTCATCTCTGTTGTGGCCCCCCTTTTTTTTGCACTCTTTCTTGATTCATCACGGACTCTTCCTTGTTTTGCCTTTTGGATTCTATCTGTCCATCCTACTAATTTTGGGACATTGGATTATGTTATTTTTTAACTTGCACTAATATTTTGATTATTGTATCAATTTATATTTCACTTTATTTGTCCTTAGCGCCGCATCTTTTTTGTATTATTATTTATGGTGGGATTTGGAGACTAGATCTCGATGCAGGCTGCTTAGTTTTCACTACACTGTATTTTCGGTTCACCTTAAGCGCAGCTTTTACTTTTGTTTTTGCTAGCACCTTTTGTTGTGAAGGGTGTTTTCTTCACCAGGGAAAGAATTCTTCGGTCATCCACCACAGTTGTTTTCCGTGGTCTTCCAGGTCATTTGGTGTTGCTGAGCTCACCGGTGCGTTCTTTCCTTTGTAAGGATGTTCCAAACAGTTGATTTGGCCATACCTAATGTTTTTGCTATCTCTCTGATGGGTTTGTTTTGTTTTTTTCAGCCTAATGATGGCTTGCTTCACTGATAGTGACAGCTCTTTGGATCTCATATTGAGAGTTGAGAGCAACAGATTCCAAATGCCAATAGCACACTTCAAATGAACTCTGGACCTTTTTTCTGCTCCTTGTAAATGGGATAATGAGGGAATAACACACACTTGGTCATGGAACAGCTGAGCAGCCAATTGTCCCATTACTTTTGGTCCCTTAAAAAGTGGGAGGCACATATACAAACTGTTGTAATTCCTACACCGTTCACCTGATTTGGATGTAAATACCCTCAAATTAAACCTGAAAGTCTGAAGTTAAAGCACATCTTGTTTGTTTCATTTCAAATCCATTGTGGTGGTGTATAGAGCCAAAAAGATTAGAATTGTGCCAATGTCCCAATATTTATGGACCTGACTGTATATATATATCTATATATATATCTCTATATATATCTCTCTCTCTCTCTCTCTATATATATATATATATATATATATATATATCTATATCTATATCTATATATATAGATAGATATATATAGATATATATATATATATATATATATATATATATATATATATATATATATATATATATATATATATATATATATATATATATATAGATATAGATATAGATATAGATATATAGATATATATATATATATAGATATATATATATATATAGATATAGATATATATATATCTATATCTATAAATATATATATATATATATATATATATATATATATATATATATATATATATCAATTTTGCAACTCTGTTCATTTTGAAAATTTTTCAAAAATTCACACATATTTGACATACTTTGGTGTAGTAGACAGTAAAGTCACAGTTGACAGAGTTGGCAGGTAGGAAATTACTGTAGGTATTGCTGCCATAGTAGAGATATAATGCAATGTAGTCAGTGCACCAATGTATAAGTACAGCACAAACAGTAAATCCAACATGCAAATGAAACAGATAAAATAAAATTGAAGAATAGCCATCGTGAGACACAAACTTGGTGTATTCCTGTCTCTCAGATGGTAATGGTTTACGACTTCTTATGATGCCAACAGAGTTTGTTATATCAGCAGCAACAAATATTCACCACTTCAATACCGGGCACTTTCGCACCTTCCTGCCCAGGCCAATTTTCAGCTTTCAGCGCTGTCACTTTTTAAATGACAATTGCGCGGTTATACAACACTAGACCCAAACTAAATTTTTTATCATTTTGTTGCCACAAATAGAACTTTCTTTTGGTGGTATTTGATCACCTCTGCGTTTTTTATGTTTTGCTAAACTAATAAAAAAAGACCGAAAATTTTGAAAAAAAAGTTTTTCTTTGTTTTTGTTATAAAATTTTGTAAATAAGTAAGTTTTCTCCTTCACTGATGGGCACTGATAAGCTGCACCGATGAGGCAGCACTGATGAGGTGGCACTGATGGGCACTGACGATGGGCACTGATAGGCGCTGATAGGTGGCACTGATGGGCACTCATAGGTGGCACTAATGGGCACTGATTGGCACTGATAGGCGACACTGATGGACACTGATAGGCTACACTGATGGGTACTTATGGGTGGCACCGATGGGCACTAATGGGCACTGAAAGGTGGCACTGATGGGCATTAATTGTCACTGATGGCTGACACTGATAGATTTAACTAATAGGCATCACTGGTGGCACTGGCACTGGCAGGCATTTTACATTGGCACTGATTGGCAGCTGCCTGGGCACTGATTGGCAGCTGCTTGGGCACTGATTGGCATTTCCCTGGTGGTCTAGGGTGGCATACCTGGTGGTCCAGTGTGGTGGCCATCCCTGGTGGTAGTGGCGGCATCCTGGTGGTCCTGGGTAGGCATCCGAGGGGGGGGCTGTGCTGATAAACAATCAGCACAGACCCCCCCTGTCAGGAGAGCAGCCAATCAGCTCTCCTCTACTCAGGTCTGTCCGACGCGAGTGAGGAAAAGCTGATCAATGGCTTTTCCTGTTTATTTTGTGATCAGCCGTGATTGGACATGGCTGATCACGTGGTAAAGAGTCTCTGTCAGAGACTCTTTACCTAGATCGTAGTTGTGGTGTGTCAGACTGGCCGCGATCTTGATATCCTGGCGACGTCATATGACATCTGGTCAGGATATCGCAACTACTTTGCCAACGTCATATTGCTATATGGCAGGCGGCAAGTGGTTAATAAGATTATGGACTGTCCCACTCCCGGGAATAACTTGTCACAAAAAAGGGTCTATCAAGCGTTAGCTGCCAGCATATTTTGGGGGATATGATAGTCCTCTCTAACTATTAACCAATGGGTTATCTACTACAAGTGAAGGTATCTGTAATCCACAAGGTAAATGTGTCTTCGCAATCCAACAGTGATTGGAGACCCCTTCAAGAAATGATCCATTGAGCAGCAGCAGTAGTGTGACAAACCCAACCAGGACAGGGGCTTTTGGAGGGGAATAGGGGCAAGCCTCCTACCCACTGATTATGGCCCATGGAAAGAGCAGATCATTCTCTAATGATGGACAACAACATGACCGACACTGAGAGCGAGGCTTGGATTAATTCACCGAATAAGGACAAAAAAGCTTCCCTTCTGGAGTGGATGGAAAGGTGTAATAATAATTTTGTACAGGGACTATGGTGGCCCAAATTTTGGATTGTCCCCAGAAAAGTAATAGAGGCAAAATCTTCTAATGGGGGCACTAGATCTGGTGGCCTGGAGGTCCCTGGGGAATTCCCTTAATTTGCAGGGATTTTATCTCACTTCCTGATTGGTTATGGGACAGGAAGCGAGGGGAAATCTCCTCAATGGAACATAGATGGCAAAAAAAAAACTTTTGCCTATAGTTCTACTTTAATTCCACCTTTTCAGCCTGCTGAAACATTGTATGAGCTTTGTCTCATAGACTGTTTTAGACTGGTGCCAGACTGTCTGGGTGGGCACTGAGTCACCTACTGTAGGTGGCTAGTTGTTCAATAAGCTTAATGATCATGTTTATGTTAGCTGTTCCTTAGCTTTGTGCTAGTTTGCACCTAAGCTAGTGTCGTATAGTATATTGGGTGATCAGCTACAATATCTGGTTCCTGGTTCCAGACTGGAGGAAGCAGGGTGCTGCTCCGGTTGGGTGCTGGATGTTCCGTTGCAAGTAGTATCATCAAATAGTATAAGCATCATTCAACACACAGGAGGGTGGCCAAAGGGCCGCTCATTAATCTGACATCTAGTGATGGTCTACTTGAGTTCTATCTGTCCTCAGTGAACCTTCTAAAGGAAATCAATGAGGATTGGCTTGTGATATCGCCGGTTTCTCGTAAAGTCTCAACATTCTCCTGCTCTCCTCAGCAGCAGGTCTCACATGGGAGGGGGATGCCAAGTGAAATTAAGCTACCCTGAACTCTGGCTTTACCTGGTGACTTGTTGGTTCCTCCCCTCTCAGCAGTCTACTCACACCCACTTGTTCCTTGCCTGACTCATCTGTTTCTTTCAGTTGCTGGAGGGTGGGCTCGAATTCACCACCACCCATGTAGGCAATCACTCCCTTCCCCTCTCTCTCCACTTCTTGAGTTGTTCATCAACAGTGGGGAGCAGGAGCCATCATAGGCTCCACTGCAGCTTTGATGATGCCCAGCCTGTGTGGCTTATTGGGGCCGCCAGACAATATTCCATGGGATGAATAAACATGGCTATAGCAAACAAAATATTTTCTAGTTATTGTTTATATCTACTTATACCTACAAATATATTTTTGCATACCTAAATACGGTGCATCCGAAAAATATTCACAGCGCTTTACTTTTTCCACATATTTTACTATATGTTATAGCCTTATTCCAAAATGAATTAAATTCATTATTTTCCTCAAAATTCTACAAACAATAAACCATAATGACAACGTGAAAGAAGTTTGTTTGAAATCTTTTTCAAATTTATTAAGAATAAAAAATGAAAAAAATCCAATGTACATAAGTATTCACAGCCTTTGCTTAATACTTTATTAAAGGACCTTTGGCATCTATTACAGTCTCAAGTCTTTTTGAGTATGATGCTACAAGCTTGGCACACCTATTTTTGGGCAGTTTCTCCCATTCTTCTTTGCAGGACCTCTCAAGCTCCATCAGGTTGGATGGGGAGCATCGGTGCACAGTCATTTTCAGATCTCTCCAGAGGTGTTCAGTCAGGTTTTAGTCTGGGCTCTGGCTGGGCCACTCAAAGACATTCATACAGTTGTCCCGTAGCCACTCCTTTGTCATCTTGGCTGTGTGCTTAGGGTCATTGTCCTGTCTCTGTACCTTGCTGCATTAATCTTTCCCTCGATCCTGACTAGTCTCCCAGTTCTTGCCGCTGAAAAACATCCCCACAGCATGATGCTGCCACCACCATGCTTCACTGTAGGGAAGGTATTGGCCAGGTGATGAGCTGTGCCTGGTTTGCTCTAGACATGACGCTTGCCATTCAGGCCAAAGAGTTCAATCTTCGTTTCACTAGACCAGAAAATTTTGTTTCTCATGGTCTGAGAGTCATTCAGGTATCTTTTGGCAAACTCCAGGTGGGCAGTCATGTGCCTTTTACTAGGGAGTAGCTTCCGTCTGGCCACTCTACCATACAGGCCTGATTGGTGGAGTGCTGCAGAGATGGTTGTTCTTATGGAAGGTTCTCCTCTCTCCACAGAGAAACACTGGAGCTCTGTCAGAGTGACCATCGGGTTCTTGGTCACCTCCCTGACTAAGGCCCTTCTCCCCCACTCACCCAGTTTGGCCGGGTTGCCTGCTCTAGGAAGAGTCCTGGTAGTTCCAAACTTCTTCCATTTACGGATGATGGAGGTCACTGTGCTTATTGGGCCTACAATGCTGCAGACATTTTTCTGTACCCTTCCCCAGATCTGTGCCTCCATACAATCCTGTCTCAGGGGTCTTCAGACAATTCCTCGGACTTCATTGCTTGGTTTGTGCTCTGTGCCACTTCATGACCTTAAAGTGGATGTAAACCCACTCTCATCCTTTCTAAACTACTGCCATAGTGGTTATCTATAAGGATATACATTCCTCCTGCGTGTATCCTTACCTGTCAAATGTCTCCCCTCTGTCTGTTATGAGACCCGAAAAACTGCAGATTCTGTGGGTGGGTCTGTTGTCTGGAGCTCCGTGGGTGGAGTCGTGATGTCAGTAGACTCCCTGCCCACCTCTACACTCCCCTTGTCAACATACATTTTCTCCTGTGCATTTCTTACACTGAACGTCTGCTGGTCTTGTGGATTAAGCCCCATGATAACTAATATTCAGAAGAAAGGAGGGGGGATGGGAAGTACACAGAATGTCTCTCTCACACTCATGCATGAGATATGTAAATCACCTGTCACTCACAGCAAGGGGGGAAAGGACATCTATTTCTCTCACTGAAAAAAGATAAAAGGATTGCTCAGAGCTGGATTAATTCTTTGTGGCAAGACCGCACACAGATGACATGAAATCCTATACTGTACAGGGTAGAAGCCTTAATTTAAAAAAAAAAAATGGGTTTACATCAACTTTAATATGCTTCTTCTTCCTTTGTTGCCTTGGCGGTATGTTTTGGGTCGTGTCATGCTGGAAGACCCATCCACGACCCATCTTCAGTTTTCTGGCTGAGGGAAGAAGATTCTTATCCAAGATTTTACAATACATGGCCCCGTTCATTGGCTTCTCAATAAGGCACAGTCGGCCTGTATCTTTAGCAGAGAAACTGCCCCAAAGCATAATGTTTCCACCACCGTGCTTGACTGTAGGGTTGGTGTTCTTAGGGTCATAGTGGGCATTTTTCTTCTTCTAAACACAGTGAGTTGAGTTAATGCCAAAGAGATGAATTTTTTTCTCATCTGACCACAGCACTTTCTCCCAATCCTTCTCTGAATCATTTAGATGTTCATTGTTCATTGGCAAACTTCAGATGGTCCTGTACATGTGCCTTCTTGAGGAGGGGGACCTTGTGGGTGCCGCGGGATTTCAATCCATGGCGGCGTATTGTGTTACCAATGGTTTGCTTGGTGACTGTGGTCCCAACTGCCTTGAGATCATTTACAAGCTCCTCCCTGTGTAGCTCTGGGCTGATTCCTCACTTTTCTCATGATCACCCTTACCCCATGAGGCAAAATCTTGCATTGAGCTCCAGACCGAGGGAGATTGATGGTTATTTTGTGATTCTTCCATTTGCGAAAAATCGCTCCAACAGTTGCCTTCTTCTCACCAAGCTTCTTGTTGATGGTCTTGTAGCCCACTACAGCCTTATGCAGGTCTACAATCTTGTGCCCGACGTCCTTTGACAGCTCTTTGGTCTTGCCCATGATGGTGGGGTTTGAATGGAAGAAAGAGATTCTGTGGACAGTTGTCCTTTATACACATTGTAGCCAACTACAAGAAACATCTTACCTCTGTGCTTGCAAACAAGGGTTTCTCCACCAACTACTGAGTCATGTTTTGCTTGGGGATCAAATACCGTATATACTTGAGTATAAGCCGAGTTTTTCAGCCCATTTTTTAGGCTGAAAACCCTGCCTCTGCTTATACTCGAGTGAATGTCAACTTAAGAAAAAATGTCCCGTAGTGGAGGCGAAAAAGGGGCGGGGCCATCCCGCTGGGTGCCGCTCATGAATCAGCCCGGCGCCCCTGTGAGCTTTCCCTCCCTCCCATGCTGTGTGTCAGTGTGTGCAGCCGCATAACGATGTCCCGACTCCTAGACCGCCTCTTGTGATAGACAGCACAGCGATCCAATGCTAGGAATCTTTGTGCCGTGTGTCATAGGAGGCGGGACTCTGATTGGGTGAGCATTTACAAGGTTTCAACAAAATATTTATCAATCATGTACTTAATAAAGCAAGTTTCTAATGTTGTTTTATGTAATTTAGATGAATTTATAGATGCATGTGACGCCTTTGAAGAAGCAGGAAACTTCGAAACATGTCGGCCTTCAGCATATTCAAGCATCTTATGATCTATTATGAAATAGTACATCCAAGTATCACTTACTAACTATGTATTATGTGGATTCTGTGATTGTTTATTGATATTATATTTTTGTATCAATAAATCTAATTCTTTAATAATCTCAATGATTGTGTGCTTACCTTATTATACAGATATAATTGTCTACCTCAAAAATCCCATTTCCTTAGGGGCAGCATAGTCTTCCTCCTAATTTTACATTTTTACACACTATCAGGGATTGGAGACACCTATCTGTATCTGTAAACGATCCAACAATATTTACTTCCTTATAGAAGGCGGGACATCGTTACCGCGGCTGCACGGCGATTCCGATCTGACACAGCGAGACATCATGACATCATTACCTGGAACTGGTAGGCTGTATATGATGGGCACTGGCAGGCTGTATTTTTTTAATGGGCATTGGTAGGCTGTATATGATGGGCACTGGCAGGCTGTATTATGTGGGCACTGATAGGCACGGGCAGGCTGTATTTCATGGGCACTGATAGGCTGTATATGATGGGCACTGGCAGGCTGTATTTCACGGGCACTGATAGGCTGTATAGGATATGTATATGTATAATTTATTTATATTTCCCCCACTGTATATAGATTTTAATTCATTTGAGTAGTCTATAATTCTATTCATTTCTAAAAAAATCGCATCTGAAAAACTGCTGCACAAATACAGCACATGACATAACGAAATAGCAACACCCACTATTTTATTCTCTAGGGCCTCTGTTTAATAATGTTTGGGGGTTCTAAGTAATTTTCTAGAAAAAAAAAAAATTAAAAATGCAGATTTTTACATAAATGTGAGAAGTGTCAGAACAGGCTGGGTCTTGGCTAGACATGTGCACAGCCAAAAAATGTGTTCATTTTCGTTTTCGTTTCATTCGTTTATAGTTACATAGTAGGTGAGGTTGAAAAAAGACACAAGTCCATCAAGTCCAACCTATGTGTGTGATTATGTGTCAGTATTATATTACATATCCCTGTATATTGCGGTCATTCAGGTGATTATCTAATAGTTTCTTGAAGCTATCAATGCTCCCCGCTGAGACCACCGCCTGTGGAAGGGAATTCCACATCCTTGCCGCTCTTACAGTAAAGAACCCTCTACGCAGTTTAAGGTTAAACCTCTTTTCTTCTAATTGTAATGAGTGGCCACGAGTCTTGTTAAACTCTCTTCTGCGAAAAAGTTTTATCCCTATTGTGGGGTCACCAGTACAGTATTTGTAAATTGAAATCATATCCCCTCTCAAGCGTCTCTTCTCCAGAGAGAATAAGTTCAGTGCTCGCAACCTTTCCTCATAACTAAGATCCTCCAGACCCTTTATTAACTTTGTTGCCCTTCTTTGTACTCGCTCCATTTCCAGTACATCCCTCCTGAGGACTGGTGCCCAGAACTGGACAGCATACTCCAGGTGCGGCCGGACCAGAGTCTTGTAGAGCGGGAGAATTATCGTTTTATCTCTGCAGTTGATCCCCCTTTTAATGCATGCCAATATTCTGTTTGCTTTATTAGCAGCAGCTTGGCATTGCATGCCATTGCTGAGCCTATCATCTACTAGGACCCCCAGGTCCTTTTCCATCCTAGATTCCCCCAGAGGTTCTCCCCCCAGTGTATAGATTGCATTCATATTTTTGCCACCCAAATGCATTATTTTGCATTTTTCTACATTGAACCTCATTTGCCATGTAGTCGCCCCTCCCCATTAATTTGTTCAGGTCTTTTTGCAAGATTTCCACATCCTGCGGAGAAGTTATTGCCCTGCTTAGGTTAGTATCGTCTGCAAATACAGAGATTGAACTGTTTATCCCATCTTCCAGGTCGTTTAATTTCTTTCGTTTTTCGGGTCATTCGTTATGATCGCGATTCGTAAATTCGTTCATTCGTAAATTCGTAAATGCGTTCATACATACATTTGTAAATTCGAACATTCGTACCTTTTTACATTTGTACATTCGTAAATTCGTACATTCGTAAAATCGTACATTTGTAAATTAGAATATTTGGAAATTTGTAAATTCGAAGTTTGAAAATCCAAAAACCCGAAAATTCAAAAATCTTCCCGAATTAACGAATTTGTCGAAATTCGTTAAAAAACGAATTTGGAACGAAACGAATTGCACATGCCTAGTCTTGGCAATACATGTCTTTTCATTTGCATCTGGCGTGGACAAGTTAATCAATGTCACTACACTACTTCTAAAAGAACAGAAGTGCTTCGCTACAAATCTTCTCCATTTCAGCGCACTGTTTGATTGCTGCCTCTTATCTTACTTAATGTTTGTTTTATTCAGATGTTTGTTTCTCCCTCTATAATGTCAGCTTCTAACAATGCTTCGCTGTCATCCGAAATTATATTATGGCAGGCGCGTAGGAACGGAACGGGCGAGAGCTGAGATACGAGACGGCAAAGGAAGACAGTCTAATGAACTCTCGCAGATGCGTGCAATCACTCCTCGCAAACAATTACAATAAGGAATCCTCCTTCCAGCGCGACAGCCTTAATTTCTTCCCCCTCCTAATGCCGCCGCTGAGTGATGTAATTGCACTTCATGAAAACGTGTTCTTTCACGGTTAAGGTTTAAAGATGAATTATGACGCTGGATACAAATGACACCGTTACCACATACATTAAAAGCAAATTACAGCCCCCGAGACAGATAACGTAATTACGCCGCGCCTCGGACACATAATCGATAAACTCCAAAGTGCAGGCGAAATAATTGAAAAAATGACTTTCAAGTGGGTTAAAATGCCAGAACCAAAAATAAGAGCTGAGTAACAAATTGTTTGAATAAATGCCAATTACTGCATGTCGGGGTTGTCAGGACAGCTGGACCGTAAAATCATCCATTATACCTTACATATCATAAACGTGATGGAGGGATCCTTATATCACTGGAGGGGACTTGTGTTTTCTGCTCAGACTACTTGTTACTCTGAACTCGTGCTTGGCTTTGTGCGTTATATATCATGCGGCATAACAGCAACAAGAGCAGAAAAAGACATCAGGTCAGCGAATTAAATTCTATGATCATAAACTTTACCGGGGAGAAAAATAAAAAAAACTAAAACTCTGATGAGAACTGTAAAGTGGTTACATTTTTCCAATGTCTGTTCTGACACAATTTGTATATTAGTCCTCTATGGTCACTTTACTCCTAACCACATTTTTCAACATTTAACAACCAGTATATAAGCTTCAAAACAAGCCCTCACTGACCTCTGTAGCTGCAGGCATTGTGGAGTAAATAATCTTAAAAGCTCACAGAAAAAAAAATTCGCTTTCAGCAGCTCAGTTCCCCTTGCTTCCCCCTCCAAGAAGTGACTCTGCAGCTCAGCTCTTCTCCTCTCAGCTATGATTTGTCAGCTTAGTTCCCTTTGCTCTCTTCTCCCAGTAGTGACTCAGAAACTCATCTTCTTCTGCTCTCTACTCCTAGCAAGGACTCAACAGCTTAGCTTCCATTGCTGCCCCTTTCAGCAGTGACTCAGAAACTCATCTTCTTCTGCTCCCTACTCCTAGCAAGGACTCAACAGCTTAGCTTCCATTGCTGCCCCTTTCAGCAGTGACTCAGAAACTCATCTTCTTCTGCTCCCTACTCCTAGCAAGGACTCAACAGCTTATCTTCCATTGCTGCCCCTTTCAGCAGTGACTCAGAAACTCGTCTTCTTCTGCTCCCTACTCCTAGCAAGGACTCAACAGCTTAGCTTCCATTGCTGCCCCTTTCAGCAGTGACTCAGAAACTCGGCTTCTTCTGCCTCTTTCTCCTAATGGTGACTCAGCAGCTCAGCTTCTTTTTCTACCAGTGGCGGCCCATTCATTAGGGGTGCCCTGGAGCCACCTCCTCTCTTCACCCCACCTCTTATATGAATAATCGATGGATAGATTCATCCATGGCTGCGGCGGCCACCCCCAAGTCATGCGCCCTGCCCCTTTCAGGATGCTGGGCGCCTGAATTACAGCGGCGGGCGTGTTTTTTTGAAGCACCTGATTAGAGCTGTAGGCTCTAATGGGCTTCAAAATAGGGTGCGCTCGGAGCGCAGAGCATTGCGTCATGAGCCCACCCAGGTGTTACAACAGCGAATGATAATTCGCTGTTGTAATACTGATCCCCAATCCGGTCTGCAGACTCAAGCAGGTCTGAGACGCATTTTCCGATTGGCCAAAAAGAGAACAGTCCCAATTGGCCGCCGAGGAGGAGGGAGGAAGCGGAAGCCACAGATGCCTGTGGAGAGCAGGGGAAGGGAGAGCCGCTGCTGCCGAGGAGCAAAGGAAGCCGCCGGTGAAGCACTGCATAGATGGGGTAGGTGCACCTGACCTGCCCACTGACCGTCTGACAGACCACGTGGTGGGGAGGGGGATGGTGCAGTTTGTCTCCCCCTCCAAGAAAATTTTTACCAACGGCCGTTGCTACCCTTTTCCAGCTCAGCTCCCCCTGCTCCCCCCTCCCAGTAGTGACTCTGCAGCTCAGCTCTTCTCCTCTCAGCTATGATTCGTCAGCTAAGTTCCCTTTGCTCTCTTATCCCAGCAGTGACTCAGAAACTCATCTTCTTCTGCTCCCTACTCCTAGCAAGGACTCAAAAGCTTAGCTTCCATTGCTGCCCCTTTCAGCAGTGACTCAGCTGAAGCTTCCTCAAAAGTTCTTCCCTCCTGACATCACCCAGGATCCCCTAATGCTCGGCGGGTGGCAACATGTTAGTTTTTTTATGCAAGTGTAGGGGACAGATTGCAGCTGTTACAGGAGACAGGCTGCATGGCTCCCAGAGCTGGTAGTCCCACATCTCCACTAGCCTAGCTGCTGTGCCATTGACAAATGATCTGGGGGAGGGTTTTGACCCCCCTGACCCCCCTTATCTACGCCCCTGTCAGACCCTTATCCAAGCACGCAGCTTGTCAGGCCAGGAAAGAAGGGGGGGGGACGAGCGAGAGCCCAACCCCCTCCTGAACCATACCAGGCCACATGCCCTAAACATGAGGGGGTGCTTTGGGCAGGGGGGCACCCCAAAGCACTTTGTCCCCATGTTGATGGGGACAAGGGCCTCTTTCCGACAACTCTAAGCGGTGGTTGTGAGAATCTGCGGGCAGGGGGCTTATCGGAATCTGGAAGCCCCCCTAAACAAGGGGATGAAATCCTCAGCTTTGTTCAATTAGAGGGCAAGAGAGGACACACCTGATGAGGCACAGGTAGCTGGGCAAGAGATCTACAGCCAGTGGAGGGGCCCTCCACTGGCAGTAATAGAACGTGTATAGCCTGGCCTTCCCAAATTACTACAATGCAAAATGGCAAAATTTGGGCATAATTTTGAATTGTTCGCATCCCTTGTTGTAAGCCCTGAAAAATAAATCGTTTATTGAGTGAGGACAGCAGCCACAGATAACTTAAGAGAGAACATACTTTGCATCTGCCCCCAGTCCTCTTCCACGATAAATTGATTTGTTGTAGAGAAAACAACCTAAAAATATTTATTATTGCCCCCATTTGCACAGAACAAATGTTCCTACAGTTTCACAGGATCAATAGCTCTGCATATTTTTTAATAAAACCCCCCATATTTTCACTGGCACTTGCTTGATTTGAAGAGCCTCCACCACTGTCCAGGTCCGTTTCTGATCATGAGGGAAGTCTGTTGGTGTTCTGGACATGGTACCATGGTCATAGGTCTAACGTGGGTTACCTTAGCAGAGTGCCTATTTGCTCACCATGCTTATATGCACACGCAGGATCTTTCAACTATTTTTCCCACAACTCCCTGGGTTCCTAGATGAGCCCAGGGAAGATAAATTCCTCAGATTTCCTCTATTAGCAGGTCAGAGAGGCCACACCTGATAAGGTGGAGGTAGCTGGGCACGTGATCTACAGCTAGTGGAGTCGCTCTCCACTGGCACAAATGGCATGTGTGTAACCAGGCCTTCGCCATTTACTACAATGCAAACTGGCAAAATGTTGGCAAAATTTAGAATTTTTCTCATCCCTTGTTGTGAGCCCTGAAAAAAAAAAATAATAATAATTTATTGAGCGAGGACAACAGCCACAGGTAACCAAAGGAAGAATACATTTTGCATTTGCACCCAGTCCTCTTCTACAATGAATTGATTCTCATCCACCATGCAACAGACATACTGCCAAGCCTTGGCCGGCCAATATTTTTCTTCTTTTATTGAGAATGCCCCAGTTTACATGCAGTTTCACAGGATCAATAGCTCTGCACATTTTTTAAACTACCCCCGCCCCCCCCATATTTTCACTGGCACTTGCTTGATTTGAAGAGCCTCCACCACTGTCCAGGTCCGTTTCTGATCATCTGGGAGGTCTGCTGGTGTCCTGGACCTGGTGCCATGGTCATAAAAAATTAAAATCCTTTATATAGTGAAGACAGCGGGCACCTAAGAGAGAACAGACTTTGCATCTGCCCGCAGTCCTCTTCCATTATGAATGAATTCATTGTAACATTGCGTTTCTCATCCACCAAGCAACAGACATGCCGCTAAGCCTCGTCGGCCAATGTTTTTCTTCTCTTATTGCTTCTATATATTTTTCAAGCTCTATCTGATCTCTGGCTAAGAAAATGATATATGTTTAATTTAATGGGAACACGCCGTACTTAGTATCGCCTCAGCGAGGAGGCCTGATCTTTATTTCCCTTTTGTCAGATGACGCGTCCTTGTCTCAGCCTCGATAAAGCTAACCGGTCTGATTGTGTGTGCCTGACAGCTCCGGGCTTAAGTCTTAGGAGAGCCTTGTTGAAAGGATGGTAAACTTATCTTGAAATGTGAAGAAAGAGGCATTGAAAGTTGCAGTAAAGTTGTTAAATTGAACGCCGCCATCGGGAAAAGCTCTTAAATCTCGCTAAGTGGAGTTGAATCTAGGAGGTGAATAGCGCCTGGCGTGCCGGAGACATGTCTCATACGGGGGTCAGCCAAGGTGGAAGAAACACTTATGTATTGCTGAAAGTTATCTCCACAATAAAGAAGTGATGTAGTGTCTGATTCTAAAACTCTCATCTGATCCGCTTCTCGGTGACGCGGGATTTATTGTTAATGAGTTAATAAAACGCCGTCGCTCCGGTAGGGTGACAATGACGGTGTGATGAAGGCTTATTTCAGCCCGCTCGGAGGAAGAAAGTTCAATCAAGATTTAACCCTCAACCCAACACTGGAACTTTTCAGGGCTTGCCAGGGCTAGAAAATGCGTTTTTCCCGAAGTCTAAAAATAAACCTTTGTCCACCGCCATGAATGGTGGCATTGGGGTCAATTGCTAAAGCATTGACGCAAGGATAAAGATCTTTAATTTAACCACGTGACCGTCATTTTCACATTTTATTGGACTCGGCTGAAAATAACTTACACTTAAAAAAAATAAAAAAATATAAAGATCCTTATCCTGGTGTGTTAGCTTTGTGAATTGAGACCATTGGAAGTGACATTGTTTGTTGGTCCAGGCTGGATCTCAAGGACATGCCAACCTGAAGACTAAAAGTGAGGCCATAAAAAGCTCTCTTATCAAAATACATAAAAAAAAAATTGACAAATGTGAATAAGTCCTTTTTTGAAACATTACCCTCTTGCTGCCCTTGTAGTACATATGTGCTGCAACAAAAAGGGTGGGCTTTAACGCCCACATGCCACACCTATGTGTCCATGGGCGGCAGAGCTTTCTGAGTTTGATCATTCCCAGCACAGTGATTAATCTGTCAAAGGAAACTGTTGGTCTAAGCCAGTGGTCTCCAAACTGCGGCCCTCGATGCGGCCCTTTGCTTACCTTTAGCTGGCCCTCAGGGCCTATTTCTTCTGCGAACACCACTAATGAGGTACCATTCCTTCCAAATGAACACCAAAAATTATCCACTATTCCTCCCACTGTCACCAACCATGGGGCACTATTCCACCCACTGACACTAACAATAGGACACTATTCCTCCCACTACCTTAAATGATGGGCCACTATTTCTTCTACTGACACCAATGATGGGGCACTATTCCTCCCACTGACACCAATGATGGGTCTCTACCCCCCCCAACACCAATGATGGGGCACTATTCCTCCCACTGACTTCAATGATGGGGCACTATTCCTCCCACTGACACTAATGATGGGGCACTCTTCCTCCCACTGACTCCAATGATGGGGCACTATTCCTCCCACTGACACCAATGATGGGACACAATTCCACCCACTGACACTAACAATGGGGCACTATTCCTCCCACTGCCATAAATGATGGGCCACTATTTCTTCTACTGACACCAATGATGGGGCACTATTCCTTCTCCTACTGACCACAGGTGCCATGTAATTTTCTTTCCCCCTCTGTCCACCAAGCCTGAGGCATTGCCTAATCCCACTGACTTTTTGTCAGGGGATAAGCCAGAGAAGATTGGCTCAAAGGCCTGGCACACTTGTCAATACCCAGCATGGTCACATTCGTTTATGGACGGATATTTGTTTATGGCGCACAAATATTCGTCCACGGCGCACGTCTGTGTCCACTGATGCAAGTCACGTGCAATCTAGGCACCCTTTATGGCTTTTATAAGGATGACAGTTGCCCACAGACCTTGCTGACTGGTCTTCAGCTTCCTGATTCCTGTGATCCTGTGTGCTTCTGAACTACCCATTAGAGACCTGGCTTGCTCTTGTATACCTCTTGTCTTTCTCCTGCCTCTGACTTTAGATTGTCCATGGATCTGCTACTGTCGCCCGTCCTGTGTATGACCCAGGCTTGCCTGACCACATTTCTGATCTTCTGTCTGCTGACCATCAGTTCTCTTACCTTAGCTATGACTCCTGACTATGCCTCCTGTCTTGCCCTGCCTCTTGTAATCTGCCCAAGGTGCCTACCTGCTGTGACCAGTCTGTTGCACTTACCTGCTGTGACCAGCCTGCTGCACTTACCTGCTGTGACCAGCCTGCTGCACTTACCTGCTGTGACCAGCCTGCTGATACGCTCCTGCTATGTGCTGCCCACACAACCAGCATCCTTCCTGGGACCTGCTCCTCCTCTCATCTGGAGTCTACCTGCAAGGAGGTCGCCACACCAGCATCTGATGCCTGCGGCACAGCCGGCAATTCCTGCTTCTTTGAGCTCATTGATCCCTGTTACCATCTTCCGTGAATCTAAGCACTCAGCCACAAGGAGAGCCATCTCAGAATTTCAGCTTCAGGACCAGGTACGTGAAACCTTTGGACATTTTCAAGTCCCGCTTGCCACACTCTGCCCCCCGCCCCCTTAAGTCTGAAGGACCGTAATCTGGCCCTTTGTTAAGAAAGTTTACACACCCCTGGTCTAAGCTAACGGTCAGGAGCCAGTGGGACCGGCTACCGATCATGTGACTGCTGTAACAGCCTATCACAGAGGTCACATGATCTTCCAGTCCTTCCAGACGGACCTTTGTAGAGCTACTTGGTTTGTGAAATTGCCTGAAGATTCATTCAATGCGAATGGATGCAAAACCAAATGATATTAGGCTATTTTCTCTCCAGGTCAGATGTTATCTCTTCATGCAGAATGTGACTCAGGAAAATATTGCATTGGCCACTAGATAGAGTTGATGACCAAAGGAAATAAATACTTTTTTACTACGATTGTCATTTCCATCTAGTGGCTGTAATGCGTTACTTTTCTGATTCCCTCTATTCTGTAGGAGTTAATAAATGGAGAGAAAATAGTCTAATAATATTCAATGTCCTGATTCACAAAGAACAAATGTGCATGTAGTTTCACACAATGAATAGCTCTGCAATTTATATATATATATACACACCCCATTTTGGGCGCAAGGTGCCTGAATTACAGCGGCGGGATTTTTTTCGAAGCACCTGATAGAGCCATAGGCTCTAATAGGCGTCAAAAAAGGTGACCTGCGAGCGCCATGATGGGGACACGCAGTTCACTCAGCTGTGCTAGAAAAGCGAATGAATATTCGCCTTTCCTAACATTAAACTTCTCCACCAATCAGGTGCTTGAATCTGTTACCCGTCACCTGATTGGCTGAAACAACAGGCACTGTGACTGGACGCCAGGCGTCCAATCATAGCAGAGGACGGGAGAAGACATCGAGGAGCATCGAGGAGCTGTCCCCCCGAGACAGGTAAGTGCAGATGGCGGGGGGCAGGCAGCATTTGATATGGCACAGTGGCTGTGTTTGATGGGGCACAGTGCGAGCATTTGATGGGCACAGAGGCTGCATTTTATGGGACACAGTGGCTGCGTTTGATAGCACAGTGGCTGCGTTTGATGGCACAGTGACTGCGTTTGATGACCACAGTGGCTGCGTTTGATGGCACAGTGACTGCAATTGATGGGTACAGTGGCTGCGTTTAATGGTACAGTGGCTGCGTTTGATGGGCACAGTGGCTGCGTTTGATGACCACAGTGGCTACGTTTGATGGCACAGTGGCTGCATTTGATGGCACAGTGGCTGCGTTTGATGGCACAGTGGCTGCGTTTGATGGCACAGTGGCAGCAATTGATGGGCACAGTGGCTGCGTTTGATGGCACAGTGGCTGCGTTTGATGGCACAGTGGCTGCATTTGATGGCACAGTGGCAGCAATTGATAGGCACAGTGGCTGCGTTTGATGGCATAGTGGCAGCAATTGATGGGCACAGTGGCTGCATTTGATGGCACAGTGGCTGCGTCTGATGGCCACAGTGGCTGCGTCTGATGGCCACAGTGGCTACGTTTGATAGCACAGTGGCTGCGTTTGATGGCACAGTGGCTGCGTTTGATGGCGCAGTGGCAGCAATTGATGGGCACAGTGGCTGCGTTTGATGGCACAGTGGCTGCATTTGATGGCACAGTGGCGGCAATTGATGGGCACAGTGGCTGCGTTTGATGGCACAGTGGCTGTGTTTGATGGCACAGTGGCTGCGTTTGATGGTACAGTGGCGGCAATTGATGGGCACAGTGGCTGCATATGATGGTACAGTGAGGCTGCAATTGATGGTTTTTTTTTCAGAATTTTTCAGTTTGTTTTCAACCCCCAAAAAATTTTGAGCACCGGCCGCCACTGCTACAAATATTGGTGGTTTGGATATTACATTTTGGAATTTGGGCATGTAGTGACACAGAACCTTTTTCCAAATATTTTTTTGTATGTGGTCCATTCAATACCTTCTTTCTCTACTTCTTCAAGCTGCTGCAATCAGACATGGCTACACGGGCATTAGGGGAATGAAACTTGATGGCAATAGTGCTGTAGCATGAAAAACAACTCATCTGAAAACTCATCTGAAAACTACATTATGCCACTGTGGCGTATCTGACCCTGATGCCTACCCCGCATTTTTTTTTTTTTTTGTGATTGGTAAAAGTCTTTCTACCCCTTTAACTGCATTTTACACACTTCAGGAGCGTTATATCATCAGATTCCAAGCAATTAATTTTCTTTTCATATAACACAATAACAAACTATTTTCTTATGAGGACAAACAAAGAGAGGCAGAGGGAAAAAAAAATCAATATTTCAAAACAAATTTTGCTTTCACTCCTAGTCACTGTATGAAACTTGCCTTGGACTTTTCTTTATGGGTTTTAGATAGGTCCTCTGTAATTACAATCCTTTCAATTTTACTTAAGAAAAAAAAAAAAAAAGCCTTGGAAAAAGTATATATATTACCTTTATTAGATTTCAATGGAGGACTTTGGTGTAAAAAATTGAATATTTGTGTTCTCGGCCTTCTGCAGCGAGAAAGAAAATTGATTCCAAGATTAAAAAAAATAAGAGGGAAAAAAAAAGAAAAGATGCTGAAATTAATAGATTTTCCTGAGCTGGTTACGGCTTTAGAAGCGCACTAGCTGGTTGGCGTGGCGGTAACAATGGGCCTGTGATGTGTTTTGAAGTCTTTGTCATATTTGTAAAGAATTTAAATGGAGGTCATTTTAATTCGCGTGTCATTTGTAAAACTTTTTTTTTTTTTCTTCTTTTCCTGTCAGGCCAGCTCACTGCAGGAAGGTTCATGAGGCTGGCTGAGATCAGAACGTGACTTCAAATCTTCTCCACTGTGTGCTTACATACCGATCCCTATCGTGATCCCGGAGCCTTGTAGACATCTCCAAGAAACAGAAAAAAAAGTGCCCCTAAAGCCTCGTACACACGATCGGGCTTTCTGCAGACAAAACTTTGGACTTTTGTCCGAAGGCGTGTGCCTGGATTTTGTCTTGCATACAATCGGCAAGGAATTGTCGGCCAACAAAAATGAACGTAGTGACGTACTACGTGGTTTTTCAGTACTTTAGCGCCACCCTTTGGGCTCCTTCTGCTAATTTTGTGTTAGTAGAAGTTTGGTGAGTGTCGATTTGTGCTTTTCCTTTCGCGCTTTTCCTTTCACGCTTTTCATTTAGTGCTTTTCAGTTAGTTTCTGAACGGCCGTTCGTCAACCAGACATGTTGCGGAATCGGAGGAGATAACGTGTTATTTATTATTGGCCTTGAAGATATTGCTTTGTCCCAAGTCCAGTTCAGGAACAGGAGGAGGAGGATTTCTTGGACCAAAAATTGGTTGCTTTATTAAACGTGACCAATTATGTCATATGCCTTTGCTGCCGGAGCTCCAGGAGAATAATCCAGATGATTTTCAGAATTATCTCCGGATGACGGACCCCTGCTTTCACCAACTCTTGGTGACCCCCCTATATTAAGAAGCAGGACACATGCATGAGGCTTTTATTTTATTTTTTTGGTTGAATAATAATGATTTGATTTGGTATATTTTCTATATTTTTGGATGCATAGAATGCACTTTTTGGTTAAGTTCTATTGGCAGATATCATGTCTAATTTTATTTGTTTTCTTTTTTTAATGCACAATAAAAAATAATTGTGTAGAATAATACTTGGCTATGTGTTTTACTTCAAATGACAGTTTGGGAGTCGGCAGTTACAATTAAAAAAATACAATGTAAAATTTAACAAGGGACACCAACATAGTTGTATCTTTGATCTTAAAAACTACGGGATAATGGTGTTGTGGTAACTTGCCCAAATAAAAAAAAAAAAGAAAAAACATAATAATATTATTCTTGATATCACTAGAAAAAAAAGCCTTTGAAAATTTGTTTGCAATAACTCCATCAGTATCACCAGCAAAGCAGCTTCATTATTATCCCATTAAAGAAGAAGAGAATTGTGCGCTGCATTTCCAGGTTTCATAATTTGCCGCGTCACGAATGTTAATTCTCCATTACGAACGCTAGTTTACAAGACTGCCAGCTTCTGGCTTGTCCTTGCTTCCGAGCATGCGTGTTTGTACTGTGGACTTTTGTCTGACGGACTTGTGTACACACGCTCGGAAAATCCAACAACAAACATTTGTCGGCGGAAAATTTTAAAGCCTGCCATCCAACATTTGTCCGCGGAAAATCCGACAACAATTGTCCGATGGAGCGTACAAACGGTTGGATTTTCCACCAACAGCCTGTCATCACACATTTCCCCTGCTCTGATCTGATTGTGTGTACGAGGCTTTAATCAAAAGTGTGAAAAAAACATTGTGCCGTAGCAAACTTGTATGAATCCAGCCTTGGGTAATAAAAGCGAGAATGTTTATTCCATAGGAAATAAAAACTTTAAATGATGGCATACAGCAGTCATGGAGCGCCCAACCAGATAGCAAGCATTGCAGACCACAACTATGCGATGGAAGTACCTGGAAGCTGGAGTCTCATAAATGACAAGGGGTCTCCTGGGTGATGAATGAAGATGTTAAGGAATGGCCACGATCAGGGGGTCATCAGTGGGGACAGTATTGTAGCCCGGTGGGTCAGGAGTTTTAGAGGCATATTCCTGTGTGTATGATTTAAGGCAAGCTGGGGACACCAGGGCAGATGGAAGGCGGCCACCAACTAAGGTCAGTAAAATAACTCTGATGGGGACTTTGAGGTAAGGGGCGGCTCTGAAGGGAACCCTGATGTAAGGGCACTGTGATGAGAAACTTGATGTAATGGGACCCTGAATCCCTGATGTAAAGGGAACTCTGATGCAGACCCTGATGTAAGGGGAACTCTGATGGGGACCCTAAAATAAGTGGTGGCTCTGATGGGAACCTTGATTTAAGGGGCAGCTCTGATAGGAACCCTAATTTAAGGGACTCTAATGAGAACCCTGATGTAAGGGGGTACTCTCATGGGGACCCTGATGTAAGGGGGGCTCTAATGAGGACGCTATTGTAAGGGAAACTCTGATGGGGACCCTGATGTAAGGGAGTACTCTAATGGGGACCCTAATGTAAGGGGACTCTGATAGAGACCCCAAAGTAAAGGAGCTCTAATGAGAGACACTGATGTAAGGGGGTACTCTCATGAGCGACCCTGATGTAAGGGGGGCTCTGATGAGGACTCTAATGTAAGGGAAACTCTGATGGGGATCTTGAAATAAGGGAGGCTCTGACCAGGACTCAAATGTAAGGGGAACTCTCATGGGGACCCTAAAGTAAGGGGGACTTTAATGGGTATTCTAATGTAAGGGAAACTCTGATTAGGACCCTGGTGTAAGGGAGCCCTGATTGAGACTCAAATGTAAGGGGAGCTCTGATGGTGACTCTGATGTAAAGGGGACACTGATGGGTAACCTGATGTCAGGGGGAACTCTCGTGGGGACTCGGATGTAAGGGGGCGCTGATGGGGACTCTAAATGTAGGGAGAACGCTGATGGGGACCCCCAAGTAAGGGGAACTCTTTTAGTGACTCTGATGTAAAGGGGACACTGATGGGGAACCTGATGGAAGGGGGAACTCTCGTGGGGACTCGGATGTAAGGGGGTGCTGATGGGGACTCTAAATGTAGAGGAACGCTGATAGGGACCCTAAAGCAGGAGGGCTCAGATGGGAGTCCTGATGTAAGAGGTGCTCTAATAGGGATTCTAACGTAAGGGGAAATCTGTTGGTGACCCCGATGTGAGGGGGGACACTGCTGGGGAACCGGAAGTAAGGGGGGACTCTGGTGGGGATTTTATTCAGCCTACAAATGTTTGTATAATATAAGATGTAACCCTCTTACAGAAATAAGACCCGTGATTTAAAAGTTTACTTATCTTTAGATGAAATAAACTTATATTACTTTTCTGATCCATATAATATCTGCAAGTGTGTTTCGCTCTCAGCCAACTATCTCCGGTTCCTCCACTATAACATCATATGAAAAATGAATATAATGATGTGTATGGATAATATTCCCATATTGCATATGAGAGCAAACACAATCAATTACATTACTGGCATCACATAAAATCCCATATAACATTAACAAAACATCATCAATCAAGGAGATTTTAATAACTCAGTAATGATGAATACATCTGGAATATACGGCATGCCTCCATTCATGTTGGAAATGTGAATTATGAGGAATTATATCCTTCGGAGGAAAGTTGAAATTAAACATTCATATGAGCTCACGTGTCTCAGAATTTCATGTTTAATGTTGATTTTCAGGGAAACTTATTCATTTTGCTCTTCCTTAAAAGCAAATATCTGGAGCTTCAAAATATGTATGAAAAACTGCATCACCCAACGTCTCAGTTTTCAGCTCCAAAAGTGATATACTGTACAGTATCTGCAAAGCTTATCTAAACCCCAGAACAAAAATGTAATATATTCCAGCTTACCAGTCTTCAGATGTGGTGGCTGCATTCATTTTCTTTTTTCAGTCTGTTAGTTATGATTTTCTGAGTGAGGAATCATTACAGATTTGGTGAGGGTTCAGTATATGGGTAAAGTGAGCATTTCTCAACCCTTTACAGTGGAGGTCTGGTCAGGAGTTAATAAAGCTTAATCCTTCTCCCACCCCCATTCTAAGCTCTATGCTAACTACCTTGCAAAGGAAAGATGGTATACTTACCAAATCCAAGGGCACTCTGGTCCGGTCATGTGATCGGGTCCCAGTGGCTGGCTTCAGGGGAGAGGAGAGAGGAGCAATAATGGTGGCAGAGTCTAGGCGGTGACATCATCCATGGACTTACTATGGGGCATTAGTTGTCCCTGGTCCCTACTCTCCCCTGAAGCCGGCGCTGAAGCCGAATGATCGGACTGGTGCTTCCTCAGGTCAAGTAAGAATAAGCATCTTTCTATTATATGGAAGTTATCATAGGGCTAAGAATAGGGGTGGCTTAGTAAGCTTTAGAGTGAATTTTACTTTAACACAAAGAAACCTTTGAAATTACTTTTGAGATTCAGGGAACCCCTGCTTGAAATTTCTTTATTTACAGCTCCTAGTACATTAACATGATGGTCAGTGGGAAGAATATCCCTTACATTGGTGGCCAGTGGAATGAATGCTCCTTACATTGTTGTTCAGTCTGAAGAATGCTCCTTCCATTGGTTATCAGTGGGAAGAATGCTCCTTCCAATTGGTGGTCAATGGGAAGAATGTTCCTTACATTGGTTATCAGTGGGAAGAATGCTTCTTCCAATTGGTGGTCAGTGGGAAGAATGCTCCTTACATTGGTGGTCAGTGGAATGAATGCTCCCTACATTGTTGTTCAGTCTGAAGAATGCTCCTTCCATTGGTGGTCAGTGGGAAGAATGCTCCTTCCATTGGAGGTCAGTGGGAAGAATGCTCCTTCCATTGGTGTTCATTGGAAAATGCTCCTTATTATGGTGGTCATTGGAAAGAATATTCCTTACATTTGTGGTTATTGGGAGGACTTGTGGTCACTGTGAAGAATGCTCCTTACATTGGTGGTCAGTGAGAAGAATGCTCCTTACATTGGTGGTCATTGGGAAAAATGTTCCTTACATTGGTGGTCACTGGGAGTAATATTCCTTTCATTTGTGGTTATTGGGAAGACTTGTGGTCACTGTGAAGAATGCTCCTTGCATTGGAGGCCAGTGGGAAAAATGTTCCTTACATTGGTGGCCAGCAGAAAGAATATTCCTTACATTGGTGATCAGAGGGAGGAATGCTTCTTACATTGGTGGTCAATGGAAAGGACATCCCTTACATTTGTATGTTTTTATTGGGAAGACTTGTGGTCACTGGGAAGACTGTTCTTTACATTTGTGGTATTGAGGAAGAATATTCCAGAATCCGAGGAGATACAAATACTCAACTATGTACATACTGTATATTCCCATAAAAAGGACCATTCCTTTTGTTCACCACAGGTGGGTTTTGCATTTCCATACAAGTTATTGGGAATGAAAACTCCTTTTGAAGCAGGTGAAATGCAAATGTCAATGAATTCTAAATGATCTCAAAAGCATCTCCAACTGATGTAAACCTAATGTCATTGACACAAGAACCAAAGCTTGACGACACAGGTCCCAATGAAGAGGTCTCAGTTTGATTTTTATTGATGTGTTCGGCTCCCCAGGATTCAAAGTACATGTAGCATTTTGTCCAATCTTCCTAGTTGCTGTCTAAGTCTAGTTGTGAGGTCAGACAGTGTGCTTCCCTCCCTTTATAGCCGTCCAACTACGCAACTAGCAAGGAGACGCATTTTTCTACATCTCAAGTGCTTGGGGACGTATTGAAATAGCACAACAACAGTTCACAAGAAACCCAGTGGGAAGGCTGCCCAATCGGGTGCACTCTAGTAATGGTAAGAGAGCGGGTATTAGCCGAATTGACAGTGTCTGTAAAGAGATCAGAGTGTGGCCTTGCCATCTAGTGCCCAAGCGGGATGGTGTCCAAGGAGCTGCGACCCTACACATTCCTTCCTCATCATTAACCTTTCCCTTACTGCTAGTACCATCCCTAACAGATGGGGTAACTGCTCCTACTCTACCAACTCGCAAAATGCGAGCCAGACCAGGTAACCAGGGCCTTAAATAGGCTCTGCCTGATCCAAGAAGCAGAGTCACATGGGGTGGCAGCATGGAATAGGATAGCTTCCCCAGTGACCCAGGAAACCATAGAGGAACCTAGTTCCTCTTGACTCCCTGTCCAATAACAGTCCCGCTGCGAAAGAGCGTGGCCTGGAGTGGAGAAAGTAGACCGCACCGGCCTACATACAGTACATGTACTTTGTCCTCTGAGGAACAGAACACATTAATAAAAATCAAAGAAAGACCTCTTATTTAAGGTTGTCCATGGGGTATTGTTTTTCTCTCAGAGGTTCTCTCTTATCTCTCTCGTGTCAAGAAGTTTTGCATTAGCCAGCAGAGGATACAGAAAAGTATCCAGTAATTCCAGGTCTGACAATGTGAGCACTCACGAGGGAACCAACAAGAGTAGCAGAAGACCAGTGGTCTCCTGGTGAAGCCAGCAACTTAGTGCAGAACTGAAAGCAGCTCTTGGCATAAAGAGACCTCCCAGCCCTTCAGGTCTTTTCTAACTTTCCAATCTACAGACACTACATTGCCAAAAGTATTGAGACACCTGCCTTTACACGCACATGAACTTTAATGGCATCCAAGTCTTATGCCCCGTACACACGGTCGGATTTTCCGACTGAAAATGTGTGATAGGACCTTGTTGTTGGAAATTCCGACCGTGTGTAGGCTCCATCACACATTTTCCATCGGATTTTCTGACACACAAAGTTGGAGAGCAGGATATAACATTTTCCGACAACAAAATCCGTTGTCGGAAATTCGACGGACAAAGTGCCACGCATGCTCAGAATAAATAAAGAGATGAAAGCTATTGGCCACTGCTCCGTTTATAGTCCAGACGTACATGTTTTACGTCACCGCGCTTAGAACGATCGGATTTTCCAACAACTTTGTGTGACCGCGCGTATGCAAGACAAGTTTGAGCCAACATCCATCGGAAAAAAATCCTAGGATTTTGTTGTCGGAATGTCCGAACAAAGTCCGACCGTGTGTACGGGGCATTAGTCTGTAGGGTTCAATATTGAGTTGGCCCACCCTTGCACAAAGCAAGGTTCATAAAGACATGGATGAGCGAGTTTGGGGTGGAGGAACTTGACTGGCCTGCACAGACTCCAAACCTCAACCAGATAGAACACCTTTGGGAAGAAATTGGAGCGGAAACTGCGAGCCAGGCCTTTCTTGTCCAACATCAGTGCCTGAACTCACAAATGCGTTTTTGGAAGAATGGTCAAACATCCCCATAGACACACTCCTAAACTTTGTGGACAGCCTTTCCAGAAGAGTTGAAGCTGTTATAGCTGAAAAGGGTGGGCCAACTCAATATTGAACCCTACGGACTAATACTGGGATGCCATTAAAGTTCATGTGCGTGTAAAGGCAGGCGTTCCAATACATTTGGCAATGTATTGTATATTTTCTGGAAGCAGAGACCCTGGAGAATAAATTGGTGGTTAATTTTGGTGCACACAAATGCAACATATTACAATTCATGGTAAGATATAAAAGGTGAGATTGTAAATAGTAAATAGATGCCCAACATGTCAAGCCCTAAAATTGAGCAGGCCCGTGAAATGGCTATACCCTAATTTTTATGTGCATGTATGTGGGGTGGTGGCTTAATTTTTTCTTTTGGGTTTCGTCACTAAAAGGACTTCTTCTGGGACATGCCCGGAAGAAGGAATTCCCCCGGAAGAAGTCCTTTTGGTGACGAAACCGGTCGGGCAGAGCTACACATTCCTGCAATTGCGCTTCCTGTATGTTCCTAGATGTTTGGCGGCCGCCATCCTTTGCTGTGAAAAGCTTTTTTTTACTCTGGAAACATGTAAGTGCAATACTTTTTAATAAATACAAACTGTGAGAGTTTTTTCACTATCTAGCGTTTCTCCATTTATGCAAGTTCATGTGCGTGTAAAGGCAGGCGTCCCAATACTTTTGACAATATAGTGTATATTCACTTTGGATAAGCTGAGATTTTAACATATATTTGCAGCAGGACTTTAAAAAAAAACACTTCATGACTGAAGGCCTCTACGCTTTTAAGTCGACCTCAGCTGAGATATTAGGAAGATGATTAATTTGCCCTGAGCAAATGCCTAGTTTGCCTAGAGCAGCAGTCGTCTTTGCCCCAAGCAAGAGCCTGGAATGTCTTGCAGGGATAGTCCCAGCGTAATACAGATCAGAGGCCTGACCTCGCCATTAACTTCTCGTACACTGTGCCTGCCTCGGAGATTCATCCCTGCTTAGAGGGACTCAACAAGAAAGAGCTTGGATCTTCGGCAGCTCTACAATCCCATTAGGCAATTTGTTTTGGAAAGTCTCACAGTATCTTTATTAATGTTTTAGTATTAAAGAAGACTTGTCTGCGGGAACGGCCATTTTGGATAATAATCTGCAATGTGAACAATTCCCAACTTTTCGGCTACGGAGTTGGAGAATTACTATAATTCCACAAAGTGAACAATATTTTCGTAGTATTTATCTGAAAGTCATTTTTTATATGGCCTTCACTTTACTACGTTTGCTGTTTCGTATTTTCCTACTTCTAAACACTTCCAAAAAAAAGTGGCAGCCTCCCCAACACATAGCTAGCCTTTGCAGTAAAGTGTACAATGAAGAGACAACGTATGTCAAAAACAAACAAAACATTTCCCAGCACACTAATCAGCGAGCCTGCAAAACAACCAAAATTGACCTTGCCTAACAAGTCAGGTTAACCACTTCAGTACTGGGCACTTTCACCCTCTTCCTGCCCAGGCTAAATTTTTTAGCTTTCAGCGCTGTCGCACTTTCAATGGCAATTGCGCGGTCATACAACACTGTACCCATTTGAAATTTTTATCATTCTTTTCAGACAGATAGTGCTTTCTTTTGGTGGTTTTTGATCACCACTGTGTTTTTTTTTTTTTGCTAAACAAATGAAAAATAAAATCAAATTATTTTTTGTAAATAAGTAATTTTACTTCTTCACTGATGTACGCAGATGAGGCTGCACTGACGGACACTGATAGGCTGCACTGATGAGGCGGCACCAGGGGCGGACTGACAACTCATGGGGGATTACGGGGCCCCCAGGCAATAGGAGAAGATTATGGGGCCCCCAGGCAATTGGAGATTATGGGACCCCCAGGCAATAGATTATGGGGCCACACAGTATACACACACACACATACAGTATACACACACAGACATACAATATACACACACAGTATACACACACAGAATACACATGCACACACTAAAAAGGTACCGGAGAGGCGGGGCAGCTATAATCTTGGGATTTTTAAAAAACACAGATCTTTACATACTGTCCCTGGTTTTATTAAGGCTGGCAACCCTGATGGGGCCCCTTAGTGGCATGGGACCCTCGGGCAGTGCCCGAGTGCCCGAATGGTCAGTCCACCCATGGGCAGCACCAGTGGGCACTAATGAGGAGGCACTAACATTCAGCACCAGGAACATAGATAAGGGGGGGGGGTCAGGGGGGTTGAACCCCCCCCCCCAGAGCATCTTGCCAAAAATGCAAACACATGATGTCCCCATCAGTGGCGGCGAGTAGCATGTGTAATGCAGCAAGGCTAAATAGATCATTGGGCACGCCCAATACACTACCTAGAGCAGCTATTTTCCTTTTTACAGTTCTATACCACCAGGCAGCTTTGAACACATCGGGAGAGACGCCCGTGGTCCCGTCCACCCCGCCAGGCAGAGTTGAGCACAGCAGGAGCTGCGCCTCAAGTCCCGCCCATCGCTCTCTAGTGGTGGGCGGGATTATGGGCGCCGCTCCTGCTGTGTTCAATGCTGCCTGGCGGGGTGGGCGGGACCACGGGCGTCGCTCTTGCTGTGTTCAAAGCTGCCTGGTGGTATAGAACTGTGTCAGCCAGTCCGAGCCCGACAGCCCAGCGGTGAACAGCGTGAGCTGGGCGCGTGCCCAATAATCGATTAACCTTTGCTGCTGCAGCAGTACTGATGAGCACTGATAGGTGGCACTGATATGTGGCACTGATATGCAGCACTGATGGGCATTGATAGGCGGCACTGATGGGCACTGATAGTCAGCACTTATGGACACTGATAGGCAGCACTGATAGGCGGCACTGATGGGCACCGATGAATTCTGATAAACGGCACTGATAGTTGGCAGTGATGAGGAGACTGTTCGAGAATAATGGGGGAGGTCAGCACCAAAAAAGAGACACAACATACAAAAGTACCAACATCCCTAATAATAATGATGCAAGAAAAATGAGAGACTGGGACTTTAAAGGTACATCATATACAAGGCAAGACAAATATAGTAGTATAAAAAATATAAATCATTTATTTAGAAAAGACAAGATAAAAGTAAGGACTGCAGTTACAATCATAGTCCTGGGTAAGCACACATATCCTAACCCTGACAAATGAGAGAACTGAAATCACATACAAAGTGTTCCCACATCCAAATGTTTCGACATGTTTCGCCGTGAAGGCTTCATCAGGAAAAGGACAAGGATATTCAATGAAAAAATATATATGTATAAGACAGCAAAATATGCACAGCCTTGAGTGTGTGAAGAAAAAAAAAAAAGAAAACACAAAAAATAATACAATATAATACAGTAAGATTAACACAATATAACACTGCACATGCATGACCCCACATCCTCCACAAAACATGGGAAATACCACCCACCCTTCGGAAAGAAAGAAAGAGAAAAAAGAAAAAAAAACACCACCCACACAAACCCAAAGAAGGCCCAAGCTCCATACCTCAGGGATGAGTCTTGAAGTGAGCACAGTTGGGAGGATCCCAAACAGCCCCAAAACCTGCATCCAAAACCAGTCCAAAAATTGTCAGACCTCCCGTAGGAAGGGATGTGATTTGTGTGGTTAAAACAATCTGTTGAGAGTGCAGCAATGCCTGCAAAGTATTAAAATAAACTTGCGTCATATTAGGGACGAAGGGAGTACAAGTCCATATAGAACTCATAAATGAACTGTATTCACCACAAACCTATATCTTTATTCATATGGTAATATCTCCATTGGGAGCTCATATGAACAAGAGAGCCACACGGGGCAAAGGCGTATCCTTTATGTATGAACCAGATACACCCATCTAAGGAATCTAAAAAAGACACATAACCACCTTTTGAGTATTCTATAATATGAAAAATTCTCGAACCTATCCTTATAATTTCAAAATGAGCCTCTCACCTCGGTATGTCTTACTATTAGACTGCCCCAGTCCTCCCTAGATGCCAAGGCTGAGAAGACACATAGAAGTAGCAGAGGACCAAGGAACCAAACCCACAAAAAGGGGAAAAGATGGCTGAGATCGATCTACACAACAAAGGAATACATATGCAGGGCATCATCATTCACAAGTCCACCAGGGTCCCAAACAACCATGTATCCAGTCTTACTTCAAATAAAGTAAAAACCTTAAAGCTCGTCCGTATCACTCATGAGCTCTTAGCTTGTTCAAATGCCTCTGCACCATGTTGGATTTAAATATCCCTCCCCGTGGCGCCAAAACGCGGTGTGTGACGTCACGCCGCAATGACGCCCCGCGGACACAAGGGGGAGGTACCACGCAGTACGGACTGACGCCCGGAAGCCGGAATTGATGACAACATCCGGTACACAGTCTGGCACGGGCGATACCAGCCATGCAGACAGTGGCAGAGAGCAAACATAAGCTGCACTCTGATGAAGAGGTAATAAATGCCGGAAAGCCGTAGGTGACTGGGTACCTCAAGGCGGGCCTGCGATGAGACAGCACCACTCCTAGGGGCAGATTGCTAGTCCTATTGCACACCCTTGGGCGTCCGTACGGGAATCTATTGAGAAAGACCAGGATGTATAAAGGTGAAGCAGATGTAAAAATTGAAAAATGTATGGATGTATGGAAAAAAAAAAGATAAAATGTAAATGAATAATAAAAAAGGAAAAAATAAAATCAAAAATTAAGAATATAATTATATTTGAAGTGTATAAAATAAACTTTAAAAAAAAGGGGGGAGGGGGAAGAGGGGAAAGGGAAGAGAAGGGAGCTTAGTGAACGTAAATGTGATCAGGCACGTACATTACATTTAACACATTTCAATTAGCGTTAATAATGAATTATCTCAAATAACAGATGTGAATTGAATATAGTACTTACTGTACAGTTTCTTCCCTTCTTGAAAGGTCATGCAGCTGGCAATACCCACCCAAAAATACAACCACCAGGCACAGACCAAGATGCCCACATGCATGGCCACTGGATGACTCCAAAGGACAAAGAGAGTGATATGAAAAATGACGGTATTAAAAAGACTGATATATCAGAGCAATTCCCCACATTCAAAGTAAACACTGCAGAATGAGGGATATCAATCACAGGAAAGGCTTGTAGCTGATGCCCTCATTAAGGCCCGGAAACCGGGTCGCCTGTAGCGTATAGATCTATCTTGTCTCTAACTGGAGCTTCTTGTCAATGTCCCCCCCCCACGTTCGTGTTGGGATAGGTGTTCAAGGCTAAAAAAAGCCAATGGACTTAACATTAAAGTTGTGATACAGCCCTACGTGTCGACTTATGGGTGTTTCCATCTTGTGTTTAGAAATCAGAGATGCATGGTCAATATAAAACAGTGGGCGCTTGGTCTTCCCCACGCAACGCTCCACAGCAACATTTCATTAGATACACAGAACCAACTGATTGACAGTTGGTCCTGTGCTTGGGAGTCCAGGTGTTGCTGTTGGGGAGTTCAATGCATTTTCCCGCAATAATGAAAGGACAAAAGCTGCACTTGCCACACGGGTAAGTGCCCGGTGATCTGGTTTTGGTTGTGTCCATACTCATGTGATGACTAGTAACCAGGGTGTCGCTGAGTGAGCGGGATCTTTTATAAGTAATCTCTGGTCGGCTGCCAGTAAATACCAGAATTTATTGTAGATGTTTCGTACTTTGGCATGTTGTCAGCTATATTTGGTAATGATGCGTGTCGATGTGGATGATTTGTCCCGCCTAGGCTTATATAATAGTTTGTGTCTATTGAGATTTTGTACTCTATTGAATGCTTTTTTTAGACATGTTCTACTATAGCCTCTGGCTAGAAGACGATCACGCAGCAAATTTGCCTCGTTCTGAAAGTCCACATCCTGTGTACAGTTACGTTTTAATCTTAAAAATTGACTGTAAGGAATACTTCTAATCAGTTTTTCAGGATGAGAACTGCTGGCATGTAGCAAGCTGTGACCCGCCAAGGGTTTTCTGTATAAGGCAGAGCAGACGTAGAAAATAAAAATTTCTACGTCCAAAAAAGTTATCCTTGATTGGTCAAAGGTATATGTAAATTTTAGATTGTATGTATTCACCTGTAATCCATCCAAGAACCTTATCAAGCTGTCTTTTGATCTTGCCCACACCATGAAAAACATCATCTATATAACGATGCCATGATACGATCTGACCAACGTGTATTGATCTAGACTCATCGGAAAAGCGATCTCGTTCCCACCTCCCCAGGTACAGGTTTGCATAGGAGGGGGCACAGTGATGAGGAGACACTGATGGGTACTGAAAGGCAGCACTGGTGGGCATAGACTGGCAGCACTGGTGGGCACTTATAGGCAGCAATGGTGGGCACTGATTGGCAGCACTGGTGGACACTGTTGGGGCTGCACTAATCATCAGTCCCTGTTGAGGAATGCCGCTTACCGGTTCTCCTCTCCTCATGTGCTTTCAGCGTGAGGAGAGGAATGCCGATAACCGGTAATCATTTTCTGTTTACACTGTGATCAGCTATGATTGGACACAGCTGATCACATGGTAAAGTGCCTACATCAAAGGCTCTTTACCATGTGATCGGTAATGCGCTGTGTCCCAGGGACACAACACACCACCGATCGGCGTGCTGCACGCTCCCTGCGGTGAGAATGGGAGGACGTCCTATGACATTCTCCCACAATGAGAACAGAAGCAGTTAAAACAGAGGGTTTTGTTTGCACATATTTGCAGGTAAATGCGTAAGCTCCAGTACCCTTGTCAAGGCTTCTCTATCTACTGCATTTCTTATGCTGGCCATACACTATACAAAAAATAGGCCAAACACATTTTTGAAAAACAGCTTCTTTTTTTCCCAACAATTATAAATTTTGTGCCCATTAACTGGCCAAAAAAACTAACGAACTGGCCAAATGACCGAATTTCGGCCGATTTTTCGCATAGTGTATGGCCAGCATAACTCTATGAACTTTTGAGTCTCTTTAGTAGGAGCACCTATAACAATGGATACATTGAGGGCGGGTGTGCCTGGAGGGAGACCACCCCTCCTTAAAGACACAGGGATACCTTTGATGCCCAGCAAGAGCACAATGGCAGCTGAAGGCATCCAGCCCGCTCCCACGTCCAATTCAACCAACTGCACAAAAAAAACGTTTGTGACAGGCGTTGCCCTTCCATGTACACTTTACTGCAAAGGCTAGTTATAGGTTGGGGTGTTTGCCAGATCTCCTATTACCACTTAAGCCCCGGACCATTTGGCTGGCCACAGACCAGAGCACTTTTTGCGATTCGGCACTGTGTCGCTTTAACTAACAATTGCGCGGTCGTGCGAAGTGACTCCCAAACAAAATTGATGTCCTTTTTTCCCACAAATAGAGCTTTTTTTTGGTGGCATTTGATCACCTCTGCGGTTTTTATTATTTGCGCTATAAACAAAAAAATTGTGACAATTTTGAAAAAAAACGCATTATTTTTTTAACTTTTTGCTATAATAAATATCCCCCAAAAATATATGAAAAACTTTTTTTTCCTCAGTTTAGGCCGATACCTATTCTTCTACTTATTTTTGGTAAAAAAATATCGCAATAAGCATTTATTAATTGATTTGCGCAAAAGTTATAGCGTCTACAAAATAGGGGATAGTTTTATGGCATTTTTATTAATTTTTTTTTTTTTACTAGTAATGGCGGCGATCTGCGATTTTTATCGTGACTGTGACATTATGGTGGACACATTGGACACTTTTGGCGCTATTTTGGGACCATTCACATTTATACAGCGGTCAGTGCGATTAAAAATGCATTGATTACTGTGTAAATGTGACTGGCAGTGAAGGGGTTAACACTAGGTGGCGCTGTAGGGGCTAAGTGTGTCCTAGGGAGTGATTCTAACTGTAGAGGGGAGGGGCTATGTGTGACACGACACTGATCACCGCTCCCGATTACAGGGAGCTGTGATCAGTGTCAGTGTCACAAGGCAGAACGGGGAGATGCTTGTTTACATCAACATCCCCGTTCTTCCTCTCTGTGATAAGATCGCGGGTATCCCCGCAGACATCAAGTCCGCGGGACCCGCGATCACACTTATGGAGCTCGCGGCGGGCACGGCGCCAAATTTAAAGGGACGTACCATTTGCCTGTCCATGCCATTGTGTCAACGTATATCTACGTCCACTTTGGACTTTCCACTTTTTGCTACAGGTAAGTCTATAATAAGGCTTACCTGTAGCTACTCCGGATATCTCCTAAACCTAAACGGTTTAGGAGATATCCCCTGTATCTGCATGTGCCGACGTCACCGGCACATGCATACTGAAGCAATGGTTTGTGCCGTTGCTTTAATTAGTATGCCGTTACCTGCCGTTATGTGACATCATTGAGGCTCCAGCCAATCACAGTGCCAGAGCCCGCAATACCCGGAAGTAACTCCGGGAGCGATGTACAAGGTGAACGATGACCGCTGCGGGGTCTTCCATCTCAGGTAAGTAATTCATAATGAGCTAGTATGCTATGCTTACTAGCTCATTATGCCTTTGTCTTGCAGTTCTTTTTTGTTAAAGGGTTTACAACCACTTTAATGTTTATTTTCTTCTGCAATTTTGATTGTATAACAATATTCTGAGATTACTATGTGCGATTCGGTTTGTGAGGTATAGATTTTCGTACAAATTTGTTAGTATTCGTACATTCAGATCAATTCGAACATCTGAAAAGCCGAAAAAGAACCAAAATACGAAAATTACAAAAATTACTAATAAGCAAAATAACGAACACGCGAAAATACGAACTTACGAAAATACGAAACTCCGAAACAGTAAGAGAAAGAAAATGACATCTATAACGAATGATTAACTTTTCGTATTTTAAATCCTTTGTCTGTTCGTATTTTCATTTGTGTGTTCGTAATTTCGTTTCTTCGTGTTCTCGAATCGTTCTTTTGAATGGACAGTGCAAGTGTATCCTAATATGTATGTTCGTCATTTTGTATGTTTGTAATTTCGTGTTCTCGAATCGTTCTTTCGAATGGGCAGTGTGTTAGTGAGTGATGTATCTTACTTTATATCTTTAGCCAATCAGCTTATACCTTTTGTGTCGGAGTCACTCTGCATTCCTGAATCTTTTTAGATTCATTTGAGGAGGGGGCGGAGTCCGGTCTGGTGACTGAGGGAGTGGACTGGAGGAAGTACAGGAGGACTTATTAGAAAATCAAGCCTAGGATTATTATTATTCTTTATTTCCTACGAAAGTACGAATCAACGAAAAAAGGCAAATCTCACAAAAGTAACAATGACTAAATTACGAGTAGTGCACAGAATAAACGAAAATAATTATCTAACAAAATTCCGAATTTCGAATCAAAGAAAATTAACGGATTTACGAATCATTTCGTATCAACGAAAATATAACTGTTACGAAAACACGAACGAGTCCGAATATGAAAACTCGCGTCTTACGAATCGTTACAAATCAACGGAAACGTAAAGAGACTAAACGAAACAAAACAAATTTTTTTGTTGTGCACATGTCTAGAGATTACTATATATACACAGAGAGAGGCATCACTATCTTCAGGGATGTTGGGGTTGGAAAAATGAGTTGTGGTAGACCTTCTTGTTTTTAAGGGATATTTATCCCCAACATAATTTTAACCACTTCCTGACCAGCCGCCGCAGGTATACTGCGGCAGGTTGGCTTCCCGGCGTGAATCGACGTACCGGTACGTCAGCCCGTGCACTAGCTTTGGCGCCGCCAGCCACCCGCGATCGCAGGAAAGAGAGGCAGAACGGGGATCTGCATTTGTAAACGAGGCGGATCGCCGATCTGACAGGGGAGGAGAGAGAGAGATCAGCTGTTCCTAGTGGTCAGGAACAGCGATCTCTCTCCTCCTCCAGTCAGTCCCCTCCCCCCACAGTTAGAAACACCTCCCAGGGAACACATTTAACCCCTTGATCGCTCCCTAGTGTTAACCCCTTCCCTGCCAGTGTCATTTATACAGTGATCAGTGCATTTTTAGGAGAACTGATCACTGTTTTGGTGTCACTGGTCACCAAAAAGTGTCACTTAGGGTCGGATGTGTCCGCCGCAATGTCGCAGTCCCCCTAAAAATCGCAGATCACCGCCATTACTAGTAAAAACAATAAAAAAATAAATAAAAAGTCCCTAAATCTATCCCCTATTTTGTTAACGCTATAACTTTTGCGCAAACTAATCAATATACGTTTATTGCGATTTTTTTAATTTTTTTTTACCAAAAATATGTAGCAGAATACATATTGGCCTAAACTGATTAATACATTTGTTATATATATATTTAAATATATATATATATATATATATATATATATATATATATATATATATATATATATATATATATATATATATATATATATATATATATATTTTTTTTTATATTGGATATGTATTATAGCAGAAAATAAGAAATATAGTTTTTTTTTTTTTCAAAATTGTCGCTCTTTTTTTGTTTATAGCGCAAAAAATAAAAACTGCAGAGGTGATCAAATACCACCAGAAGAAAGCTCTATTTGTGGGAAAAAAAGGACATTGATTTTGTTTGGAGAAAAAGCGTTGCACGACCGCGCAATTGTCAGGTTGCCACCCTGGCGGTATGATTATGTCAGATTTTTGCGACTCAAAGCGGTACAATTGTTTTGCATAGGAATTTGGCGTTTTATATTTTAGGTCTGTAATTCTTAGCAATAAGACACTTAAATCTGTTCAAACAAGAGTCTAGTAGATATCCCGGGTAAGATGAAGTTTGAAACACGAAATCATAAATTATAATATAATAAATAACTTTAAATAATTATAAAAAAATAATAATGTAATAATAATAAAATTGATTTCCCCACGATTCACTATCGCTCAATTCTGCAAGTGTTCTATTTGCTATCGCTGTTTTCTAGCTGGTCTAAAACCACTTTTGACGTAAAGGGACACTTTTTGGTTGCTATGGACAATCTCCAGTTTCCAGGCAGAAAGAACAGTATATATAATATAAAACTGCAGGCAGGGCATAGGACAAAGCACTGGGGACAAAAGGGAGGTGAAATGATTTCATACAGTAACTTAATCTGTAAAATTACAGTGTACTGTATGTGTTATGTTTTGTGTACTTTTTGAATTTGCCGCCGGGCCCCGCCCCCATGCGTCGCAACTTTTGCAGGGAACGGAGCCCGGCACACAGAAGCATCGAGCGGAGTAAACAACCCGCAGACACAGCGGGGGGGGGGGGGGACATCGCAGGATCCTGGGGACAAGGTAAGTAACCTGCACCAGTATCCTACAATTCAATCTGAGTGTGGCTTGGGGGGGGGGGGGGGGGTTTACCGCTAATGGTACTGCAATTTAACCCCGGACCACACTCGGGAAAACCTGCCAGGGAGGTTAAAGCGACGCCTATGCCTTTAAAGTCCCACCCCTTTTTTTCTATTGTCTTTACCTGCATTATTTAGGTGTGGTGTCCCTTTTTCTGTTAGCTAACTAACACTAAACAGGAGGGAGGGACAGAGGAAAATACCAAAATCGCTTTAGTAAACCAGTTGTAATGGCCCAAAACTGCCACTAGATGTCAATATACTGCAAAACAATAACCTCATGCAGTTCAATACATGACATGAAAAATACATGAAAGTGGGGCAGGACAGCTTAGACAAGGTAAGTAAAGCAAAGTACAGTGGGGCAAAAAAGTATTTAGTCAGCCACCAATTTTGTAAGTTCTCCCACTTAAAAAGATGAGAGAGGCCTGTAATTGTCATCATAGGTATACCTCAACTATGAGAGACAAAATGTGGAAACAAATCCAGACAATCACATTGTCTGATTTTTGAAAGAATTTATTTGCAAATTACGGTGGAAAATAAGTATTTGGTCAATATCAAAAGTTCATCTCAATACTTTGTTATATATCCTTTGTTGGCAATGACAGAGGTCAAACGTTTTCTGTAAGTCTTCACAAGGTTGTCACACACTGTTGCTGGTGTGTTGGCCCATTCCTCCATGCAGATCTCCTCCAGAGCAGTGATGTTTTGGGGCTGTCGCTGGGCAACACGGACTTTCAACTCCCTCCAAAGGTTTTCTATGAGGTTGAGATCTGGAGACTGGCTAGGCCACTCCAGGACCTTGAAATGCTTCTTACGAAGCCACTCCTTCATTGCCCGGGCGGTGTGTTTGGGATCATTATCATGCTGAAAGACCCAGCCACGTTTCATCTTCAATGCCCTTGCTGATGGGAGGAGGTTTGCACTCAAAATCTCACGATACAAGGCCCCACTCATTCTTTCATGTACACGGATCTGTCGTCCTGTTCCCTTTGCAGAGAAACAGACCCAAAGCATGATGTTGCCACCCCCATGCTTCACAGTAGGTATTGTGTTCTTTGGTTGCAACTCAGCATTCTCTCTCCTCCAAACACGACGAGTTGTGTTTCTACCAAACAGTTCTACTTTGGTTTCATCTGACCATATGACATTCTCCCAATCCTCTTCTGGATCATCCAAATGCTCTCTAGCAAACCTCAGACAGGCCCGGACATGTACTGGCTTAAGCAGGTGGAAACGTCTGGCACTGCAGGATCTGAGTCCCTGGCGGCGTAGTGTGTTACTGATGGTAGCCTTTGTTACGTTGGTCCCAGCTCTCTGCAGATCATTTACTAGGTCCCCCCGTGTGGTTCTGGGATTTTTGCTCACCGGTCTTGTGATCATTTTGACCCCATGGGGTGAGATCTTGCGTGGAGCCCCAGATTGAGGGAGATTATCAGTGGTCTTGTATGTCTTCCATTTTCTAATTATTGCTCCCACAGTTGATTTCTTCACACCAAGCTGCTTGCCTATTGCAGATTCAGTCTTCCCAGCCTGGTGAAGGTCTACAATTTTGTTTCTGGTGTCCTTCGACAGCTCTTTGGTCTTCACCATAGTGGAGTTTGGAGTGTGACTGTTTGAGGTTGTGGACAGGTGTCTTTTATACTGATAACAAGTTCAAACAGTTGCCATTAATACAGGTAATGAGTGGAGGACAGAGGAGCCTCTTAAAGAAGAAGATACAGGTCTGTGAGAGCCAGAAATCTTGCTTGTTTGTAGGTGACCAAATACTTATTTTCCACCATAACTTGCAAATAAATTCTTTAAAAAATCAGACAATGTGATTGTCTGGATTTGTTTCCACATTTTGACTCTCATAGTTGAGGTATACCTATGATGACAATTACAGGCCTCTCATCTTTTTAAGGGGGAGAACTTGCACAATTGGTGGCCGACTAAATACTTTTTTGCCCCGCTGTAAGTACAGCATTTATCTCTTTAATACATAAGACTGCACAATTATATGTTAAGACTCAATTTTCAGATTGCTGCTTAAGCCGTGTGATGGATGATTTTTTTTTTTTTTTAAGCCGATCTCTTACATGCATACCTAAAAATAAATGATACGTTTCCTTCCGCTGTGATTTTTGTCCCCCTCCCCGTTGGAGTTAAGCGAGAGGGTAAGATTCAATCACCGCTCTTCGTTTCACCCCGGCTTTGTTTACATCGGGAGTGCGGTCCACAGCAAACAGTGTGTTGGCTCCGGTGTTATTTATTATTTTGATACAACAGATAATTAAATATAATTAGCCGGCTGATTAAAGTTGGCTGCTCAGAACTGCTAAGAATGCAAAGACTCCTTTTGGGATCTGCAGTCTATTTGCTGCATGGCTGCGCGCTGCTATTTAGAGAAGAATCTCCTTTTTTCCTATTTGCTGCTCCAGTGATCTAGGCCAGGCAGAGAGAGAGAGAAAAAAAAAAAGAAAAAAGAAAGAAAGTAAATGTATTAAAATCACTTTGCAACAGCCTGTGAATAATTCCTATTGCACAGACCAAATATTGTGCTTCTGAAACACAGCTCCGGAATATCGGGAGCACAGGCGGCCCCGGCGACGAGTCGCTGACTGTGACAGGAAGTCTTAAATAGATCCAGCAGCAGAGGTGATAGAGGAGCGCCTGACCAGAAACTCTGAAGCACAACTAAAAGAAAAACTTTTTTTTTTTTAATAATTTTGGAGTAGGGGAGGGCTATGACCAGGGGTACCACCAGTCCTCTTGTAGAGGGCCCAGACAGCAGGGGGAATCAGATATGTGCAGGAGAAGTTGAAGGATTGGTGCAGTGGGGGGGGGGGGCCTGTGCTGCTCTCTGCAGCAGCTGAAAGCAGTGGCGGTCGGTCGGGTGGGTCTGGTGCACTTACCCCATATATGGTGGGTAGCGCTTCTCCCAGGCTTCACCGGCAGCTTCCCTTGCTCTGCAGCAGCTGCAGCGACCGCTTTCCCTTCCCCTGCTCTCCACGGGCATCGCGGCAGCTTCCGTTTCCTCCCTCCTCCTCAGCGGCCAATTGGGACTCTTCTCTTTTCGGCCAATCGAAAAACGGGTCTCAGACCTGCTTTTGATTTTGCCGGATTGAGGATCAGTGTTTCAATAGCGAATATTCATTCGCTGTTGTAACACCTGGGTGGGGGCACCCCGAGCCCACCCTATATTGAAGCCTATTAGAGCCTCTGGCTCTAATCAAATGCTGCTGCTGCAAAAAAAAAAAAACCCACCACTTTAATTCACACGCCCGGTGTCCTGAAAGGGTGCCGGACGCATGAATAGGGGGTGGAAGGTGTCCTGTCAAAATAGCGGCCGTGGATAGAGCATGGGGGTGGCGGCCGTGGATAAAGGGGGGTGGCGTTCCGGTGCCCCTAATGGACGGGCTGTCACTGGCTGAAAGTTTATCCCTCCCCTCCCGCTGGCTTTCAGCTGCTGCAGGGAAAGACACACAGAGCATCGTTCCTGTAATTGCTGCACCGATTACACATAATCGGTGCATCGGCGCATAAAAACGTATTTTGTTTCATTCAGTTTAGATTCGGTAATCTAGTTATTTCATTTTGTTAAATTTGGTTGATTCGTTCAATTCGTATTCGGGATTCGTATTCGGAATTCGTATTCAGAATTAATTTTATCTATTTTATCAAATCTTCTTTGAATTTACCTTTTTTTTTTTAAAATTCAAAACGTTTGATTCGATAAATTTCGAATCCGTCGAAACAAAAATTTGTAGATTTTTTTTTTTTTTTATTCGAATGCGGGAGCCGAAATGTTTACATTTAAAAAGTGCATTTTGATTACAATGACCATTTAAATCTCCTTAAATCTCCTTTGGCTTAACTAAATCAGCAATTTTTTCAAAACGGTACTCCAATAAAACACAGTCTTTGATTTCAGAAATAGGTTTACGGTTCGAATTCGAATGGAATTCGATGTAAAATTTGATCAAAATTTTAATTTCAATTTCGGAAAATTCGGACGAAGTTCGTTCCGTTATTCGGAGCATTCGGTAAACTTTGTTTATACTGTAATTCGGGTATTTGCATATATCCTAAGCTCCAAATAACGAAAAAATATGTCTGAATATTTTTTCAGGAACAAAAGGAATCGCACATGTCTAGCACTGATCCCCCTCCCTGTCCTGTCAACATCTGATTTCCCCTACTGTGTGCCCCCCCCCCCTCCCCGTGGGAGGAAGTGTCAGGATGGAGTGCAGGCAAGGGGGCCGGTAAATACGGTATGTCATTTACCGTCCATTTTCTTATCTGAATGAAGACAGTGAGTGATCAGTAGCGACCGGTCACTCACTACGTTTATTCATGACATGAAACATAGTAAACAGTGTTTACTATGCTTCATGTTAGGAATGAACAAGAGCCTCTGTGTCCCACTCATTCATCCCACTCAGAGATGCAGTTCTGCATCCTTGCCCTAGGAGCTCAATGAACCCATCCCAGTACTGCTCACTGGAGTTCTAATTCCTCTCTACTCTATATCCAATAATAATAAAAAAATTGCATCTAGTTATACTTTAACCACTTGCCGACCGCTGCACGCCGAAATACGTTGACACAATGGCAGCAGTGGAAAAATGGACGTCCCCTTTAATTGGTGGGGCTAGCGGACGTGCGCGCGTGCCACACACCGCGTGACCGTGCCCACGGGTCCCGTGGACTCGATGTCCGCCTGGGGCCCACGATTGTGTCACGGAGCCGAAGAACGGGGAGATGCCTATGTAAACAAGGCATTTCCCCGTTCTGCCTAGTGACAAGACAGAGATCACCGCTTTCTGTCATTGGGAGCGGTGATCACTGTCATGTCAGTGGTAGCCCCTCCCCCCCACAGTTAGAATCACTCCCTAGGACACACTTAACCCCTTCATTCCACCCTAGTGTTAACCCCTTCACTGCCAGTGTCATTTACACAGCTATCAGTGCATTTTTATAGCATCGATCGCTGTATAAATGTGAACGGTCTCAAAATGGTGTCTAAAGTGTCCGATGTGTCCGCCATAATGTCACAGTCACGATAAAAATCGCAGATCGCCGACATTACTAATAAAAAAAAAAAATGGATAATAAAAATCCCATAAATCTATCCCCTATTTTATAGACGCTATAACTTTTGCGCAAACCAATCAATATACGCTTATTGCGATTTTTTTTTTTTACCAAAAATATGTATAAGAATACGTATCGGCCTAAACTGAGGAAAAAAATTGATTGTTTATACATTTTTGGGGGATATTTATTATAGCAAAAAGTAAAAAATATTGCTTTTTTTTTCAAAATTGTCACTCTTTTTTTGTTTATAGCGCAAAACATAAAAAACGCAGAGGTGATCAAATACCACCAAAAGAAAGCTCTATTTGTTGAAAAATAAGGACGTCAATTTTGTTTGGGTGCAGCGTCGCACGACTGCACAATTGTCAGTTAAAGCGACGCAGTGCCGAATCGCAAAAAGTGCTCTGGTCAGGAAGGGGGTAAATTCTTCCGGGGCTGAAGTGGTGAAGAAGAAATTGAGATTGAAAATTACAGGGCAGCCTAGCTGGGGTATCCTCGGGGGTCCCCAGGAAAGTCTGAGAAATGTAGAAAGGATGAGAGTCGCTGAGAACTAGTAGGACTCCAGTGAGTTTTTATTGACCATGACAACAAAAAGAAGCCAATGCGTTTCAGGGGCTCAAAACCATTCTTCGGGGCTAAAAAGGATGCCCCCAAAATTGCATTGGCTTCCTCCTTGTACAAAGGCAAGCAGTCACTTCCAGCGCTATGAGGTCGTCTGTGGTGAAAACCAGCAAGGACAACCAGGGCCGATCCTAGGGTCACCGGCGCCTGGGTGCAGAAATATTTCTGGCGCCCCCACATGGGCGTGGTCATCTTACCAACTCCTCCCCTTTACAAATGTTTCTATGGCAACGACTCAAACACAGAGATGCTCCCCTAAGAAGTCTTTGTTACCCTGGGATCCTCCTGTGATCTTTTAATAAAGAAAATACAGGAAGAGTGTACACTAATGAGACCTGGAGGGGAGTCTCTCTGATGCACACAGAGAGGGCTTCTGTTAGAGAGTCTGTTAGAAAGAGCCCCCAGACATAGTACAGGAGATGGTCAGAGACTGCAGACATAGTACAGGAGATGATCAGAGACTGCAGACATAATACAGGAGATGATCAGAGACTGCAGACATAATACAGGAGATGATCAGAGACTGCAGACATAATACAGGAGATGATCAGAGACTGCAGACATAATACAGGAGATGATCAGAGACTGCAGACATAGTACAGGAGATGATCAGAGACTGCAGACATAATACAGGAGATGATCAGAGACTGCAGACATAGTACAGGAGATGATCAGAGACTGCAGACATAGTACAGGAGATGATCAGAGACTGCAGACATAGTACAGGAGATGATCAGAGACTGCAGACATAGTACAGGAGATGATCAGAGACTGCAGACATAGTACAGGAGATGATCAGAGACTGCAGACATAATACAGGAGATGATCAGAGACTGCATTTCCTATGAACGTTAGTAGATAATGGCCGATCGGCCCTCTCACCTGACCCAGCGATACAGCGATGGTTCCTCTAATCAGGAGTCAGCTCACTCTGAATTGCCCATGGTGACTCTGCTGGGTAGAGCCCAGATCTATATTCCCGCAATGACTCCATTCCTTTCTCTGCCAGGGATGGCGCTAGGCTGTGTGGCTTTCCCTCTGGTGGCGCAGGTCAGCGGGGTTCTCTCTCTGATGGTGTTCCCTCAGCACTGTCCTCTCCCTCTGGAGTCCTGGGTGTACTTCCCTGAAAGCTTTCCCAGGCTCCTGGCTCTCTCTCTCTCTCTCTCCCATTTAGCTGAGCATGCTGTGTGAGCTGCAGTTTCTGTGTTACAGTGGGGCTGCCAGTCCTTGGGACTACATGTCCCACAATCCTCTTCTCTGCTCCTTTTTCTATTCTGTTTCTTCCCTGGGTATATGAAGGCAGGGGAAGATACATAGTGGGCAGCTGTGCTGGCAAGCGCTGCTCACTAGTACAGCAGCGTGCGCAAGAGGGAGAGGGATGGGGAGAGGGAGGGGGGAAAGAAGAGCCCGCAGCTGCATTGGCATCACTAGGGTTGGGGTCACCCCCCTTCCACCAGCTATAGTCGCCCCTCAGTACAGACCCCCCTCCACTAAGTATAAACCCCTCCCTCAGTACAGACCTTACTCAGTGCAGACCCCCCCAGGAAAACCCCCCTCCATTAGTACAGACCACCCAGGACAGAGCCCCCCTCCATTACTACAGACCCCCAAGGACAGAGCCCCCTCCAATAGTACAGACGCCCCAGGACAGAGCCCCCCTCCATTAGTACAGACCCCCCAGGACAGACCACCCTCCGTTAGTACAGACCCCCCAGGACAGACCCCCCTCCATTAGTACAGACCCCCCAGGACAGACCCCCCTCCAATAGCACAGATGCCCCCAGGACAGAGCCCCCCCTCCATTAGTACAGACCCCCCAGGACAGAGCCCCCCTCCATTACTACAGACCCCCCCAGGACAGAGCCCCCCTCCATTACTACAGACCCCCCAGGACAGAGCCCCCCTCCATTACTACAGACCTCCCAGGGCAGGACCCCCCTCCATTAGAGCAGACCCCCCCAGGACAGAGCCCCCCCTCCATTACTACAGACCCCCCAGGACAGACCCCCCTCCATTAGAGCAGACCCCCCCAGGACAGAGCCCCCCTCCATTACTACAGACCCCCCAGGACAGACCCCCCTCCATTACTACAGACCCCCCAGGACAGACCCCCCTCCAATAGTACAGACCCCCCAGGACAGAGTCCCCCTCCATTACTACAGACCCCCCAGGACAGAGCCCCCCTCCATTACAACAGACCCCCCAGGACAGAGCCCCCCCCATTACTACAGACCCCCCAGGACAGAGCCCCCCTCCATTACTACAGACCCCCCAGGGCAGGACCCCCCTCCATTAGAGCAGACCCCCCCCAGGACAGAGCCCCCCCTCCATTACTACAGACCCCCCAGGACAGACCCCCCTCCATTACTACAGACCCCCCAGGACAGAGCCCCCCTCCATTATTACAGACCCCCCAGGACAGAGCCCCGCTCCATTACTACAGACCCCCCAGGACAGAGCCCCCCTCCATTACTACAGACCCCCCAGGACAGAGCCCCCTCCATTACTACAGATCCCCAGGACAGAGTCCCCCTCCATTACTACAGACCCCCCAGGACAGAGCCCCCCTCCATTACTACAGACCCCCCAGGACAGACCCCCCTCCATTACTACAGACCCCCCAGGACAGACCCCCCTCCATTACTACAGACCCCCACGGACAGAGCCCCCCTCCATTACTACAGACCCCCCAGGGCAGGACCCCCCTCCATTAGTACAGACCCCCCAGGACAGAGCCCCCCCTCCATTACTACAGACCCCCCAGGACAGAGCCCCCCACCATTACTACAGACCCCCCAGGACAGAGCCCCCTCCATTACTACAGACCCCCCAGGACAGGACCCCCCTCCATTACTACAGACCCCCCAGGACAGAGCCCCCTCCATTTCTACAGACCCCCCAGGACAGAGCCCCCTCCATTACTACAGACCCCCCAGGGCAGGACCCCCCTCCATTACTACAGACCCCCCAGGACAGAGCCCCCTCCATTACTACAGACCCCCCAGGACAGAGCCCCCCTCCATTAGTACAGACCCCCCAGGACAGACCACCCTCCGTTAGTACAGACCCCCCAGGACAGACCCCCCTCCATTAGTACAGACCCCCCAGGACAGACCCCCCTCCAATAGCACAGATGCCCCCAGGACAGAGCCCCCCCTCCATTAGTACAGACCCCCCAGGACAGAGCCCCCCTCCATTACTACAGACCCCCCCAGGACAGAGCCCCCCTCCATTACTACAGACCCCCCAGGACAGAGCCCCCCTCCATTACTACAGACCCCCCAGGGCAGGACCCCCCTCCATTACTACAGACCCCCCTCCATTACTACAGACCCCCCAGGACAGAGCCCCCTCCATTACTACAGACCCCCCAGGACAGAGCCCCCTCCATTTCTACAGACCCCCCAGGACAGAGCCCCCCTCCATTACTACAGACCCCCCAGGGCAGGACCCCCCTCCATTACTACAGACCCCCCAGGACGGAGCCCCCTCCATTACTACAGACCCCCCAGGACAGAGCCCCCTCCATTACTACAGACCCCCCAGGACAGAGCCCCCTCCATTACTACAGACCCCCCAGGACAGAGCCCCCCTCCATTACTACAGACCCCCCAGGGCAGGACCCCCCTCCATTACTACAGACCCCCCTCTATTACTACAGACCCCCCTCCATTACTACAGACCCCCCTCCATTACTACAGACTCCCCAGGACAGAGCCCCCCCTACATTACTACAGACCCCCCAGGACAGAGCCCCCCTCTATTAGTAATGACCCCCCTCCATTACTACAGACCCCCCCCCCTCCATTAGGGTACAGTACATAAAAACACCCGGGCGGCAGCTGGAGAGGAGAGTGTGCAGCCGCGCCGCCCGGGTGGAGAACAGAGGAGTACACAGCAGGAGTGAGAGACACAGAGAGGAGAATGTGTCAGCACGGACCGCTCCGCTCCCCCTCCCTCCCCCCGCGCGCGATATCACTCACTGCACTGCTGGTCTCTCTCCACACAGAGACCAGCCGCTCTGCCTCCCTTCTCATCTTCGGCTGGCTGAAGGAGGGAGGGGCTTGAGCACTGAATACAGCGGCGCCTTTCTTCTTAGAACACCAGCGGAGAGGCGCCGCAGGACAAACAAGAGGAGGAGGAGGGAAGGGAGCACTCTGGCACTACAGCGCCCCCACCTCTCTGGCGCTGGGGTGCACTGCACCCCGTGCACCCCGTCTGGGACCGGCCCTGAGGACAACGGTAATTCCAAAACTGGGCGGATGCTGCCCTCCTCAGACAGGGTGATCCGATTGATGCTACAAGAAGATAACAAAATGGAAGGCGCACGTGCCTAGTGTATTACCAAAAAACATGTATTCAATAAAAAATCTACAGTGGGGACGGAAAGTATTCAGACCCCCTTAAATTTTTCACTCTTTGTTATATTGCAGCCATTTGCTAAAATCATTTAAGTTCATTTTTTTCCTCATTAATGTACACACAGCACCCCATATTGTACACACAGCACCCCATATTGACAGAAAAACACAGAATTGTTGACATTTTTGCAGATTTATTAAAAAATAAAAACTGAAATATCACACAAAGTGAAAAATGTAAGGGGGTCTGAATACTTTCCCTCCCCACTGTATAAAAAATGGATACTCACAAAGTGGCAACTAACAATGAGCCATAAAACCACACAATGCTGAGCAGTGCGGACACCATAGGCGTGGCCAGGGGGTGGCTATCGAGGCTGTAGCCCCCCGAATCTGGAGCCAATAGCCCCGAGTCTTTTGCCGATGGGTCCCTGCCTAACCAGCGGGTCACGGCTGCGGCGGGCGGGCTGCATTAGAGGTGGAGGAGAGAGATGAGGGGGGCGGACGAGCAGAGATGACATCATCTCTCTCCATTCACGTCACCACTCTTCTGCCCTCACAGCCGGCAGAGAGATTATCTCACTGCCCGCCCCACATCTCCGCTCTCCTGCCCTCACTAAATGGACCAGTGCTGCCAGTCTGCCACCAATGCAGCGACAATGCACATTTGGTGGCACTGGCTGACATGGCAAGTGACAATCCACATCAGTTGGCAAGTGCCGTGGCAAGTGACAATCTGCAAATGGTGGCAGGTGACATTGTAATTTGCAAATGGTGGCAGGTGATGTGGCAAGTGACAATCCATATATAGTGGCAGGTGACGGTGGCAAGTTAAAAAGCTGCATCTGGTGATAGGCAACGGTGGCATGTGACATGCTGCATCTGGTGGCAGGAGATGTGGCAAGTGACATGCCCAAGGCTCCCACTGATTCTGCATTATAGTGACTTGAACCATTTCATTATATATGCCATGATGATTACGGAGCAATGGCTGGTGTTGACGCTTTTATCATCCTGGCACCATAGTTGTTATGGTGGCAGGATGATTGAAGCGCATTATTTCTATTATTACATTGTACTATAAAATGAAATGGTTCAACTCACTATAATGCAGAATCAGTGGGAGCCCCGAGTTTGTCACTTTCCATGTCGACCTGCCTTCAGATGTGGATTGTCACTTGCCAGGTCCCTACCACAAGTTACAGATTGCCACTTACCTGCCACCAGATGCAGATTGTCACTTGCCACACGTTGCTGATTGTCACTTGCCACGTCACTTGCCACATGTTGCTGATTGTCACTTGCCACGTCACCTGCCACATGTTGCTGATTGTCACTTGCCACGTCGCCTGCCACATGTTGTTGATTGTCATTGGCCTGCTAAGGTGCAGATTGTCACTTGCCAGAGTGAAGACAGGCAGCATGTAATGATGTCATCTCTCTGCTCCCCGTCTGCGGTCATGCTGACTGGCCAGCACCTCCGCTCACCTGACAACCGGCCCGCCCACTCACTCACCCGATGACTGCCCTGCCCGCCCCGCACACTCACCTGTCAACCCCCGCTGACTGGCCCGCCCGCTCGTTAACCCGCTCGCATGGTCGCCCGCCCGCTTACTTATCCTCTGACTGGCCGGCCCAGCACTAATTTCTCGGAGGGGGGCAATTGTCCCGTTGCCCAATCTGGATCCGCCCCTGTGTTGATCATATCCCCCCCTTATTCTCCTCTTCACAAGAGGGAATAAATTCAGTTCCTCTAATCTTTCCTCATAGCTGAGCTCCACTATGCCTCTGATCAGTTTGGTTTCCCTTCTCTGCACTTTCTCCAGTTCCCCGATATCCTTTTTGAGAACTGGTGCCTAAAACTGAACTGCATATTCCAGATGAGGTCCTACTAATGATTTGTACGGGGGGGGCAAAATGATATCTCTCTCTCTGGAGTCCACACCTCTCCTAATACAAGAAAGGACTTTGCTTGCTTTGGAAACCGCAGCTTGGCATTGCATGTTATTATTGAGATTATGATCTACTAAAACCCCCAGATCCTTCTCCACCACGGATTCCCCCAGTTGTACTCCCCCTAGTATGTATGATGAATATTCTTAGCTCCCAAGTGCATAACTTTACATTTATCTACATTAAACCTCATCTGCCACATAGTTACCCAATGAAACAATGCATTGGGTTTGGCTTGTAAATTGGAGACATCCTGTAAGGACGTTATTCCACTGCATAGCTTGGTGTCATCTGCAAAGACAGAAATGATACTTTTAATCACAGACCCAATATCATTTCTAAAGATGTTAAAAAGTAATGGTCCCAACACTGAACCTTGGGGTACACCACTGATAACCTTAGACCATTCAGAGTGAGAATCATTAACCACTACTCTCTGAATTCTTTCTTTTAGCCAGTTTTCTATCCATTTACAAATTGATGTTTCCAAGCCTGTAGACTTTACCTTACACATGAGCCGTGTGTGCGGAACTGTGTCAAGCTGCTTTTGCAAAATCCAAATCTCTGTCCAAGTATACCACGTCCACAGCCACCCCTCTGTCCATGTTATACCACATCCACAGCCACCCCTCTGTCCAAGTATACCACGTCCACAGCCACCCCTCTGTCCAAGTATACCAAGTCCATAGCTACCCCTCTGTCCAAGTATACCACGTCCACAGCCACTCCTCTGTCCAAGTATACCACGTCCACAGCCACCCCTCTGTCCAAGGTTTTACTTACCTTCTCATAAAAAGAAATCAGGTTTGTTTGACAACTTCTGTCTTTCTTGACTCCAAACATGTTACTCAGCTCCAGCTCGCAGATGCTCACTCCTCTGGAGTCTGTTCCTCCAACACACCATTTAGCAAAGTTCTGGAGCCACAAACCACTTCTAAAGGATAAAATCAACTTTATTGTTCAGCGGAAGCACAGACACTCCTCCCAGGATTCTCCTTCTGATGAGTTTCACCCGCTACTGGAGAGTTTGCTTTCCATAAAGCCCCAGTAGGGGGTGAAACGCGTTAGTCAAATCTTGGTTGAAGAGTCTGTGCTTGTGCTGAACAATAAAGTAGATTTTACCCTTTGAAAGTGGCGTGCGGCTCCAGGACTTTGTTATACAATAAAAACCTACTGGACTCAAACTAGTTCTGTTGTGCTCTCATCCAGTCTACATTTCACAGGAAGTCTTCAGTAAGAGGTTTTGTCGCCGGCTGTGTATGATGTTCTTCCCAGGAACGTTCATGAGGGGAACCCTCCTTTGAAGGAAGTGAAATCTAGGTCTAAGCAGTTATAATGGTTGTAGCCCATCTATAGAGACTTTTTTTATACTGCACAGTCAGTTTATCCATATATACATGTTCTTTGTGCTATATGTTTATTTTATTTATTATTACAGATATTTAGAACCAACCATTTAAAAAACACTTGACATATCTACATTCACATCAGTCCCTGCCGGCAAGGAGCTTACAACTGAAGGTCCCTAACATTACGATTCAGATACTTTGGCCATTTTAGACAGGAGCCAATTAACCCACCAACATGTCTTAGGACCAGGGCCAGGACAAGGGGTGGGCAGGAGGGCCAGCTTCCCTGGGCACTGTGGTATCATGTGAGAAGGGGGGCACCATGAGTAGATGGGGGAGAGGATATGTGTTTTAAGGGGAAATTGGGGGGGGGGGGCAGCACGGAAGAAGGATTGTTGTAGGGGGGGAAATTTGGAGGGGGTGCACTAGGAGTGGTGATTTAGGGGGATTTTTTGTTGGGAGGGGGGATGGGGGAAGAGGATTTGTGCTAAGAAATGTTTTAAGGTTTTAAAGGACAGTGTAAAAATAAAAAGTACAATAAATAAGAAAAAAAAAAAATTAAAGCGCCCCGTCCCGCCGAGCTCGAGCGCAGAAGCAAACGCATTAGTAAGTCGCTCCCGCATATGAAAACGGTCTTCAAACCACACATGTGAAGTATCACCGAGATCTTCACCTATGGAAATTTTTAAGGGTCAAAGTTTGTCGCCATTCCACGAGCGGGCGCAATTTTAAAGCGTGACATTTTGAGTATCAATTTACTTGGCGTATCTCACAATATAAAAAATAAAATTGGGCTAACTTTACTGTTGTCTTATTTTTTGAGTCAAAAAAGTGTATTTTTTTCCAAAAAAATTGCGCTCGTAAGACCACTGCGCAAATACGGTGTGACAAATTATTGCACTAACTGACATTTTATTCTCTAGGGTGTCTGAAAAAAAAAATATATAATCTTTGGGGTTCTGAGTAGTTTTCTATCAGAAAGAAAATTCTAACTTGTAAACACCAAGTTTGAAAAACAGGCCTTGTCCTTAAGTGGTTAAAGGCAGTCAAGCCCATCAAATAAAGGTTGAGTTACTAAAACCGGAGAGTTCAAAATCTGGTGCAGCTCTGGCATAGAAACCAATCAGCTTCTAGTTTTTTTGGTCAAAGTTTAATTCAACAAGCTAGAAGGTGATTGGCTCCCATGCACAGCTGCACCAGGTTTTGCACGCTCTAGTTTTAGTAAATTAACACTATAGCATCACATAGGGGGGGTTTTGGTCTACTGTGTGATAAATCATGAAAATTATAGTAAAAAAGAAGGGATTTTTAGAGCACCAAAAGACAATCAAACGATAAATAAAACCTAAATATTTATTATATTAGGTTTATATAGTGTTAAAAAAAAGTGTATCATGGTGGGTTTTGGAGCAGAACGACCACCACTTTGGAAACACCTATCTATCTGTTTTGCTACTGTGGCAGACTTCATTGGCGTACTCCAACATTTTGGACCTTTTCGGGTTGTTGGGGAATGGGCGAACTTACTCCAGAAATATGCTGATTAGGTACTGGTCCTAACTCGCCACCATGATACTTGTTGTCCCCCTAATGAAGATTCGTGTCAAGAATTAAAACGCGTTGGGGTTTATATGCATTATTATGCTTACATATCATATTGTGGATCTTAAATATAAATTTGTATGCACTTTTAAATCTAATGTAATACATATTTAGGTTTTTATTACTTATTACTCCTAAAGAATACTGCGCTTGTGAAAAAACATATAAATGAGAAACTAAAAGCAGCACCACTAATGTGAGATATATAACAAATGACAATAAATAACAAATGACAATAAATGTGTTGCACTAATAAACATGTGTATAGATATATATTAAAAATAAAAAAATTCAAACAAAAAAAAAAAGTCCAAAATTAGCGGCAGTCTCTCAGATGGACCATAGATTTCATATGTGTCTGGATCAGTGGCAATCCTATAGAAAAACAAATCCAAATCCCTCCACCAGGTGAGAAAACCACCACAATTGAGAATGGACTCTTACCAAAGAGCCTGGACCCTTTATTATGAATGGTCAAACAGGCTAGCTAAACATCTAGGAACACACAGGATGCGCGATAGCAGGTCCTCCTGACCGGTTTCGTCACCAAAAGGACTTCTTCCCGGCATGTGTCAGAAGAAGTCCTTTTGCTGCCGAAACCCAAAAGAAAAAATTTAAGCCACAACTCCACATACATGCACATAAAAAATGAAGGTATAGCCATTTCACGGGCCTGCTCAATTTTAAGGCTTGACATGTTGGGTATCTATTTACTCTGTGCAACCTCACCTTTAATATCTTACCATGGATTGCAATATGTTGCATTTGTGTGCACCAAAATTAACCACCAATTTATTCTCCAGGGTCTCTGCTTCCAGAAAATGTACACTACATTGCCAAAAGTATTGGGACACCTGCCTTTACACACACATGAACTTTAATCGCATCCCAGTATTCGTCTGTAGGGTTCAATAGCGAGTTGGCCCACCGTTTGCAGCTATAACAGCTTCAACTCTTCTGGGAAGGCTGTCCACAAGGTTTAGGAGTGTGTCTATGGGGATGTTTGACCATTCTTCCAAAAACGCATTTGTGGGGTTAGACATTGATGTGGACATGTATGCGTTGCGTCACATGTCACGTGACTTTATCAAGGGTAGTGACGTGACATGTGACGCAACGCGTCAGAAGGAGCCAGTGACGTCATACGACCTGCCTGTACGTTAGACACACTGAACGGTGAGAGGAGGGAGAACGCGATCAGTGACTGATTGATTCAAAAAACGCTGTTTACTTGATAGATCATGTGAGTGATTAGACATATGCTTTAAACAAAGAGAGCACTATTGAGTTTGTTCATTGCGCAATGATATTTCTCTTTTGGTTTCATGAATACAACATATAATGGGAGGAAACTAAAACCACCAGCTGAGTGCATCAGAAGTGCGGAGTAGAGACTCACGCTTCCAAGTACTGTTGACTGAAGCAGCCAGCAATAGTATCTGCGGTGTATTTTTCCTCTGAGCACATATAGAACACTTGCTTATATCTCTTGGAGGATCTAGATATGTCATCTAATATTCTTTTGATACCATCTGTTTTTACCATATGAAGACAGTTATGTAGTATTCACATTTTATTTATATTTGTGTTATTTGCTAAATGCATGTGTTTTACATATATTCTTGGATTTATTCACGGAATTTATTATTTGATATGGTCAATTGTCAAATTCTAATAGGAAGTTAATTTTAGCGCACTATTTCTTCATTAGATTCATTCATATTGTAGTGTCATCAGAACACTTTTTACATGGGTGCGGCTTAATAATTTGGATATTTCCTATCATTCACTTTTATATCCTCTTTCTCTTGGAATTTTTTTGCACAATTTTGTTTGCATCATTTTTCAATTATTTTATTGCACATAATCTACCTCCATAAACACATTTCACATATCAGCACTTTAGTACATTATATATTATAACAGTCTATGAGACAAACTCCTACAATGTTCCAGCAGTTTGAAAAAGTGGAATTCATTTATCTTCAAAGATTTCTTGAGGGATATTGTTGATAAATATTTCTGTGCCAAGGAGCCTCTCCAACCCAATCTGCAGGAGGGCCTCCATATTTCCTCTGACCATTGACCTGTACAAGATTAATATTACACCTTTCCATCTGTTGTCTTATGAGTTTATGTGAAATCTCCATTAATAGCTGTAAAATATTGTAATTAGGAATATATTACATTTAGCTTGCATCTATGCAGGCCAGAATATATTAATCTTCGCATATATCTCCAGACAAGTCGGTGCCCAGTCTTTTGTGTACAAACTATAGGTTTTAAACCTCATTCTGGTACACAAACTCACTTCAAAGGATCCCATGCTGGGATAGGCAATAAAGGTAAGCCCACCCTGGATTCAATACTTAACTTCCTGGGAACATTCTCCTGCTCAGAATAGTCACTAGGATTTTCATTAAAGGGGGCTGACTTAGGCAAAGCTAACCAATCAGAAGTCACGCTATGCCAACCAATGAGACATCAGCCTGGTTTGATATACACAGACTAGGGGGGAGGTAACGTTCTCTTTCTAGGGAGACCAGCCAGCAGAATGGAACTTTGGTAAGAATGGGTAATTATGGGGAAAGGTATGCCCATTTACTTGTAACTAAATATGTTTGTAGAATACTGTTTTAAGGAATATACTCTGTATTCCTTCATGTAAATATTTTATTTCAACCTAATATTTTCTTCCTTGGTGTAAGACTATAGATCAGTGGTTCTCAACTCCTGTCCTCAGGACCCACTAACAGGCCAGATTTTAAGTATTACCTTGGAAAGATGCAGACTAGAATACTGCAATCACTGAGCAGCAAATGATATCACCTGTGATGTATTTCAGTTATCTTGCAAACCTGGCCTGTTGGTGGGTCCTGAGGACTGGAGTTGAGAACCACTGCTATAGATAGATGATTGTGTATTAGCTAGACTTTAATGATACTCTAATAAATGTTGTTATATTTAAAGCTTTCACTCTTGGTCAAAGAACTCTCATTTAACCCACATCATATCTATGAGATATGAAAAATCTTAAATATAGATTTTTCAGGGTAACAGTTGGCGACCACGAAGTTGAGTACAGGACTGGAAGTATTTAATATAATACCAAGATTTGTGTAATGCAGATTAAGGTTATTAGGGGGGAATTTAAACTGAGTCAGTTTGTCCAGTAGTTTGGAGGTCACAGCAAATCTATCTAGGGAAAAATACAGGTAAATGTTTTGTTTTATAAGGGGGTATTAGATTAACTCTAAAAAGGAGGGAGGATATACCACATATTTTGTTTTGCTTAATATCCCATAATTTTAATTGAAAAAAGTTCTTTGGAAGTACCATTATAACCGGTCAATGTAACGGGAAGGAAGTAACTTGGTGGGAAATTTTTTTTTTTTTTTTTCTCTCTTTGTTTTTTTTTGGTTCTTTTGTGCTCACCAAGCTTCGTTGCTCTCTCTAACCATTGTTTGAGTGTGCTGTATGGTGAGTACATGTGTTTCATTGGAAAGACACCGATTGAGTGTGGTCTTGGTTTTGTTGAAAAGGTTCAACAGATTTTTGTTTTAAAGTGGTGTTCCGGCAGAAATTATACTTTTTAAATAAAAATACCCTTATAATACACAAGCTTAATGTATTCTAGTAAAGTTAGTCTGTAAATTAAGGTCTGTTTTGTTAGTTTATAGCAGTAGTTTGTTATTTTATAAACTTACAGCAGGCCGTGGCCATCTTAAGTGTGGGCATCTGAACCTAGACTGTATTTCTTCCTGGATCTCATCCTTGCAGATCTCGCACATGCTCAGTGCAGCACAAGCAGTGTAATAGGTTTCAGGTCAGGTTTCCATAGCAACGGCAGTGTCAGAGGAAGTTGCCGCCCCTTCCCAGAAGGCATTGCAAACAGGAAATGATGCGATGGGCTGCGGCCAGGGAGGGAGGAAGTGAAAAATGAATACAGCAGATATACAGTAGGTGCTGAGAAAAAAAAATTAAAAATATCCAATTCGTTTACAGTGCACAGTTTAGTGAGGGATTCTGAAGAGTTGTAAAAGTGGGTGGAACTCCACTTTAATTTAAATGGTGTGTCCACTAAATGCATAATATTTGTGTGTAGGACAGTGAAAATAACTACAAGAAGGGAAGCTTTATTGTCCTTATTCAGAGAATGAATCCAGGCCTCGCTCTTAGCGTTCAAGCTGTTGTCCATCATTTGAGAATGATCTGCTTTCTCCATGGGCCATAATCAGTGGGTAGGAGGCTCACCCCTAGTCCTCTCCAAAAGCCCCTGTCCTGGTTGGATCTGTCACAACATACATGGCTGCATTCATTTGCACCTTTTATATTGTCTTGGAGCTCAGCTTTAGGAGAAAAAGAGTGAGAGGGTGAAGTGGAGAGTGGGAGAAGAGGTTGAGGTGAAGAGATGGGAAGGAATGAAAGGAAATCAGAATGAATCTTGTACGGCTTGATAATCTCTGGGGCTGTCTGGCAGACTTGTTGCAATAGACAATTTTCCTGCGTAACAATTCTTACAGTTGAAAGTTTATTTAGTAAATTGCTCTCGGGGGGACGGGGGTAGATGGGATTTTTACTCACTCGCACACAGTCAGCCATCGCTGTGACAGCGTCTCGACTCCTTCAGACTTCTTTCTAATTGAATGTGTTCCTAGCGATAAACCCAAAATGCCTGCTATTGGCTTTATGTTTAGTAAATTTCCCCGGAGTGCCACAATCTCGACTGATAATTTTATGGCGTGTTTTTTTAACGACTTGATATTCCTCTCTGGGCGTGCAGCGCTCGCTCTGTGATATTTTCTCCACGCAGACTTTCCTGGAGAACTTTGGAGATGTTTATGTCTTTCATTATTTATGTCTCCTGTAAATTCCACCTCCTCAAAGATATCAAAGCTTTGCCTCTTTCCTTTGTTCCGGTGTATAATGTGCGCATGTTACAAACTTGTGTCTTTTTTTTCTTATATAATTGGTGTTTATTGTCTTAAGGAATGAGCAAGAATGCAGCATATTGTGTACACAATACAGTATGTTACAAAACATCAATACATACGGAGAATAGGGAATATAATTGTGTATTCAGGTACCAAAACTTGTTTCTTTTTGATGGCTTGTAAAGCTCACTGATTGAATGTAATTGAAAGTTGCAAAAGTATAATTTCTGTTTTTTTAATTTTAACTTTCAAAGAACGTTAAAGAGTCTCTGTCACCATGCCCATGCAGGACAAGGTGACACTGTCTCTGAATACCCCCTGATCCCCTTATACTCATCTTACCTGTGCTCTCTTAAGGCCCATACAAACGATCAGACTTTTTGACAACAAACATGCAAATTAGCTGTTTTAAGGCAACATCCGACCGCGTGTCTACGCTCCATCGGACAAACTTTTTCAGTTTTCATCGGACAAATGTTGGCTGTGCGAACAGACAGACTTGGCGGCAACAAAAGTCCTACGTCGGCTAGTCCGATCGTGTCTACACAAAACCATCGCACTTTAGTCCATAGTACAAACACGCATGCTCAGAACCAATGCAAAAGATCAGACAACAATACAGAAGTTGACCAAGGGGTGGCACCGGAGAATTGAAGTCCTCTTTTGAAGTGTCGTTACTACGTTCGTGTTTGTTGCCTAAAAAGTCCTGCCGTGTGTATGCCTAACAAGTTCACAGCCAACGCCCTTTGGACAGAAATCCACGGAAAAGTTTGTTTAACCACTTCCATACAGGGCATTTTCACCCCCTTCCTGCCCAGGCCAATATTTAGCTTTCAGCGCTGTCACATTTTGTATAACAATTGCACGGTCATGCAACACTGTATCCAAATGAAATTTTTATCATTTTTTCCCCACTAATAGAGCTTTCTTTTGGTGGTATTTGATCACCCCTGCAGTTTTTATTCCTTGCGCTATAAACAAAAGAAGAGTGACAAATTTGAAAAAAAAAACACAATATTTTTTACTTTTTGCTATAATAAATATCCACATTTTTTTTTTTAAACAATTTTTTTCCTCAGTTTAGGCCGATATGTATTCTTCTACATATTTTTGGTAAAAAATATTGCAATAAGCGTTTATTGATTGGTTTGCGCAAAAGTTATAGTGTCTACAAAATAAGGGGATAGATTTATAGCATTTTTATTATTATTTTTTTTTTTTACTAGTAATGGTGGCGATCTGCGATTTTTATAGTGACTGCGATATTGCGGCGGACACATAGGACACTTTTGACACATTTTTGGGACCATTTACATTTATACAGCGATCCGTGCTATAAAAATGCATTGATTACTGTATAAATGTGACTGGCAATGAAGGGGTTAACCAGGAGGGGGCGCTGTAGGGGTTAATTATGTTCCTAGGGAGTGATTGTAACTGTAGGGGGAGGGGACTCACAAGGGGAGGAGACCGATCGGTGTTCCTCTGTACAAGGAACACGCCATTGGTCTCCTCCCACCTGACAGGACGTGGAACTGTGTGTTTACATACACAGATCCACAGTCCTGCTCGGCTACCGGGCAATCGCGGGTGCCCGGCGGACATCGCGGCCGCCGGGCACGCGCACCGGGACCCAAGTGACGCGGCCCCTGGGGGGCCTGGAAGGCCGTCACATCATATGACGGCGGCCCAGTATAACAGCTTCTCCGTCCCGACGTCATAAAACGGTGGGTGGGCAGCAAGTGGTTAAAGTCCAATCGTGTGTACGAGGCTTTACAGTATCTTGCTCCTCCGCGGCCAATGAGAATTTTAGGCCCACCTGGGTACAGGGGCGGATCCAGGGTGTGGGGGGATTAGTGACAGGCCGGCGGGTGAGCGGACAGGCCAGTCAGCGAGCCGGCGGGTGAGTGGGCGGCCAGTCAGCGGGCCGGTGGGTGAGTGAGCGGGCGGTCCGGTCGGCGGGTAAGTGGAAAAAGACCAGGCATCAGATGAGCAGGCGAACAGGCCAGTGGCAGGTGAGCGGGTGGGCCGGCGGGCGGGGGAGCAGAGGGATGACATCATCTCTCGCCGCCCGCCCTGCATCCCCGCTGTTCTGCCCTCACTGTGCAGGCGCGGGCAGCAGAGAGATTACATCCTCTCTCTGCTGCATGCCTTCACTCTAGGACAAAGCAAGTGACAATCCGCACCTTGTCGCAGGTGACCTGGCAAGTGACAATCCGCAAAGTGTGGCGGGCGAGGTGGCAAGTGACAATCTGCATCTGGTGGCAAGTGACAATCCACAACTTGTGGCAGGTGATGTGGCAAGTGACAATCCATATCTGGTGGCAGGCGATGGGCCAAGTGACTAGCTTCATCTAACGGCAAGTGACACACTCGGGGCTCCCACTGATTCTGCATTATGGTGAGTTGAACTATTTCATATATATATTCATATATATAATATACATTTATATAACAATGTAATAATAGAAATAATGCACTTCAATCAAACCAAAGCTGAACTCCAGGGGAAACTGCTTAATAAACAGATGAAATACATCTATGGGACCCCGTGTTTCCTTGTTAAAGGGGGCTTCCACATTCCAATAAGCCCCCCCCGCCCGCAAACCCCCACAACTACAGCCCAGGGTTGTGGGGAAGAGGCCCTTGTACCCATCAATATGGGGACAAGGTGCTTTGGGGTGGGGCGGCAGAGCCCCCCCTGCCCCAAATCCCCCCCCATGTTGAGGGCATGTGGCCTAGTATGGTTCGGGGGGGGGGCGGCGCTCGCTTGTTCCCGCCCTTTCCTGATCTGCTGGGCCACATGCTCGGGTAAGGGTCTGGTATGGATTTTAGGGGGAACCGCACGCATTTTTTTTTTCTTCTTTTGGTACCGTTTTTTCACATTACACATTTTCAGCCTGCAATTCATTTTTTTTACATTCAGCTGTCAGTGGGAAATCCGCTGACAGCTGATGGTTCATCGGTTGTTAAGGACGATGTGGTCGGCTTCCCAGCCCCACTCCTTAACAACCAGCTATATACAGTGTTCTTAAAGAGGGGGGGAGGCACAAAATGCCTTAAAAAAAATGCAACACTTGCATTTCTGATGCGACCCCATTGAAGTCTATTACACGCAGAACGCAATCTGCTGCGGGAAAAAAAGTCCCTTTCCAAAAACGCACCGGCTCAAAAAATGCATACATGTGAACATGTACCATAGGAAACCATGTTAAATGGATTATAATGAGTTTCTGAAAAAATGGAAAACGCACAAGAAAAGCACATAGGTGTGAACGTGGGGTCGCTGTGCTGGGACTGCGCACGGGCGCGTGCTCTCAAAACAGCTGTTTTGCAATGTTGCACGCAAATGTGTGGCCGCCCAGCGCCAAGGCCCACCCGCCGAGAGGACGCATAACCTTACGCGCCCAGCACTATTTTTCCATTTTCCTCAACTAGCTCTACTGTGTAAATCTCAGGACTGGATAGACAGAAATACATATTCTGTGCCCCACCCCAAAGCACCTTGTCCCCCATATTGAAGGGTACAAGGGCCTCTTCCCCAAAACCCGGGGCGGTAGTTTTGGGGGTCTGCGCGCGGGGGGGCTTATCAGAATCTGGAAGCCCCCTTTAACAAGGAAACACGGGGTCCCATAGATGCATTTCATCTATTTATTAAGCAGTTTCCCCCGGAGTTTAGCTTTGGTGTCATTTTTGCCGCGCCACAGTGTCACTTTCTTCGGGGGGGAGACAAGGAGAATCAATCCGTTCGAATTTCTTAAACTTTACAACAATACAAAAGTTTATTTGCGTGTTCTTGGCTCGGGGCTCAGGTTTCTCAAGGACATTAAAAGTGCAGGCCAAGCTGGCCGGTGATTTACGTTTAAAATTGGGATTTCTCTGCAAATTGATAGACAAAGGCATTATTAAATATTTTATGATTTACTTTCTCGCAAACACAGGCATTTATCAAACTCCTGAGCGGCGCAGAAGAAAAAGCTCCAATAAAGATGTCAATTACCGGGACGTTTTAGTGAGGTCCTTCTACACTTTTAGCATCGGGAGGCTGAGAAATGAGTTCGCCGTTATTTCGTTACGGGGAACATTCCGCCGTAAATCACGGGGTTATTGAGTTTGGAGAAGACTGGTATTGACTGCACTTAATTTTCTGCATAAATATTTATACGGGGGGGATATGCAAAACATAAATACAGGCATGTCAGACTGCACAGCTAACAAGCGCGCCGCGCTCGTAAACTATAATAACCTGATAGGGTGACTGCAGGACGGCGCGGAGCATGCGCGAATAAAGCCGTCACTTATTCCAGCAATATAAACCGTCATGATGGGCCTAATTGGGATTGCAAGGTGGAAAGTGGTGGGAACTCTTGCAATGTTGAGGTCTTCGTTGCCTGTTTCTATAAAGCATCAAGAGACAAAATTTTATTTAACCCCTTCTTGCCCAGGGGTAAAACAAATGTTAACCGCTTCAGCCCAGGAAGATTTTACCCCCTTCCTGACCAGAGCACTTTTTGCGATTCGGCACTGCGTCGCTTTAACTGACAATTTTGCGGTCGTGCGACGTTGCTCCCAAACAAAATTGATGTCCTTTTTTTCCCCACAAATAGATCTTTCTTTTGGTGGTATTTGATCACCTCTGCGTTTTTTATTTTTTGCGCTTCAAACAAAAAAAAGAGCGACAAATTTGAAAAAAAAGCAATATTTTTCACTTTTTGCTATAATAAATATCCCCCAAAAATATATTAAAAAAAACTATTTTTTTTCTCAGTTTAGATACGTATTCTTCTACATATCTTTGGTAAAAATAAAAATCGCAATAAGCTTATATTGATTGGTTTGCGTAAAAGTTATAGAGTCTACAAAATAGGGATAGTTTTATGGCATTTTATTATTATTATTTTTTTTTTTTTTTATTAGTAATGATGGCGATCAGCGATTTTTATCGGGACTGCGACATTATGGCGGACACATCGGACACTTTTGACACTATTTTGGGACCCTTGTCATTTATACAGTGATCAGTGCTATAAATATGCACTTATTACTGTGAAAATGACACTGGCAGGGAAGGGGTTAAACACTAGGGGGCGATGAAGGGGCTAAGTGTGTCCTAGGGAGTGATTCTAACTATGGGGGGGAGGGGCTACCTAGGACATGACAGCGATCACTGCTCCTGATCACAGGAAGCAGTGATCTCTGTCATGACACAAGGCAGAGCGGGGAAATGCCTTGTTTACATAGGCACCTCCCCGTTCTACCTCTCCACACCGCAATTGCGGGACGCCGGCGAACATCGAGTTCCCAGGACCCGCGGGCAGGCTCGCGAAAGGCGGCAAATTTAAAGGGACGTACCTGTACGCCCATTTGTCTGCCTGTGCCATTCTGCCAACGTACATCTGTGTGCGGCGGTCGGCAAGCGGTTAAATTTAACCCCCAGGGGTAAAACAAATGTTAATGCCTAAGCACAATTTTCCAACTTGTGTTAGTAAATCTGTAGATATCGCCACAACTACATTGTGTATCCAGGTGGATTATACCGCATTTATTTTAGGACAAATTGGGCTTTCTTCTGGTAGTAAATGGTGACGGATATCTCCCGATTTTGGAGGCCAGACTTTTTCTGGCACTTTTTGCTTACAAGTTTAACCGCTTGCCGACCAGCCGCCGTCATTGTACTGCCGCAGATTGGCATGGCTGCGCCAATCAATGTAGGTGTACGTCGGCCGCTTTAAGATCGATGGCGCGCGCGCATACCTCCCAACTTTTTGAGATGGGAGTGAGGGACACCTATCAGCAAAAGTATGCAGGCATAGGACACACCCCTTGCCACGCCCCCTTAAAGGAGAATTGTACAAAAAAAAAACAAGATTGGGTAAACCCACGAGTGCTTTTTTACCACTACTATTCCTTTATATTGGATTTTGGAACTTGCAAATGCAGCAATTTAGAAATCAGATGAAAGGTTTAGCGCTGGGAAACACCTTTTGATAGATAAAAAGTGCATTTTATATACCTCTGTATAGATCAGACCACAATGAGGGACAAATGAGGAGGAATGAGGGACAGAGGGACATTGCTCCAAATCAGGGACAGTCCCTCGAAATCAGGGACAGTTGGGAGCTATGGGCGCGCGGGTGCCTGTGGCGTGAGACGCCGGAGCCAATGCTCCGCTATGTCCGCCGGTCACCCGCAATCGCTCCACAGAGAGCCAGAACAGGGATCTGTCAATGTAAAAAAACAGACAGGGGAGTAGAGAGAGATCTGCTGTTCCTAGTGATCAGGAGCAGTGATCTCTCTCCTCCTCCAGTCAGTCCCCTCCCCCCACAGTTAGAAACACCTCACCTCTGATCGCTGTATAAATGTCACTGGAACCAAAAAAGTGTCAAAAGTGTTCGATCTGTCCGCCATAATGTCGCAGTCATGATAAAAATTGCAGATCGCCGCCATTACTAATAAAAAAAATAATAATAAAAATGCCATAAATATATCCCCTATCATGTAGACACTATAACTTTTGCGCAAACCAATCAATATACGCTTTTAATACATATTGGCCTAAACTGATGAAGATTTTGGTTTTTCATTGGATATTTAGTATAGCAAAAAGTTAAAAATATTGTTGTTTTTTTTTTCAAAATTGTCGCTTTTGTTTGTAGCGCAAAAAATTAAAAAATTCTCCTGCTCCTGACGATTGCAGTGATACCACAAATGTACAGTGGGAAAAAAAAAAAAATTTTGATCCCCTGCAGATTTTGTAAGTTTGCCGACTTACAGAGAAATGATCAGTCTATCATTTGTATCATAGGTGTATTTTAAACGATAGAGACAGAATATCAACCAAAAATCCAGAAAAAAAATTAAAACAAATGCTATAAATTAAGTTGCAGTCCAAGAAATCTTAAGGATTTAGAGAAGATCTGTAAAGCAGAGTGAACCAAAATCCCTCCTGAGATGTGTGAAAACCTGGTCCCCAAGACATGTCTTACCTCTGTGATTGCCAACAAGGGTTTCTCCACCAAGTACTAACTCATGCTTTGCTTGGGGATCAAATACTTATTTTACTCACTGAACTGCAACTCAATTTATAACATTTGTATCATGTGTTTTTTCTGGATTTTTGGTTGATATTTCGTCTCTATCATTTAAAACACATCTACCCTGTTTCCCCGAAAATAAGACCTAGCTTGATTGTCAGTGATGGCTGCAATATAAGCCCTACCCCCCAAATAAGCCCAACCCTGTTTCCCCAAAAATAAGCCCTACCCTGAAAATAAGACCTACAAGGACTTTAACTAGGGCTTATTTGGGGGGGTAGGGCTTATATTGCACCCATCACCGACAATCACGCTAGGTTTTATTTTCGGGGAAACAGGGTACGATAAAAATTATAGACCCTTCATTTCTTTGTAAGAGGGCAAACATACAAAATCTGCAAGGAATCAAATAATTATTCTCCCCACTGTATATGTTAGTTGTTTCACCCATAGTAAAGCCCAGAAACAATGGTATACACTTTGTATTTTTTTTTATTCTACATAAATTCACTGACACTAATACTAATTTACTTTTTTTTACCCAAAATATGCCATCTGTGACCTTTGACCCCGACCTTGGCCTTTGACCCCGACCTTGACCCTAACACCAATGCCACGTACACACAGTCGGAATTTCCGACAACAAATGTTCGATGTGAGCTTGTTGTCAGAAATTCCGACCGTGTGTAGGCTCCATCGGACATTTGTTGTCGGAATTTCTGACAACAAAAATTTGAGAGCTGGATCTCAAATTTTCCGACAACAAAATCCGTTGTGGGAAATTCCGATCGTGTGTACACAATTCCGACGCACAAAATTCCACGCATGCTCGGAATCAAGCAGAAGAGCCGCACTGGCTATTGAACTTCATTTTTCTTGGTTCATCCTACGTGTTGTACAGTACGTCACCGCGTCCTTGGCGATTGGAATTTCCGACAGCATTTGTGTGACCGTGTGTATGCAAGACAAGTTTGAGCAAACATCCTTCGGAAATAAATCCAGGATTTTGTTGTCGGAATGTCCGATCGTGTGTACACGGCATATCCCTGGCAAACCTTGAGCTTGTTATTGTTTTTGTTTTTTTCTATTTTTTTTCATTATATATATTACACAGTTTGGTTTACATTTTCCTCTCCTGCAAGGAGAGGATGATACAATGTATCTTTCTCTTCATTCAGAAGAGGAAATAAACACAGGAGCGGGCTTACAGTAACTAATCACTGTAATAGCCAATCAGAGGCTAACACAGCGATCAGGTGACCCAGAAACCGAGAGTCCAGGGCCTTTTTCTCGGGGAGACCCCGGTCTCTGTGCTGGGAGCGCGCTCCCAACACAAAGGGAGAAACACATATATGCGGCCCCACGGAACCCCCCCCCCCCCACACACACACTTCTGTGAGGCCACATATATGTGTGTGGGAAGGGGTTAATTTCCGATTTTTTTCAAATTCGCTTGAAAATTTGGGAATTTCTGTGAGATTTTTCCAAATTGGCACATGCATTGGAGTTAATAGGGAAGGCAAAATGGGAGTAATTTGGGGTGTATTTAAAGAGTGCTATATGCTTCGAATAATATCTAAGCTTTATGGAAGATCCCAATGTAGCACCTTCCTAGTTAAGGTAGGTTGCTAGCCAAAATAATTTAGCTCCTCTACAGCCAGAGGAGCAGTTGTTGATTACTCTAGTCTGCTCAATGTTTCAGGCTGCTGATCTGATTATTTCCCCCTGCATTCTAGAGCAGGGCTCTCCAAACTTTCTTAATAAAGGGCCAGTTTACTTTTGAGGGGCTGGACTGTGGCCAGTGGGAGTAGAAAATTTCTTGGCGTCAGTAATAATGCCCCAGCCACCATCATTGGTGTCAGTGGGAGGAATTGTACCCCATTGTTAGTGTCAGTGGAAGGAATATGGTCCAGTCATTGGTGTCAGTGAGAGGAATAGTGCCCTGTAATATATGTCCGTGGGAGGAATAGTGCCCCATCATTGGTGTCAGTGGAAGAAATAGTGCCCTGTTGATGTTATTGTCAGTAGAAGGAATAATGCTCTCTCATTGGTTTCAGTGGAAGGAATAGTGCCCTGTAATATATGTCCGTGGGAGGAAACGTGCCCCATCGTTGGTATCATTGGGAGGAATATGGTGCAGTCATTGGTGTCAGTGAGAGCAATAGTGCCCCGTTGTTGGTGTCAATAGAAGGAATATGGCCCTATCATTGTTGTCAGCGAGAGGAATAGTACCCTGTAATTTGTGTCAGTGGGAGAAATAGTGCCCCATCGTTGGTGTCATTTAGATAAATAGTGCCCCATCACTGGTGTTAGTGGAAGGAATAGTGCCCCATTATTGTCAGTGGAAAGATAGTGTACTCTCATTGGTGGCAGTGGGAGGAATAGTGCCCATCATTGGTGTCAGTGGGAGGAATAGTGCCCCATCATTGGTATCAGTGGGAGGAATAGTACCCCATCATTGGTATCAGTGGGAGGAATAGTGCCCAATCATTGGTGTCAGCAGGGGGAATAGTTCCCCAAGGACTGCATAAAGGCAAGCTAAGGGCCACATCCAGCCCCTGGGGCACAGTTTGAAGACTACTGTTCTAAAGTACGTAAATAGTAAGAAAGGGAGGTGAGATCCTATTGGTCCCATAAAGAATGATGAAGAGAATCTGGTTACTAAGGATGGAGAGATGGCGAAGGTATTGAATTTATTCTTCTCCTCAGTCTTCACGAGTGAATCGGGGGGCTTCAGTAACCAAAACTGCAATGTTTATCCTCATGACACATCACAGGAATCACCTCCATGGCTAACAGAGGACAGAATTAGAAAAAGACTTGAAAAACTTAACATTAATAAATCACCGGGACCAGATGGCTTGCATCCGAGGGTCCTTAAGGAACTCAGTCAAGTAATTGCCAGACCATTGTTCCTAATTTTTACGAACAGTCTACTGACTGTAATGGTACCAGCTGATTGGAGAAAAGCCAATGTAGCACAATTATTTAAAAAAGGGCCCAAAATACATCCCTGGGAATTACAGACCAGTTAGCCTAACATCAATTGTATGCAAGCTTTTGGAGGGGATGATAAGGGACTATATACAAGATTTTAGTAATGACAACAGTATCATTAGCAGTAATCAGCATGGATTCATGAAGAATCATTCTTGCCAAACCAATCTATTAACCTTCTATGAGAAGATGAGTTGCCATCTAGATAAAGGAAGGCCCGTAGACGTGGTGTATCTGGATTTTGCAAAAGCATTTGACACAGTTCCCCATAAATGTTTACTGCACAAAATAAGGTCCGTTGGCATGGACCGTAGGGTGAGTACATGGATTGAAAACTGGCTACAAGGGCGAGTTCAGAGGGTGGTGATAAATGGGGAGTACTCGGAATGGGCAGGGGTGGAAATTGGGTTCCCCAGGGTTCTGTGCTGGGACTAATCCTTTTTAATTTGTTCATAAACGACCTGGAGGATGGGGTAAACAGCTCAATCTCTGTATTTGCGGATGATACTAAGCTAAGCAGGCCAATAACTACTCCGCAGGATGTGGAAACCTTGCAAGAAGATCTGAACAAATTAATGGGATTGGCAACTACATGGCAAATGAGGTTTAATGTAGAAAAATGTAAAATAAGGCATTTGGGTGGCAAAAATATGAATGCAATCTATACACTGGGGGGGAGAACCTCTGGGGGAATCTAGGGTGGAAAAGGACCTGGGGGTCCTAGTAGATGATAGGCTCAGCAATGGCATGCAATGCCAAGCTGCTGCAACCAAAGCAAACAGAATATTGACATGCATTAAAAAGGGGATTAACTCCAGAGATAAAATGATAATTCTATCGCTCTACAAGACTCTGGTCTGGCCTCACCTGGAGTATGTTGTCCAGTTCTGGGCACCAGTCCTCAGGAAGGATGTGCTAGAAATGGAGAGAGTCCAGAGAAGGGCAACAAAATTAATAAAGGTACTGGAGGACATTAGTTATGAGGAAAGGTTACGAGCACTGAACTTATTTTCTCTGGAGAAGAGACGCTTGAGAGAGTATATGATTTCAATGTACAAATACCATACTGGTGACCCCCACAATAGGGATAAAACTTTTCCGCGAAAGAGAATTTAATAAGACACGTGGCCATTCACTAAAATTAGAAGAAAATTCGTTTAACCTTAAACTGTGTAGAGGGATCTTTACTGTAAGAGCAGTAAGTATGTGAAATTCTCTTCCACAGCCAGTGGTTTCAGCGGGGAGCATTGATAATTTCAAAAAACTATTGGAGAACCACGTAAACGACCACAACATACAGGGTTATACAATGTAATACTGACATATAATCACACACATAGGTTGGACTTGATGGACTTGTGTCTTTTTTCAACCTCGCCTACTATGTAACTATGTAAAAGGATTCTAGAATCACAGTGGGAGGAAAGACAGAGGGGCAACCTGAATATTTATGGGACCCAGCCAATGCCCGGGAAAGTGTGTCTAGTAGGTGGGTGGGAAAGTCCATAACTAGTCTGAGGCCTGGAGAAGAGTGCAGTGGGTCCTGGGTCCAGTCTTGCAAGAGGAGTCCCCTATCTAAGGGGCGCTGCCCCTTAGGGCAGTCTGCTGGAGATGCTATTTGAAGGTCATTAAGGTCCCAGCTGTAGTCTGGACTGGGGGGGCCTATTCCCAAAGTTCGGTCTGGGTATTTCTTGTGGTCTGGAGAGCTCATTGAAGAGTACCTGGTGGAAGTTGGAGGAAAGTGTCCAGCTGTCCTGTGGTAGTGTTAGCCTGTTTTTCCCTCACTGAAGAGTGCCCAGTGGAGATCGTAAGGAGGCAACCAATGATCCTGTGTCGTTGTGAGTACTGACCACCCTAGTGACTGTGTACAGTTCTCAGTTCTTCAAGAAGAAGTCCTAAGCATTTCCCAGCCAGTAGTGAATCTTGCGGGAACTTTCTGTCAGGTCAGTGTAAAGAGAAGTGTCCTCAGTCAGTTCAGTTCTTGGGGTATCCCATGCTTCCCCTCACCCCGTCCAAGTTTAATGCTGCAATAAATATATATAAAGACACCCCTAGACGTTTCTTGATCCAGAGAAGAGAGAAAGAAAATGCTGTGTGCCTGGCTGTGCATGCATTAGAACTAAGGGGAGGAATCTACTTGCTATCAGTGGATCAGTGAATGGAAAATATGCAAAAGACCAGTGTAGCGCCCACCACCTTTAGGTGGGTGCTAGTAAGTAAGTGTTAGGTAAATTGCCAGTGCCTTACCCTGCTTGTTCAGGCCTGGTTGGTTAATTTGGTTAGGAGATTTGATAGAATAGAGGAGGGTGTGGCCACCTACACTCTGCCCTGAAAGATCTCCCTTAATTTCCCTGAAATGTTCTGGAAGGTAGGCGGACTGGGGAGCAGAGTGGCAGGTAGTTCATGAAGACCACTCTGAGCCAATCATTGTTTTGTGTGGACAGAGGCGGGACTGTGATATAAACTAAGGTCACATGTTTCCTGGTAGTTGGAGATGGGAACTGAATCCAGGGACCTGCAGAAATGTAACTAGCAAGGAGCAGGCTTGAAGGCCTGGAGGTGCGGGGGCCTTCAGAGCTGGATAGCAGGAACAAAACCTGAAGGCCTGAGGGTTCAGAGACCTCAGTGCTGGATGGTTCAAGATCAAGCCCTCGGGTAACTCCGGGAGAAATGGACCGGGCATCTCAAGCTGGGATGCACCTGACCATGCGGAGCGGGAAGTAGCTGCCAAAAGGACAGAGTAGACTGGGATCGGCTTTCTGTGGCAATCATGGACTGTCGGTGGGAGAGAGCAAGGGGGTGCAACCCAGCAGTACTCAGTTCATCCAGAACTTTCCTGAATTGACGTGGGAGGACTGCAGGAGTCAAGATAGGCAGGTGAGGCCTGGGGCTTGAAGCGTCCACATACCACAGTGTCTTTCAGAGGGGCACTGGTCAGTTTATTAGAGGAGAGGACACTGGATACACTAAGGAACCAGAGACTAAGAGGCAGCTCATATATCCCTAAGAAATCCTGTAACATACTGCAATCAAGAGAATAAAGTTCTTAGTTTAAAAGTTATTAAACTATCTGTTGATGTCATTCGTGCAGGGGTGGAAGAACGGACGCAGTTAACAGAAAGGTATGATCTCACTGAGCAGCTCCCAAGGTAGTAGTGCGCTACAATAGTGACTATGTTCTATGTAGAAACCATCAGGTATCCTGAGCTCCCTTCACTCTCATTTCTGAATTCCATGTACAAGTGCAATAAAACCACATAAAAAAAAAACTGACTAAAGTGACTGGTACCATCATTCTATACATGCTGAGACAGGAATTACTTTCTGGGAGGACTGTGCCTAGGACCATATTGGCAGTTAAGTCGGCTTGGAACATTCGTATTCGTATCGGCCACACACCAACCCAGCCCAAAAAGTAAATCTACAGGACGGCTTCAGCCTGACTCCACCCAGGCCACTCCCCCTATGCAACTCACCGGAGTTGAAGTATGAATGTCTGGAGAAGCACCCTAGATTTCTTAGGGTCACAATAGATATTGGCTGGTTGAAGATCAATATTTATTAACATTTATTTAGTCTCATTACCAATAATGCTGTTAATAATGCCACTACACAAACCACCTTGCAAGGTACCTGATGAGAACTGACCCATTCTTGAGTCTTGATGACTTGGAGTCCAGGGTGGATCCATCCAAATTTACATCTCCAATTGTGTGAGGTCATTGATGATTGGCAGTTAAGTGGGCTTGGAACATTCGTAAGGTAGCTATTGGCTATACTGGAAAGGGAGAAACACCGACACACACCAACCCGGCCCAAAAAGTCAATCAACAGGACGGCTTTAGCCTGACTCCACCCAGGCCACTTCCCCTATGCAACTCACCGGAGTTGAAGTATGAATGTCTGGAGCGGCACCCTAGGTTTCTTAGGGTTAAAATAGATATTGGCTAGTTGAAGATCAATATTTATTAACATTTATTGAGTCTCATTACAAATAATGTTATTACCAATACCACTACACAAACCACCTTGCAAGGTACCTGATGAGAACTGACCCATTGTTGAGGCTTGATGACCTGGAGTCCAGGGCGGATCCACCCAAATTTAAATTTCCCGTTATGTGAGGTCATTGATGATTCTGTTCCTCCTAAAGATTGGAAGAACTCATTCCAATTTGATAAAAACATATATTTTTTTTTTCATTTCTAAAGACATAAATTGCTTCAGCTGCTGATTTATGTCAGGGACTGTCTGATTAATTATGTTTTCCATATTCTGCTTTATTGGTGACATTTATCAAACGTTTGACAGTTCCTTTTTTTAAACATTACATTTGTGTTGAAATGAAAGTCCCATTTTCCGTAGTTACTTCTGAAAATATTGTAATTTGTAGCAAAATTGCAATTTCAAACCACTTTGTTAAATGTTTATTCGCGACAGAAGATGCACAGAGGTGAGACCCAAAAGTGTTTTTGCTTTTTGAAAAAATATCTTTTTAATAAATGCAGTTATTGTAAAGTAGAGCTGTTTTCTTTTGTGTTCTATTATCTTATAAAATCGTTTTTTTCTGATTTTTTTTTTCTTTAATTTTACGGTATGAATAATAAAGTATTGTACTTTATATTTCCATTATGCATAAAGTGCCAACACATTGTCACCACAATCATAAGAAGGCAACAAGACAAAGATGCCAAAGCTGTCCAGACCCCTCCCCCCCCCCCAAACACACACACACTTCCCCCCTTTCCTAAGGATTTGCGGTGGATGGATTTGAGATGACTTGCACATGTGCATGTACAGAGGCCACAAGCTGTCACACGGTACAAAAATGACAGCCATTGCCCATCAGCCCTGAGGTTGCCACATTTTGGTCCAAGGAAACCCAAATAAGATGGAGGGCAGATTACAAAGAATGAGATTTTAATTTCATAACTCTGCCCTGGATCTTTTGCCCCAGATGGGCCCACCACCACCTTTCCTGCCTCTGCCTCTGTCCAGCCCTGCTGCGGACCATTTGTGTGGAAGCCAATTTACTGGATTTTAAACACAAATGGGTTTTAAACCCACAAAGACCCTAAATCCCAGTCTGTCTATGTAAAAAAAAAAAGTCAACCTATTGCCCCAATACAAAGAAACCTATCTTATATTCCTGTCTGTAGCACCCTCCGAGTGTTGAGTAGGCCCCTAGGTAAATTTAGTTTGGCTCGCCTGTAATCAGTGGAGCAGGGGCTGCTTACTTAGGACTGCTCAGTGTTTCACAGGCTGCTGCTCTATTACTTGCCCCTCTCTTCTAGAGGACTCTAGAACCATAGCGGGAGGAAAGACAAGGCATGCAGCCTGAATATTTATGGGACTCTAGATAATCTCTGGGGAGGTGAGCCCAGTAGGTGGTGAGAGAGCCCATGAATAGTTTCAGGCCTGGGCAGCAGGGTGTGGAGTGTTCCTGAGTCCAGTCCCGAAGGAGGAGATCCTTGTGCAGGGGCTCTGCCCCGATGCAGGATCCTAGTGGGGCGGCACAGTGGTGTAGTGGGTAGCACTTTCGCCTTGCAGTAAGAAGGGTCACTGGTTTGAATCCCAACCACGACACTACCTGCCTTGAGTTTGCATGTTTTCCCTGTGCCTGCGTGGGTTTCCTCTGGGTACTCCGGTTTCCTCCCACACTCCAAAGACATGCTGGTAGGTTAATTGGATCCTGTCTAAATTGTCCCTAGTATGTATGAATGTGAGTTAGGGACCTTAGATTGTAAGCTCCTTGAGGGTAGGGACTGAATGTACAATGTATATGTAAAGCACTGCGTAAATTGACGGCGCTATATAAGTAACTGAACTGAAATAAAAAAAATAGAGGAAGTCTTCAGGAAAACACAGATGTCCCAGCTAGGCTTAGCTGGGGGGCCTATTTGTAAATATGTATCCGGGAATCAAGTCAGGTCTGGAGAAGCTCACTAGCGAGAGCCAGGAGGAAGTTGGTCGGGATGAGTCCAGCTGTCCTGTGGCCACGTGAGTCTGCATCTCCCTCACTAGGAAGAGCCTGGTGGATATTGGCAGGAGACAACTGATTATCCTGTAGCTATTTGAGCAGATGACCCCAGCACTGAAGAATAGTGACTGTGTGTAGCTTTTAACTCTGGTTACCATCAGCATAGAGATTCTGTGGGACATCATTCCTTGTGCAGCACAGCCAGAAGTTGAGGAGTTCACAAGTTATCCAGTATTACAGTTTACCAGGGTATCCCATCCAAGTTCATTGATCCCAATGAAAAACAAAAAAGAAACCCCTAGACCAGGGGTCTTCAAACTATGGCCCTTCAGTTGTTCAGGAACTACAATTCCCATCATGCCTAGTCATGTCTGGGAATGTCAGAGTTTTACAATGCCTCATTTCTTTTTCCGAACACTGTAGAATAATGGGCTTTACCAAAAAGCTGTAATTTTGTTTCGTCTGTCCACAGCACATTCTCCCAATAGAATTTTGGCTTCCTCAGGTAAGTTTTGGCAAACTCTTTGATAATATTTTCTCTTTCTTCCACGTCCAGGGAGATTAGCTACAGTGCCACGGGCTGTAAACTTCTTGACAATGTTGCGCACAGTGGACACGGGAACATTAAGATCTCTGGAGTTGGACTTCTAACCTTGAGATTCTCAATGATTTTCCTCAACTTTTGTTCCTAAATCTTCAGACAATTCTTTGCTGCACAGAGACACTCAACAGAAAGGTTGAGTAAATTTTTCACCATTTTAACTGGTTGCTGGTGTGATTTCTATATTGTCAGCACCTGTTAATTGATACGGATGAGTTTAATTACAAATTACAGGAGCATCACAAACTTCAATTTTGAGATGGTATAAATAATTTTAAGTAAAGCATGGAATGTGTCAGATTTGGCTTTTTGTTTCTCCACTTTTTTGTGCCATACCAATACAAACAAAAGAAATAAACATGAGAATGCCTAAACATTTGTAATTGCAACAATTTTCTGGGCAAAGTGGTGCATTATCTGACAGAAATGCAGGGGTGAGAGTATTTTTTCCCAAGACTGTATATCCTCTCACCATCATTACAATCCATGACTGTTTTTCATCATTCCACCATCATTTTACAAGCCCTGATGAAGGGAAAGACTTCAAGCCTCCTAAATGCGTTGGATTCCTTTGTGGAACCAACTTGACAATGGACTGTTGAAATCGGTGTGGCACTCTTATTGTTCCTACACTTTAGCGATCTGCTCTGGGGGTCTTTTTTCAGGATACCCCTGCCGATAGAGAGAAGCCCCTAAGCTTTTATCACCAAACCCTACATTTCAATAAATCTTCAGCACTCCTACACTAGACATAACCATTTTCTGACAGCTAAGAATAGTAAAATTAAGTAAAAATAACTGGACAACTGAAGCTTTGAAAGACACTGCCTAGTTTAAAAAATCTTGATGACACGCAGATAGGGGGTCAAAATTTGATGTACTTGGTAAGAATTTATTGTGAATAAAGATGAACATTAAGGACCTGCCAGAAGTGACTTTAGGGAGTCAACATGGGTCAGAATCCCCGTAAGGATGCTACACAAATCAGAGGTGCTCATGAGTCAAAACAAAGACCTGGCACCACTGTCAGAAATGCACGCAAATGCATTGGGAATGTACAAGGTGGCATTATGAATGCACCTGCGCGCACTGATGCAAGGTTGCGCACTGGAGCACGCCCTCATCCAGGACTGGCGCCAAATGCTCTTTATAAGAAAGTCAGAAGCCTCCAGTTATTGCTGGTTGATCCTCGGCTCCCTAGTGTTTTTGTTCCTGTGTTTCCTGTGGTTCTTGGGTTTCCCATTACCAACTCGGCTTTCCCCCTAGACCCTGTCATCTGTCTGACTACTGGTTCTGACCCTGGCTTGCTTTAACGGACAATGCCTGTTCTGATCACCCTGGCCTGCCTCCCTGACTACTTTCTTGTCCTCACATCTGGCTCATGTACATAACCTCAGCTCTGTTTTGAATACACACTTCAGTTCAGTTCTAGCAATCAGAACCTTCTACCTGCCATGAGTACTATCTACCTCCTGCTGTTGTTCCAGGCCTGTCTCACCACTGGGGGTTCCAGTACCATAGCCGACTTGCTGGACACCCCGTCCAGCAACTCTCCAGACAGACATCACCACGAGCAGTCTCTAGCAGGCAACCCATGCTTCTTTGAGCCCTGCACTTCCTGTTCTCACCTCCAGGGATACTGGGAGCTTAGTCAAAAGGGAAGCCCTCACGTCTCTTTGGCCTCAAACCAGGTATGTGATAATGTACAAACAAAAGACAAAAAAAAGATGTACCCTGCGCTTACTCAACAATTCAGCAGCTGACACAACAAATAGGATAATTTGTTCAAGATAACAGGTATATAAAAAAGTGTAGCGCTATTATACCAAATAACCAAATGGCCAAAAAATGTGTATTATTACATGCACAGAATATGATGAAAAAAATAAAAAAATTATTTTCTTATAAAAAATACAAAATAAAGTCTCTAGTGGTTTTCTAGTGTTGCTTTTGTGCAATAATTATTCATAGTCCAAACTTGAATAAAACGATCCTATTCACCACGTGGATAACCAATATGGAATGGTAATGTGATGGAACCTCCACCCAGAAGGAATGCAGGCTTACCAGAAGGGTTGGACTCATAGGAACATACGCTTAATGAGTCAGATAGGCTTGTGTTGCCAACCGGCAATAAAGGAGGACCTTTGAAGAAAATGGCAATGGAACTCCAGAAGCATCAAGACTTTAGGGGAACATCTCCTGATATGTAGTTACCCGTCTCAGGAAAATGGCCCATACAAAATAAAAAGGGGGCCACATAGCATAATTCCGTATATAAAACACATTTATTGAAAAAAGGTAAAACACTTACATTTTATGCAGTAAAAAAGCGCTTATTGTAAAATTGTGGCGGCAGCGGAGTCCTCCGACGCGTTTCGTCTCACTAGACTTCGTCTGGGGTGCTCATCCACTGCTGCCGTGCTCCCTAATAAAGATACTGTGACCCCCATGATGAGAATCCAGCTCGTACCGACTTCAATCATGCACTTCCGGGTTCAGCCAAAATGGCGGACCCGCGTGCCATTTTGGCTTAACCCGGAAGTGCATGATTGAAGTCGGTATGAGCTGGATTGTGTGGAGACTCCACTGCCGCCACAATTTTACAATAAGAGCTTTTTTACTGCATACAATGTAAGTGTTTTACCTTTTTTTCAATAAATGTGTTTTATATACGGAGACTTTATTTTGTATTTTTTATGAGAAAATTTTTTTTTCTTTTTTTCATCATATTCTGTGCATGTAATAATACACATTTTTTGTCCATTTGGTTATTTGGTATAATAGAGCTACACTTTTTTATATACCAGGTACGTGATAATCCCTTTGGAACAACTTCAGGACCTTGTTGACTCCATATTGCAATTGAATTTAGTTTGTTCTTCAGGCAAATGAAAGTTTCAGCCTGCTCCCGGTTGGATGTACTGATAGAGCAGCCACGAAGTGTATTTGCACAGTCTCCGCAGCATGGATGAATGACCAGTATTTTAACTGCAATTCTCTTCAGGTATATTGCACTTTACAACACAACCGATCACTGTTATCTCACCCTCGTGTTTTTCTTTCCTTACTGCCATCGGCATAATAATTATCAGTTTCATCAGCACATCAATTAGGAGAAAACAATTTAAAGTTTAAAGTGTGTTTCGTTCTGCCAGGCCGGCATGTTTTAGCTGAGCTCAGCATTATTTTTTAAAAGACAAGACAATTATTTGTTCGGCATGGCTGCCCCTCGTTGGCGGTTTATATATACGCAGACTGCAAATGCCACGATGAAACAAGAGATGCTTATCTCTCAGCAGAACAGATTGCTGTCTCTGACATCGATGGTAGCAAAGAGCCCAAAAAAAAGTGCAGATGACAGATTCAAGACCGGAAACGCACAGAATAAAGATAGCTGATGTAGACCTTGTAAGTAAAGCTTTGTCTTCTCTAATTAACACTTATTTAAGGTGAACCCCGGAAGATAGAACTATGGCAACAGGCACAGTTTTTTTGTATTTTAAAGCCTATCTCTAGTCTTCCCTACAAATCATGCCTTTCCACCCTCCTGTGGACTCCACTGGCTACATTTTATGCTTTTTTTCCCCTGACGTCTTCAGTTTGGTCGTGTGACACCTCCTCACCTCTATTCTGGGCTGGCTAGTCTTTACTGATGCATTGATGAAGTTAGCGCCACTCTCTGCACCAGTACACTATACATAAAGGGTGCAATGAGACCACCTTAGGGGGCGAGACCAGGAAACGCTGCATTCACAGTAGAGTCGTCGGTCTTCTGGGTTGAATAACACTGGGCATTATTTAAAACAGATGACTGAGGACAGGACATCTTATGGTGACAACGAGGTACTGCAGGGGCAGCTATAGAATAAAGGTAAATATTGCACCCTGAAATGAGGTGAGGTGGAAGACAGGGGCTACTGAAGAAGTGAGACTAATATCTCTTATATTACAGGGAACATAGGGGAGGTAGGCAACAGATGCTCCTGGAGAGGCAGTGCTGCTGTTAGAAATCTGTGGACCCCGTACAGCCTACCTTTCGGGGCCCCCTTTTACCCACTCTTGACCCCAAGCCCTGGTTGTTATTTTGCAGAAATGAACTGTAAAGGTGGCCGGGCCCCCCTGTTGAGCTGATAGGGCGGGGCCCGGTACAACAGGACTGGCTTTACTGCCTTATCGGCAGCCCTGTGGAGAGGTGAGTCTAATATCTCTTCTATTACAGGAAATGGAGAGAGGTTGGGAGACAGGGACTGCCAGAGAGGTGAGTTTTTTACCTTCTCTATTACAGGAAATGGAGCGGACATAGGAGGCAGGGACTACCAGAGTGGTGAGTTTAATTACCGGCTAGGAGACATGACATGGCTATTAGAGAGATGAGTATGTTACCCCTTATATTACAGGGAATGAAGAGGGGGTAGGAGGCATGGGCTAAAAAAGGGAACAGACGGGCGCCAGACTGAGTGCAATATTTCCAAGAATTTTTAATGAAAAAACAGTCCATTTTCTTGTGTGTTCAGCACCTACCAGAGAGGTGAGTTTAATTACCACTTCTATTTCTGGGAATGAAGGTGAGGTAGGAGGCATGGGCTACCAGAGTGGTGGGTAAAATATCGCTTCTATTACAGAGAATGGAGGGGAGAGAGGAGACACGGGCTACTGGAGAGGTGAGAATACTACCCCTTCTCTAACCAGGAATAGGGGGGAGGAAGGAGACAGGGGCTACCAGAGAGGTGAGTTTTAGAACTCTTCTATTACCGGGAATGGGCAAAGGGTAGGAGACATGAGCTACCAAAGAGTTGAATATAATATACCTTATATTACAGGGAATGAAGGGAAGGTAAGAGGCATGGGCTACCAAGGAGGTGAGTAAAATACCTCTTCTATTACAGAGAATGGAGGGAAGGTAGGAAACATGAGCTACTAAAGAGATATGTGTGCTACCGCTTTTATTACCGGGAATGGAGGAGAGATGGGAGACATGGACTACCAAAGAGGTGAGTTTAATAACTCCTCTATTACCGGAATGGGCAAAAGGCAGGAGACATGAGCTACCGGAGAGTTGAGTATAATATCCCTTATGTTAGAGGGAATGAAGGGAAGGTAAGAGGAATGGGCTACCAGAGAGGTGAGTAAATTACTCTTCTATTAGAGAGAATGGAGGGAAGGTGGGAGACACGAGCTACTAAAGAGGTAAGGGTTGATATATATGTACACATATTGCAAAATATATGCTACTATCACATCTTTTTTAATCGTTTATAGACTTTTTTGACTATCTGGGACAACTCGGTTGACCTGCATTTTTATACAGCTTTCTTGTGTTATTTAGAAACTGTGTTTCTATGTACATACATATAATTTCTTGTGCAATGCAACTACCGATATTTTAAGGGTTTTTCACACATTTATACTTATGGGTTTGTTAGTCTTTGGGGCTCCCCTAATACCATAGATGTGTCCCCATGGGGGGGGGGGGGGTTGTTTCCTGCCCCCTAGTGGTCACTGGATTTGGGTCACTGGATTTACCCTGTTGGACTCCTTCAAAGTGTTTGTTTCATTGTTTACTACTGTTTCTGTTTTATGTGTTGGGATATTATGATATATTTATTTACTCAATGTTTTTCTGATACATTCATTAGATCTACAAGCTCCTGAAGAAGCGCAGCTATGCGTGTAACATGTAGAGCGAATTCTCTGTGTGACCTCATATTGTGACTCAACCACTCCACGCACACACACACACACACAGAGAATTTGCTCTACATGTTACACGCATAGCTGCGCTTAAATTTTTCACTCTTTGTTATATTGCAGCCATTTGCTAAAATCATTTAAGTTCATTTTTTTTTCTTCATTAATGTACACACAGCACCCCATATTGACAGAAAAACACAAAATTGTTGACATTTTTGCAGAATTTTAAAAAAAGAAAAACTGAAATATCACATGGTCCTAAGTAATCAGACCCTTTGCTGTGACACTCATATATTTAACTCAGGTGTTGTCCATTTCTTCTGATCATCCTTGAGATGGTTCTATACCTTCATTTGAGTCCAGCTGTGTTTGATTATACTGATTGGACTTGATTAGGAAAGCCACACACCTGTCTATATAAGACCTTACAGCTCACAGTGCATGTCAGAGCAAATGAGAATCATGAGGTCAAAGGAACTGCCTGAAGAGCTCAGAGATAGAATTGTGGCAAGGCACAGATTTGGCCAAGGTTACAAAATAAATTCTGCTGCACTTAAGGTTCCTAAGAGCACAGTGGCCTCCATAATCCTTAAATAGAAGATGTTTGGGATGACCAGAATCCTTCCTAGAGCTGGCCGTCCGGCCAAACTGAGCTATCGGGGGAGAAGAGCCTTGGTGAGAGAGGTAAAGAAGAACCCAAAGATCACTGTGGCTGAGCTCCAGAGATGCAGTCGGGAGTTGGGAGAAAATTGTAGAAAGTCAACCATCACTGCAGCCTTCCACCAGTCAGGGCTTTATGGCAGAGTGGCCCGACGGAAGCCTCTCCTCAGTGCAAGACACATGAAAGCCTGCATGGAGTTTGCTAAAATACACCTGAAGGACTCCAAGATGGTGGGAAATAAGATTCTCTGGTCTGATGAGACAAAGATAGAACTTTTTGGCCTTAATTCTAAGTGGTATGTGTGGAGAAAACCAGGCACTGCTCATCACCTGTCCAATACAGTCCCAACAGTGAAGCATGGTGGTGGCAGCATCATGCTGTGGGGGTGTTTTTCAGCTGCATGGACAGGACGACGGGTTGCAATCGAGGGAAAGATGAATGCGGCCAAGTACAGGGATATCCTGGATAAAAACCTTCTCCAGAGTGCTCAGGACCTCAGACTGGGCCGAAGGTTTACCTTCCAACAAGACAATGACCCTAAGCACACAGCTAAAATAACGAAGTAGTGGCTTCACAACAACTCCGTGACTGTTCTTGAATGGCCCAGCCAGAGTCCTGACTTAAACCCAATTGAGCATCTCTGGAGAGACCTAAAAATGGCCGACCACCTGACAGAACTGGAGAGGATCTGCAAGGAGGAATGGCAGAGGATCCCCAAATCCAGGCGTGAAAAACTTGTTGCATCTTTCCCAAAAAGACTCATGGCTGTATTAGATCAAAAGGGGGCTTCTACTAAATACTGAGCAAAGGGTCTGAATACTTAGGACCATGTGATATTTCAGTTCTTCTTTTTTAATAAATCTGCAAAAATGTCAACAATTTTGTGTCTATATGGGGTGCTGTGTGTACAATATGGGGTGCTGTGTGTACAATATGGGGTGCTGTGTGTACAATATGGGGTGCTGTGTGTACATTAATGAGGAAAAAAAAGAACGTAAATGATTTTAGCAAATGGCAGCAATATAAGAAAGAGTGAAAAATGTAAGGGGGTCTGAATACTTTAAATATATGTATATATATATTTCTTGGAAGTATTAGGAGTTGTTTATCAATACTATGTTTTTTTTTAATTTGTGTTTGTAATATTATGCTTTTTAACTTTATCCAATGAAAAAACTTCAAATACTTTTATCTGAACATGTGCCTGCAAAGTCCATTTCTTCAATTTCTATAGTTTTTCCTTTCAATAATATTTAGGACGTTGGCACATATCTACCTGTGTATCCACAGTGTCACCCTGTGAGGATACAACTAAATTTGCATATTTTTACTAAAGAGGTAAGTTTACTAGCCCTTTTATTACCAGGAATGGAGGAGAGATGAGAAACAGGGACTACCAAAGAGGTGAGTTTAATTACAGGGAATGTAGGGAAAGGTCGGAGGCATGGGCTACCGGAGAGGTGGGTATAATACTTCTTCTTTTACTTTGAATGAAGGGAAGGTAGCAGACATGGGCTACCGGAGAGACAAGTAAAATACTTCTCCTATTAGAGGGAATGGAGGGGAGGTAAGAGGCATGGGCTACTGGAGACGTGAGTATATACCTATTTTATTGGAGATAATGGGAGAAATGTAGAAGACATGGGCTACCAGAAAGTGGAGTATAATATATATTTTTTAATACAAGGAATGAGGGGGAGGTAGGAAAAAGGGGATACTGGAGAGGTGAGTATAATACCTCTTCTATTTCAGGGACTTGCCTGGGAGTTTTCAAAGGTCTGAATGACTTTAATGATAGCAGTACAGACTTTCCTCGGTATTGTTTTTGCATGAGATGCATATGAAAAATCCCTGACAGCAAGTCACATTTCTATTTAAGACACACCACAGCTTTACTGACATACGGTTAGTCGCCGGACCGCACTCAACATAAGGTTAAATTAACCCAATTTTTTTTACAAATATTCAAATCAGTTGGGCAACGTTTAAAAAAAACGCCATAATGCATCAACTTTTCCACCTCAAACAGCTTTATTTTTGCGCAGGCGACCCCAAACCCTTTCCCCTAAATTGCCTTAGAAGCCGCGTGGTACTTTTTTTAAACTTCAAACCTATCAAAGACTTCAGCTAGAGGTTTAGTAGTCTCTTTTTAATAAAACTTTTTTCCTTTCTCCGAGGCAGATGTCAGTGAATTTTACACTTGATGATTTATGGAACGTTCGGTTGAGATGATGCCTATTCATCGTACTAATCCACATTAGTGTGTAGATATCTATTGATTAAGCAGTAACAGAGAGCCCTATTTACCTCGCTTCTTTGTGGCTGAAGGAGAGTGAGAGCTTTCTGCAGCCTGGACAACATCTCATCTTTCATTGTTTAAAAACAGCTAATGTCTAATTCTCTGTTGCATAATAGGTCGATATTCATAATGCCATCTCATGGCTTAATACACTGACTTGTTAATGGATGGAGATCACGCTAGCAGCAAGGGGCATTATGTGAAATTAAATATTCACATAATTAGGCACATTTGGGACAGCAGAGAACATTGGCCTTTACAGAAGCAGCAAACTTCTGCCTCAACTTTTAGAACTTATCGAGTTCCGTTATCGTGTATGGATCAACAGTCGTCTTTGCAAACTGACCGGTGCTAATATATTTAAAAGGGGTTTTCTAATTCCACATCCATATCATACCCTATTGAAAGTGGTTGTAAAAACATTACAACCACTTTAACCTAGAGGTAAGCCTAGATTAAGGTTCACCTGTAGGTGCAAGAAATATCTCCCAAACCTAAAAGGTTTAGGAGTTTTGTGCAGAAATAACGCACCAATGTCTACGGCGCATGCGCCGCACACATAGGGCGCACTGAGCGTGACATTTCTAACGGCAACCATGGCATTAGTGGCGGCACCAGCGCGCATGCGCAGGAGTGACGGCATCGCGGCTCCGGCCAGTCACAGTGTTGAAGCCGCGATACCTGGAAGTCACTCCGGGATAGATGGCGGCGTCGGAGGAGGCAAACGAGGGCTGATGCGGGGCCTTTGATCTCAGGTAAGTAATTCATAATGAGCTAGTATGCTATGCATACTAGCTCATTATGCCTTTGTCTTGCAAGGTGTATTTTTTTTTTTTTCAGAGGCTTTACTTCCTCTTAATTTTCCTGATAAAGTAAAATGAGGAATGCATGTCCTGCATGTAGGCAGGTGCAGGTATTTGTCTTTCCTGCAGGTGGTACAACAACAAAAAGGGGAGCCTGTTAGGAGAAATGTTCCCCTTGGAGACTCTGTTAGCTTTCTCTAGGAAAGGAAGATATCTGATTTGATGCAAAGTTTTGAGGCAGCCATCTTATTGAGGGAGCCTTTAAATCATGGGATCCCACATCATTTGGGCACATGTCTAGCCAGGGCCGGATTAACATAGAGGCTATTGGAGCTGCAGCTCCAGGCTCCTGCCCAGTGCCAGGCCCAGCCCAGTGGAGTCACTCCAGTCCTGCTCTGTGTGCAGTGTACACATAATTGATATGTAAATTGCAGTGGCATTGATGTGTAAATGGCGGCAGCATTGCAATGTCCATTGGCGCCAAATTACTACCCTACTATTACTACCCAAAGGCACCCTCTCTCTCTCTCATCCCCCCTTTCTCGCTCTCAAACCCTCCCTCTCTTTCTCCCCCCTCTCTCCCCCCTTCTCTCTTTCTTCCCCCTCTTCTCTCTCTCACCCCCTCACCCCTTCCCCCCTCTCTCTCACAACCTTCCTCTCTCTCTCACCCCCCCATCTCCCCTCTCTATCACCCTCTTCTATCACCCCCCTACCCCCTCTCTCTCACCCCCCCTCTCTCTCACCCCAGTTGTGTGACAATAGTGAATTTATATTTGCCACTTCCTGTTCGGCCGGGAGGAGAAGCCCTGGCTCTTCTCTCGCCAAGCTCATCTCTCCATCTCACTCCGGATCCCATCTGCATCCTTACGGTAAGGCCTCCATTTGCCGCCTTCCATCTCCCGTGGTGGGGGGGGATCCGGCCATCTTCCGCGGGGTTGGCGTTGGTGCGAGTTGGCATTAAGCACCAGTCACCACTGGGGGGTGGTTTTGCTGTGAGTGAGGGGGGCTGGTTTGCTTGCCCCCCCCCCCCAAAAATGTTGAGCACCAGCCACCACTGTTTACCAGTAAGGTATTTGTATATCGCTATCATATCTCCTCACAAACGTTTCTTCTCCAGAGAGAATAAGTTCAATGCTTGTAGCCTTTCCCCATATCTGAGGTCCTCCAGTCCCTGTATTAGCTTTGTTGCCCTTCTCTAGCAAGGAGAGAACACAGAGAGAGGAGAAAAACTGCTGCTCACCCCTTGAATAGGATAAAGAAGAGAAAGGTTCCCCTAGAGTGGGGTTTTTAGGCAGCAAATGATTGGGTCAAAAATGTATGAAAAAATATCCATGTTTATTTTACAAAAATAGTATCACATAAATATTTAAAAAACAAATGAGCTCCAGTAGGAAGTACTTTAAAACTTATTGTGCTAAACATACATTTACAGACATAATTCCATAACAACATTGACCAACAAATGTCGAAATTAGGAAAGTGAGGCTGACGCGTTTCAACAAATATATCAAGGGTCTTCTTCAGAGGGTCAGTCTGCTAAGAGATATATAATATAGGTACAAATGTAAGAATCTACACACAGTAAAATTAATATATAGTGCATATATGTGGTATAGTTAACCGACAGTGTATGTCCAGCAAGGAAAAAAGGCCTCCTACATGGAGATCTGTTTAAAAACTGCTTTCTCTCTTTCCCCAAGGGGTCCCGGAACACCTCCACCGCAGCAGCAACCATATACAGGGCAGTACCCCAAATATGTGACTTACGAGAAGTCACACTAATAGGTCGCCTCCCGCCAAGTCAACCCGCTGGTCGAGAAGCAGGCCACACCTGTGGTGAGAATCCAAATCCAAATTCAAAAGAAATTAGAAAATTGTTGGTCAATTAAGTAATTAATTAACCAACTGGGGGGCATGAATCTCCATGTAGACCATAGGTACATTTCTTGGGGAAAGAGAGAAAGCAGTTTTTAAACAGATCTCCATGTAGGAGGCCTTATTTCCTTGCTGGACATACATGGTCGAGTAACTATACCACATATATGCACTATATATTAATTTTACTGTGTGTAGATTCTTACATGTGTACCTATATTATATATCTCTTAGCAGACTGACCCCCTGAAGAAGACCCTTGATATATGGGTTGAAACGCGTCAGCCTCACTTTCCTAATTTCGACATTTGTTGGCCAATGTTGTTATGGAATTATGTCTGCAAATGTATGTTTAGCACAATAAGTTTTAAAGTACTTCCTACTGGAGCTCATTTCTTTTTTAAATATTTATGTGATACTATTTTTGTAAAATAAACACGGATATTTTTTTATACATTTTTGACCCAATCATTTGCTGCCTAAAAACCCCACTCTAGGGGAACCTTTCTCTTCTTTGTTGCCCTTCTCTAAACTCTTTCTTGTTCCAGTAAATTCTTCCTGAGGATTGGTGCCCAGAACTGGATGGCATACTCAAGATGCGGCCGGACCAGTCTTGTAAGGTGGCAGGATTATCGTTTTTATCCCTGGAGTAAATCCCCTTTTTTGCATGCCATTGCTGAGCCTGTCATTTACGAGGACCCCCTGATCTTTTTCCATCCTGGATTCCCCTAAAGGTTCTCCCCCTAGTGAGTAACTTGCATTCATATTTTTGGCACCCAAATGCATTACTTTACATTTTTCAACATTAAACCTCATTTGCCATATAGTTGCCCAACTCATTATTTTGTTTCGGTCATCTTGTAAGGTTTCAACATTCTGCACAGAAGTTATTGCCCTGCTTAGTTTATTTCATCTGCAAATACAGAGATTGAGCTATTTATACCATCCTCTATATTATAATGAATAAATTAAACAGAATTGGCCCCAGGACAGATCCCTGGGGGACCCCACTTACCACACCGGACCATTCCGAGTACCCATTTATCACCACCTTTTGGACCCATCCCTGTAACCAGTTTTCAATGTAGGTACTCATCCTATGGTCCATGTCAAAAGACCTCAGTTTGTAAAGAAAGTTTGTGGGGGACTGTATCAAATGCCTTTTCAAAATCCAGTTCAGTTCACCTTTGATGTACCCAATATTTGTATCTGAGTTGTACTGGACTGTCTTCATATACAGTGTGACAATTATTCAAACGTGACTATTTCAACCTGCTTGATCGAAACAAACATTGCTGAGGCCTGTGTGTGTGCATTCCCTCCCAAGCAGGTACCTTATGCAGGTCATGAAGGTTAACCGCTTGCCGACCAGCGCACGGCGATATACGTCTGCACAATGGCACAGCTGCGCAAATGGGCACACAGGTACGTCCCCTTTAAGACGCGGCATTGTGGGCGCGCGCATGCCCACCGCGTGCTCCGTGACCGTGCCTTCAGGACCCGCGGACTCGATGTCCGCCGGTGTCCGGTGATGTATCATGGAGCGGCAGAACAGGGAGATGCCTATGTAAACAAGGCATTTCCCCGTTCTGCCTGGTGACATGACAGAGATCTACTACTCCCTGTCATCGGGAGCAGTGATTGCTGTCATGTTCTAGGTAGCCCCTCCCCCCCCGCAGTTAGAATCACTCCCTAGGACACACTTAACCCCTTGATCGCCCCCTAGTGTTTAACCCCTTCCCTGTCAGTGTCATTTACAGAGTAATCAGTGCATTTTATTAGCACTGATCACTGTATAAATAACAATGGTCCCAAAATAGTGTCAAAAGTGGCCGATGTGTCCGCCATAATGTCGCATTCATGATAAAAATCGCAGATCGCCGCCATTACTAATAAAAAAAAATTAATAATAAAAATGCCATAAATCTATCCTCTATTTTGTAGACGCTATAACTTGTGCGCAAACCAATCAATAGACGCTTATTGTGATTTTTTTTTTAACAAAAATATGTAGAAGAATACATATCGGCCTAAACTGAGAAAGAAATTTGTTTTTTATACATTTTTGGGGGATATTATAGCAAAAAGTAAAAATAATTGCTTTTTTTTTTCAAAATCGTCGCTCTTTTTTTGTTTATAGCGCAAAAAATAAAAACCGCAGAGGTGATTAAATACCACCAGAAGAAAGCTCTATTTGTGGGAAAAAAAGGACATCAATTTTGTTTGGGCGCAACATCGCACGACTTCGCAATTGTCAGTTAAAGCGACGCAGTGCCGTATCGCAAAAAGTGCTCTGGTCAAGAAGAGGGTAAATTCTTCCGGGGCTGAAGTGATTAAACTGCCTTTCCAAAATTGACATGTTTTTTAAGTTAAAGATGCGCAAGAGGGTTTTTTCTTGGGACTTTAAATGAGACCTATGTGACCATACATCTCCATCCCTAAATCTGGTACATAAAAAGGAGGGTTGGGACTTTAGATGAGGTATATGAAGAGGCTCAACAATGAAACAATGTAATATGGATGCGTTTATTGTCTAAAACACACAGCAGTAGCATGCAACATTGAGCACATACAAATATAGCAAACACGTAAAAAGTATGTTGACATGTAAATATCGACTTACAGTATAATGGCATAGTTAAAAATGTGATCCTCTAAGAGATGGAATCTTTACCCACTTGCTGACCTGCTCACGTATATTTACTGCGGCAGGTCGGTCCGTACAAGGAGCCGCGGGAGCGTGCCCGCGGGTCCCGCAGACTCGATGTCCGCCGGCGACCCGCGATCCCTGCATACAGAGGCAGAACGGGGAACTGCCTAAGTAAACAAGGCGATTCCCCGTTCTGCCTAATGACATGACAGGGATCTGCTGTTCCCAGTGGGCCCATCCCCCCCTGCAGTTAGAACACACCCAGGGAACACACCTAACCCCTTGATCGCCCCCTAGTGTTAACCCCTTTCCCTGCCAGTGTCATTTTTACACTGATCAGTGTATTTTTATAGCACTGATCAATGTAATAATGTCACTGGTCCCCAAAAAGTGTCATTTGGGGTCAGATTTGTCCGCCACTATGTTGCGGCCCGGCTAAAAATCGCAGATCGCCATCATTACCAGTAAAAACAATAAAAAAGAAATAAAAGTCCCTAAATCTATCCCGTATTTTGTAGCAAACCAACCAATAGAAGCCTATTGCAATTTTTTTTTACCAAAAATATGTAGAAGAATATATATCGGCCTAAACTGATGAATAAATTTGTTTTTTTTATATATTTTTTTGAATATGTATTATAGCAGAAAGTAAAATAAATAGTTTTTTTTTTCCAAAATTGTTGTTTTTTTTTATAGCGCAAAAAAATAAAAACCGCAGAGGTGATCAAATACCAACAAAAAAAAGTTCTATTTGTGGAAAAAAAAAGGACGTCAATTTTGTTTGGGTACAGCGTTGCACGACCGCGCAGTTTCCAGTTAAAGCGACGCAGTGCCGTATCGCAAAAAATTGGCCTGGTCATTAAGGGGGCAAATCCTTCCAGGGCTGAAGTGGTTAAAACCCAAGATTTTGTCCTGAAAGTAAAACGTGATGCATCTGTATAAGCCCGACGTGTTTCATGGTATAATGCCACTCTTCAGGGACGGATGCGTGATAAATTAGATTTGAACAGATGTACCCAGTCAACCTATGCAGTCATAGTCAACCTATGCAGTCATAGTCAACCTATGCAGTCATAGTCAACCTATGCAGTCATAGTCAACCTATGCAGTCATAGTCAACCTATGCAGTCATTCCACTGCTAGGTCATCATCAACACTACCATCCCATTCTCCACAAACAGACCACCACCTGAAATAGAGTTAAAGTAGAATTCCAGCTTTCATTAGGCTTTAAGGCAGTGGTTCTCAACCTACTAGTGCCGTGACCCCTTGATAAAATTTCCCAAGTTGTAGGGATCCCTAATGCTGCGTACACACGACCGGTTTTGCCGTCGGAATAAACTCCGAAGGTTTCTCCGACGGAATTCCATTCAAGCGGTCTTGCCTACACACGGTCAAACCAAAGTCCGACCAAAGTGAGACCGTCCAGAACGACTTCCGTCTCGTACTAGCTTCAGAGCATGCGTGGTTTTTGGTCCATCGGACCAGCATACAGACGATCGGTTTTCCCGATAGGAATTGGTTCCGTCAGAAATTTTTAGAACATGTTCCATTTCTAGGTCCGTCAGAATTTTCGAAAAAAAAAAAAGTCCGATGAGGCCTACACGCGATCGGAATAGACGATGAAAAGCTTCCACCATCGGACTTTTTTCTGTCGGACATTCCGCTCGTGTGTACGCGGCTATAGGGGTTGATTTACTAAAACTGGAGACTGCAAAACCTGGTGCACCTGTGCATGGCAGCCAATTAGCTTCTAACTTCAGCTTGTTTAATGAAGCTTTGACAAAAAAAAAAAAAATCTGAGTGCCGATTGGTTTCCTTAGCAGAGCTTCACCAGATTTTGCACTCTACAGTTTTAGTAAATTGACCCCATTGCATGTCTTCAGTCTTCTGGGTTGAATGATTATTCAACCTAATTGATTGGGGTCATTGTGTGATGACAGCTTCAGCATGAAGGTGTTTATTGCGGCAACTTTGCCTTTTTATTTTTACTACCTCCTGGGGAATCTTTAAAAAAAATAGCTCAGAGTAGATAGCCTAAGGGGTCTGTATGTATTTCAAGGTTTAAATTTTGTTTAACTGTACAGCACTTTTAAATGTTCTTTCATTAAAGTTTTTTTTTTTTTTTTCCTTTAATCAACCCCCTAATGAATTTTGATGTGATGAATAAAGAGATAAATGTATGTTATTTCTAGGCATTAATGCATACATTAGCATTGTTTATGTATGATAAAGATGTTGGATGCCACTTTGTATTCTGTAATCTATATAAACCAGATGTGACCTTGTCCATCCCTGACCCAGTCACCGAGATCCTCTGTGATTTCCAATAAGTCTCTAGTCTGTTCTACACACACATGGGAAAAAAGAAGATGTTTTAGGACTGTAGCATGAAATGAAGTGTAATCATGACCCCATCTAGCCATAACACACAATGCAGTATTATTAGTACTGTATGCAGAATGCTGGCCAAAAGGTTTGCATTCTAGTGCTGGGTCATTGGCTTGGTTTCCTCTGAGGAGCAATCTCCATGTGTGTACTGGCCCCATAATTGGGTGGGTTTCCTCAATACAAAATACACCCATCTGCCACTTTATTAGGTACACCTGTTCCAATTGCTTGGTAACACAAATTGCTAATTAGCCAATCACATGGCAGCAACTCAAAGCATTTAGACATCTAGACGTTGGTGAAGACGACTTGCATGAAGTTCAAACCGAGCATCAGAATGGGGAAGAAAGGTGATTTAGGTGACTTTGAACGTGGCATGGTTGTGTGGCAATTAAAACAAGTGGCCATGAAAAGACACACTATACTGCTGTGCTTTCATGCTGTGCAGATGGTACTAAACTGCCTCCTATGCTTATTTTCAAGAGAAAAACCTATCCTAAAGAGACCATACCACCTGGCATTATTGTGCAAGTTCAAGAAAAGAGATGGATGAATGAAGACATTATGGCCATTTGGTTTGCAAAGGTTTGGTCCAGAAGACCTGGAGGGCTCTTAAAGAAGCCAGCTCTGCTTGTCTTTGATCAATTCCGAGCACATTTAACAGAAAAGACTAAAAGGGTTGCATCCGATTTGCGAACACACCTAGCAGTTATTCCTGGTGGACTTACAGGTCAGCTACAGCCAATAGATGTCTCAATCAACAAGTCCTGATGAGAGAAGAATGGAGTAGATGGATGCAAAAAGCAGGTGATAACTTGACACCGGCAGGAAGAGTGAAAAAACCAACCATTACTGAGGTCTGCAATTGGGTCCTTAACTCATGGTATGGCGTCAAACAAGAGGTGATTGTGAAGTCCTTCAAGAAATGTGGAATCAGCAATGAAATGGACGGAACTGAGGATGATCTCACATATATAGACAGTGACTCAGCAGTGATGCACAAGAAGCTGAAGAAATTCTGTCTGGCACTAGTGATGAAGAAGAGAACATTGATGCAACAGAGGCTGAATAAAGTGAAATGCTGCATAATATGCTGGTATGTAAACTTTACCTGCGGTAATTACTAAATAAAACTATGTTCTGTTTTACCTGTTTAAAATATTGATTTCTTAATTTTGGGTTGGAAAAGTGGGGGGCGTCTTATACATGGGGGCGTCTTATACACAGAAAAATACGGTATCTTTAGTGGTTTCATTGGAAGAGATACATAAATTGCATATCGAAACAAGGGTTCGGCAACAGGAGAATCCAAAGACCAGGCAAGGTGTTCAGGAACACACAAGGCAAGGTGAAAGAGCAGGAGCCAGATAGCAAGATGCTATTACAAGTCCAGAGCTCTAGGTTTGTGATGCTCAAAAAAAAGTACAACAGCATTTAAGTTAATTGGTTGTGTGGCCACAGACCAGTCAGTGCACAGTAGGCTAGGCGGGCAGAGCCAACCCATTACCTAGCTCCCGAGAGTAGTGGTGCTACCAGCCAATGGATATGGCTGGTGTTCCCATCAGAGAAACGTTGCCCTAGAGCAGTGGTTCTCAACCTCACTGGTGCCGTGACCCCTTGATAACATTTCCCAAGTTGTGGGGACCCCTAACAGTAAAATTATTTTCATAGCGTGGGTTGTCAGCACCCAAGGCAAGACAAGTAATTTGCACCCCTAGCCCACGGACATTTAGCGCTCCCGGAGTCCCTTCCACTCGTACCGTATTAAAACTTCTTATGGTACATTTTAGGATGTACCACTCTTTCTCTTTGTTCTTCTTTCCACTATCCTAATTTCTTGTTTTTTTTCCCCATCCCTCTCTCTAGCCGTGTTTCTTATGCCCCGTACACATGATCGGACTTTCCGCCAACAAAATCCTGGATTTTTTTCCGAAGGATGTTGGCTCAAACTTGTCTTGCATACAGTACACACGGTCACACAAATGTTGGCCAACAATTATGAATGTGGGAACGCGGTGACATACAAGACGTACAACGAGCCTAGAAAAAGGAAGTTCAATAGCCAGTGCGGCTCCTTCTGCTTGATTCTGAGCATGTGTGAACTTTTGTGCGACGGACTTGTGTACACACGATTGGGCTTTTCGACAACAAAGTTTTCTTGGCGGAAAATTTAAGAACCTGTTAAGAAACATTTGTTGGCGAAAAGTTTGACAGCAAATGTTTGATGGAGCTTACACACGGTCGGACTTTCCGTCAACAAGCTCACATCCAACATTTCCCGTTGGAAAATCCGACCGTGTGTACGCGGCATTATTCTTTCTCTCCCTTTTTCTTTGTTCTAACCCCTCTTTTCCTCTCCCTTTCATGTATTCTCTATTTTTATTCCTTCTGTTACTCCATGGTGGGGGGGGGGTTGGGATCAGTGGCAGTGCTGGGGGGAGTTCTGATCAGCCAACTTAGGTGCTCTTGATCAAGGTCATCTGCTGATCTAAGAACTGTAGTGGGGACTTTTAATGGCAACTATAATCACAGGTAGTGTTACTCACTGTGTCTCCTGCTTTGTGGTGTCTCGTAGCAGTGACACCTATGCAGAAATCAGGAGATAGGGTCTCCTCCAGCCACTCCCACTTCACATTCCTCTCCAGTCAGCTGACCTCTAGTCTCTGGCCCCCCAGCCATGCCGTGAACTTAATGTGTGGCTGCGAAGAGGCTGAGTGGGCGGCTGCAAAGAGGCTGAGTGGGCGGCTGCGGGCTCCAGGGACAGCCCTGCTGGGCGGCTGCAAAAAGGCTGGGCGAGCCGTGTGGGCTTCAGGAACAGCCCAGGATTCAGTCACCCCTGGCAAATCATCATTCGACCCCCGAGAGGGTCCCGACCCTGGGCGGCTGCAATAAGGCTGGGAGAGCAGTGCGGACTTCAGGAACAGCCCAGGATTCGGTGACCCCTGGCAAATCATCATTAGACCCCCGAGGGGGTCCCGACCCCCAGGTTGAGAACCACTGCTCTAGAGCTTCCAGGCAGGAGAGATTTATATAATCATAATGAAAGTTTGGGGATATTTATATTATTCATAGACACATGTATACAAATATCTACATTTTTATTTTTTTTACATATAAAAAGAGAAGAGAAGACATCTGTCCCCTGAGTTAAAAACATTACAGAAAGAACAGCTTACTGCATATTAAACATCATGGATTTTTACAATCTCATGCATGCCAAGTATCATAGATTATCTTTTGCACATGTGATATTAATCCAACATGTTTCTTGCATAGCTCCCAACTGTCCCTGATTTCGAGGGACTGTCCCTGATTTGGAGCAACGTCCCTCTGTCCCTCTTTCCTCCTTATTTGTCCCTCATTTTGGTCTGATCTATATATAGTTGTATATAAAATGTACTTTTTATCTTTCAAAAAGTGTTTCCCAGTGCTAAACCTTTCATCCAATTGCTAAATTTCTTCCTTTGTAAATTTCAACAGACAATATAAAGAAATAGTAGTGGTTAAAAAAGCACATGTGGGTTTAACAATTTTTTTTTTGTATAATTCGCCTTTAAAGGGGCGTGACAGGGGGTGGGTCCTATGCTTACATACTTTTGCTAATAGGTGTCCCTCCTTCCCATCTCAGAAAGTTGGGAGGTGTGTTCTTGGAACAATGTCTACTTTTTCAAGACTGTATATGCAGTTCAGATAACAAATATTCTCATACCATGGAACTGCATATGCATCCCTGAAAAAGTGGACTTTCTTCCGAGAAACATGTTGGATAATAAAAAAAATCACCATATGCACGATAATCGTTGAAGCTTGCTATGTTACTATGGGATTGTAATAAAAAAACATGATATTTAGTATGCAGATTGGTAACTGTTTTTTTCACTGATGATTTTAACCAAGGAGACTTGTATACATCAGAGGCGGACCGACAGCTCATGGGGCCCCCGGGCAATAGGAGATTATGGGGACCCCAGGCAATCAGAGAGATACATGTACACACAGTACACACAGACATGTTTTTTTCGGCTGAGAAGGTACTGGATAGGTAGGGCAGCTATAATCTCGGGATTTTTAGACCAAAAGGATGTCGGTAAGGGACATTTCGGAGACAGATGTAAAAAAAACACAGATTTATACATACTGTCCCTGGTTTTACTGAGGCTGGCAACCCTGATGGGGCCCCCTAGTGGCCCAGGGCCCTCGGGCAGTGCCAGAGTGGCTCAATGGTTAGTCCGCCCCTGGTATACATCTTCTCTTTCCTTCATATACTGTATGTAAAAAATACAGAACCTGAGGTATTTGTATAGCTGTGTCTATGTTTAAAGCTTACTTATCATATCAAACATTTCTTTATAATTTGATAAATAAGGTTCTGTATAAAGGGTGTTCGGAATGTGAGACATGTTCACGTTGCTCAGTCCCTTACTCAGCCTCTCTCCTGTACAACCAGGCCCACCTCTGGCAGTAATGCTACCAGAAGCTACTCTTCTGATCGCTGCCTGTTTTGACCTTGGACTCTCTCTGCATTTTGCTTCATCTGCTGCCTGCCCTGACCTGAAACTGTCTTTGGATCATGCTTCGTCTGCTGCCTGCCATGACCTTGGACCGTCTGTCAGGGCTGGGCTCAGCCCTTGCTTGTCTGAGCTGGCCGCTCAGCTGTCGGCTAATTGCCAGCTCCTATCTCTCCACAGTTACTCAGCTGTTGATGATATCCTGCTCGTCAGTCCTGCCTACTTAAGCCATCCAGCCCAGAGGATCTCTGCCTTCGCCTTAGTCAACATCACAGAGACGCTCTCCTGCATCCCTGTTAGAAGACTTGGTTGGCTGACATCCCTTCTGGCTCCAGATCCTGTTTGCTGGTTTACTACGCTCATCTCCGGCTCCCTGACGTTCGGCTTGTCTGACTATCCGTTCCGGTTCCTGAACTCTGGCTATGTTTTGACTACGTTTGTTCTATTTACTTTTATTATTAAACAAGTGTGATTTAACTGTACTTCTGTCTCGGTCTGATTTCATGGTTTCTGACACCGTCTCTGGATTATGTTTCATCTCCTGCCTGTCCTGACTCGAACTGAGTATGTATTATGCTTCATCTACTGCCTGTCATGACCACAGATTGCCTCTGGACGATGCTTTTCCAAACACATATCAAGAAATAAAAGAAAAAATGGCCTGAGAGATTTGTTTAGTGTGGCTAAGTAAGTTCTATAAAGTTCATGTAAGGAGAAATAATCCGTTTGAATTAACAATCTTGATACACTTTTGGAAGCGCCTCAGAACAGACAGAAGAATTTTCTGTAATCATAAGAAAAGAACACTAGGGGCACCCAGCTAAGTGTAGCAATAGAAAAACATAATAAATAAAAAGTCAATAAACAACTTACAAAGGTAAGAAAATATGGCACCTATTATAAACACATGATGGTACAGATCCCATGTGGATGGATGGCAAATTCCAGGAAACAGCCTCACTGCCACTGGACAGGTGGAAGAAACCAGGAAGCAAGCTTAAAACCAGGGACCAGGAAGCCAAGGATCTCGGGGGAGGGTAGGGTTGAACCAAAAGTGATGTCATACATTGTAGGAGAGCAAAAGGGGTGTGGCTACATGTTTCAGAGCTGCCCAGGCTACTTTCTCAAACCTTGAGGCTGCAGTTGCTCTCTATGCCTTCAATAATATGTTCATGCTGGATCTAGTAACATTGTCTGCCTCCCACCAGCAGGGGAGCAGACGAGAAAGGAGCTCCATAGACTTGTAAACTGGCCGCACTGGATTGTGAGAGATGAAGTCCTGAATAGGAACCATGCTGTGGAGTCTTATGGACCATTGAAATGCAGTACCGCCATAGAAACAGTGTGAGGGAGGAGGAAAGGCTGTATTTTCCAAGCTGCAGTCCAAGGAACTTCCTCTTTTGGCACAAGGTGAGCAGAGTGAGCACCCCTGCCTTTCTGGGTGTGCACCCACCTGACACAAGACTGTGAGTTAAGCCAGAGAGGGTCCGGCATGCTGGGGACCACAGGAAGAGAGAATCGGAGTGCACAGAGGTTGATGACTGAGCTATTGGCCATACAAAGACCTTTGCTGCAGAGAGACCAGAGGGCTGTATACCTGTGGGCTGAGGACCAGAGCCATTGGAGGCCGATCCAGAGAACGTCTGAACAACGGGCTGCTGCTGCCATATCTTGGGGATTGGGGAGACGACAGTACTGCCATTGACCTGTCATTGCTAGTAAAGACTGAGCAATTAGCGACTGTACATTTAACTAGGAATGTACTTATGTGCACCATCATAAAGACTGGGCCCCAAAGTTAGCCGGCTGAAGAACTAGGGCAAAGGGCTGTCTCTTCAGACAAACTGCTTTGCAAGGACTTCAATCACTGCCTAAAGTAATGGGTGCCATTGCAGTAGACCTGGGCCTTAGCAGTCATCCCTAGAGTGCACTCTAGCAGCATAGTACACTGGTTGCAGGAAGGTTATGACAGTATCATTTACCATTGCTGTTAATGTTATCTGTGCCACTGCTTAAAGAGGAAGTAAACTCCCCTTGATTGTTTGTACCTATAGGTAAGCCTATAATAAGGCTTACCTTAGAACAATGCCCTGAATCAGCGTCGGCACTTTGAGTTCACGGCCGACATCTTCCACCGGAGTTACTTCCGGGTTCACGGCTCCAGCACTGTGATCGGCGCATGAGCACGAGTTCTAAAGAAAGGGCACCAGCGGCCAGGTTTCTTCAGTGTGCATGTGCCGATGACGTCGGCAGCAGCGCATATACTGAATATCTCCTAAACTGTGCAAGTCTAGGAGATATTCACAGTATCTACAGGTAAGCCTTATTATGGGCTTACCTGTAGGTAAAAGTGGTGTAACAGGGTTTACAACCGCTTTAAGTATAATTTTATTTTAATAATTTCCCTTTGGGTATAATAAAGTATTCCAATGCCCCGTACACACGATAGGATTTTCCGACAACAAAATCCATGTTTTTTTTTCCGACTGATGTTGGCTCAAACCTGTCTTGCATACACACAGTCACACAAATCTTATCAGAAATTCCGAACGCCAAGAACGTGGTGACGTACAACACGTACGACGAGCCGAGAAAAATGAAGTTCAATAGCCGGTGCGGCTCTTCTGCTTAAATCAGAGCATGAGTGGAACTTTGTGCGTCGAAATTGTGTACACACGATCGGAATTTACACGAACGGATTTTGTTGTCAGAAAATTTGAGAACCAGATCTCAAATTTTGTGTGACGGAAATTCCGATGGAAAATGTCCGATGGAGTCTACACACGGTCGGAATTTCCGATAGAAAGCTCCCATCGAACATTTTCCGTCGGAAAATCCGACCGTGTGTACGGGGCATAAATCTGAATTTTAGGCGCCAAAAACCAGCCCCTTATTATCTTCATTATTTACACAATTTTATGTTTAAACGGTAAAATCAAAAATGTAAATAACAGTCAAAAAGAGTATAAAAACAAAAAAAATGGAATACAAAGAACAAAGTAAAATAGACTAAATCACCCCAAATGTTCAATTTTCCTATGCAGCCAAATGAGTGAAATTGAGAGTTTCTACGAAATTGTATTTCGCAAAAATGACTTCCCTCATCCCTAGTTGCCACCTTCTGCGGCAATTAGAGAATTATGCAGGTGCTAAACCTTTCATCCAATTTCTAATTTGCTGCATATGTAAATTTTAAAGCCAGTATAAAGGGATAATAGTGGTAAAAAAAGCATTTATGGGTTTAACTAATCATTTTTTTTATAATTCTCCTTTAAGGGGGCGTGGCAAGGGGTGTTTCCTATATTTACATACTTTTGCTACCCTGTTTCCCCGAAAATAAGACCTAGCGTGATTGTCGTGATAGCTGCAATATAAGCCCTCACTGACAATCACGCTAGGTCTTATTTTCTGGGGAAACAGGGTAGTTGGTGTCCCTCATTCCCATCTCAAAAAGTTGGGAGGTATGCCGCTATGATCTGTCTGCATTACATAGGGAAGTACAGCGACCCAGTGGTGAAATATTTGGGTGTAAAATAAGATATGTAATGAAAATAGGAAGATTTTATTGAAATATTTAACTAGCCATAAAAAGCAAAATATAAGCAAATTAAAACGGAGCTCCACCCAAAAGGGGAAGCTCCACTTGTTTGACTCCTCCTCCCCGCACTGCGACATTTGGCACCTTTCGAGAGGGAGGGTACCTGGTTTTCATAGGTACCCACTCCCACTTCCTGCTGAGCTCGCCACGGCGAACTCAGTCGGAAGTTTGGCCCTCTCCTCCTTCCCCCGCCGCCGGGTCATTCACAAAGTGCAACTTCGCGCATGGGCAGTAGGGAACCGGTTGTGAAGTCGCAAGGATTCAATGCCAGTTTCCCTTAGCCGAGATGGCGGCTGCAGAACCCGGGAGCCGGATGAAAAATCGGCTCAGCTAAAGACACCGCTGGATTAGTGGACAGGTAAGTGTCCTAATAATAAAAGTCAGCAGCTACAGTATTTGTAGCTGCTGACTTAAATTTTTTTTCTGAAAGAGCCTGGAGCGCCGCTTTAAAGGAGTTTGAGGTATTCACCTCCATGCTGTAGCATCAATATTATGCTGCAGCTGTCCCCCATTGGCTCTGAACCCGAGAACTGAGTGATCACATGACTACTGATCACTCAGTTCTCTGTCTTCTTGGAGCGGAGAGCAGTGACTGTCAGTCACCGATTTCCGCTTAACCCCTTTCAGAGCTCACTGGACCTCAGGGCTGGGGAGGGGGTGGGTGCAGCTGGCTCAGGCTCTCAGCGGCTCTCTGAAAGGCTGAGCCAGCTGCCGATCAGGTATCTGGCTGGATACCGACAATATGGTCAGGATCCTTCCAGAGCCTGGAGCTGCTCTGTGATACTGCCAGCTGATTCTGGGTCACAGGAGAGCAAAAGTAAGGGCATCGCTGTGACCCAGAAGAGGAGTATGGCTAAAAAACCTTTGGCCATACTTCTCTTTTAAGCTTGTAACAGCGGCATATCATCTTTAGCAAGATAGCTGTGATGACTTCTGCATGTCTTAAGGGATGCAAGGAGTGTGTCATGCTTCTTATTACCACACTGATCATGTGATCTGCCTAGACCCTCCCACCAGCATGGCTTCTTTTAGTATCCACAGGACAGGAGCGGGTAAGGATTTGCAATAGGGATTCCTAATTTTGAAATATATACAATTAACCCGAAGAAGATTTTCCATCTCCGCGAAAGCGGGTTTCACTTTAAATACTCTTCTCATTCCCCCCCCCCCCCCGTTAAAACATCTTGGATATTTTCCACATCCATTTTCTCGGCTTTGTGTCGGCGATTATGAAGGAGCCGCGCAGAAAGATGAGAAGGCGGCATCGACTTTCCTGCAGCACAATTCACAGAACGCCTTGGTGGAGCAATTTATAATTTGCATCGATTAGCAACGTTTACTTAATCAATAACACATTAAAGTAAATAAATAGGATGCATTGGCAAATCTAGTAATTATAACAATGCAGCAACACAAAACAAAAATGATCGCGATGGTCCAAAGAAAACGAAGTGTAAATAATTAGCGGCGGTATAGACGCGGCGGGTGGGCGGGGGTCGAGGGGGGTGCTGCGAGGAGAAGGACGCAGCGGAGTGTTAAAGGACGGTGGTTGTACGCCTCGTGTTTTGTAACGCTGACCTTGGACTAAATACATTCACCTCCTTCTGAGCCCAGGGAGCAGAACCTCGTTATCATTCTCGGCACAAAGACGTGACAAAGGAACCATAGAAGCCGGGGACATTTTGGCTTGCTGAGGAACAACTCATGATAAATATGTAAAAAATACATTGTGTGTTCTTTTACAAGCCACAAAAATATTAAACATTTTGCAGAATTGCCTGAATTCAGGCTCTATAAAGCTGGTCACATTGTGGCTATACCGGCCAATATGCATTCCTAGGGCCTGTCTGATTGGATATCATTTAAAAAGATCACTGGACATATTTGTAATCAATGGGCGTGACCGCCCGCTGTGGTTGTCACGGGTGACGGCACATATTTTACAGTCACTGAATTGCAGGATTGGTATCCACCCTAGCACTGGTTTGGGGTAACTGGGTAGCATGAACAGCAATATTGAGAATCCTGGATGGTTGCTATTGACAACGACACTTGTTAAAAGCTGAATTGCAGGCAAACACACTTTCCCTTTCCCTTAGTTAATTCCTCAATATAACAGGACAAGCAAAGTCCCCCTTTTCTGCATTGCTAGGGGCTATGGCCAGCAGGTTACCCGTGACAGTGGATCTAGGTGGGACCTCTGTTGCCTCCCCCTGGCTTCTGGAATCTTCCTGAAGGTTCCAGAACTTAGAGGGAGGAGGGTCAGAGAGCAAGGCCTGAATATTTATGGGATCTCTACCAATCCCTGGTGAAGGATGGTCCAGAAGGTGGAGAGGTGGCCTCTAAATAGTCAGCAGCATGGCCTTGTGGAGAGAGAGCCCAGGATCCAGAGGCCTGGAGGGGACATCTGTGCTTGGGGGTTCTACCTCCAGGCAGGGAAGTGACAGAGAGGAAGTGTGCTGAGAGAGGAAAGAGAAGAAGCAGAGAGAGGAACTCTCACCCCTCCTTCGGGCTTCAGCCAATCTTGACTGAGACACCCTGGAAGCAAGTGGGACCTGTTCAGCATGAGGCCTGTGCAGAAGTTGCCACCTTTTCTACAGGACTTACAAGGGACTGAGTGAGTAACCTCTTTATATTAACCACCCAATCCCTATAGGGGGGAGGCAGCCAGGCGCAATACCCAGCTTGCTATCTAGGATGGACTTCTACGGCCGAAAAAGAGGAACACAAAAGAGGGAGGAAGGAGGAATGCTGCTCACCCCTAATGATCAGAGCAAAATTGGAAGGAGGGTTTCCCCAGATGGGGTTTTTAGGCAGCAAAATTAAAGTATTGAACCAATGTTTATAAAAAAGATTTATATTTTATTGTACAAAAGTTACTTCAACACAACGGTTAAAAAAATGAGCTCCATTATAGAGTGTCTACAAGTCTCGTGACATCCAACACGTATGATACAGACATATTTTCATAACAACAGGGTATATATATTGTCAATATCAGAAAAATGGACCTGACACGTTTCGACCTAAATATCCCAGGTCTTCTTCAGAGGTCAGTCTGCTAAAAATATACAACAAAAGTACATATGTCAGGACTTGATTACATGTGTTTTTAGAAAAGATGTACTATATTCTATATAGCATAGTTACCCAATAGTGCGTGTCCTAAGACGATAAGTTTCCTATAAAAAGGTCCCCTTAAAATCAAAAATTGCCTGCTCACGTTCCCCCAGAGGTCCTATGGCGCCTCCGCTGGCGCAGCCTCCAACACCAGGGCAAAATACCAAAGATGTGGCTTACACGGCCAACCTTCACCCCTGCTTTGGAAGATTCTATGATGAAGTCCAAGTGCTGGGATCAGTGCTGGAGGTGTTTTACCAGTCTGTCAGAAGTAGCTTCCCGTGGAAACACAAGAGGAGTTTTGTGCTAAGAAGACAGAGTTAGCTACAGTTGTCCTCAAAATTCTACTACAATTCAGTTCTGGGCATCCTATACCTCCCTAACCCCATCCAAGTTAATTTCCCTAATAAATTAACAAAACAAAATCCTTAGACTGTTTTTCTGACTACCGTGTGCCTGCGGATAAAAGCTTGTTGCCTGGCTGTGCAGACAAATGGGGACCCAAAGTCTAGCGGCTCCTAAGGGGGCAGCGCTACATACGGTATTTGACTATCCCTCAACCAATTTATCCATGCGTCTATATTTATTTGATCTGCGCCAGTGGTCCTCCTGCACTCTGTGGCCATTGTGACTAATAAAATTCGAAGCTCCGTAATTGATTATCACAGCCCGCACATATACCAGCATATCCGAACAAGCAACATTCACCAACTATGAGAATATATTAACATCAGTGATTTCTTAATTCCTATCCTTCTCTTTATTTAAAGAAAAAAAATCATGGTGCGGCATTCAAAAATCCAAGCATTCAAGTTGACAACCCACAGAACTGTCATTACAAGTCTGCACGGTCATTAGCAAGAGACGTACTTGGCGTTTTCCAAACTATATCTATTAGTTCTTTAGATAAAAGGTTCACACTGCTCATCCCCTACCGTGTTCCATCAACATTTCCCGACCACTGTGGGTGACATTCGGAAATTTCTGCCATTGCGGGGGGGAGGGGGGGGGCTGCACTCAGTGTGTCGCTTTTTATACCATTTTAGCGAAAAGCCTCTTTTATTTTTCCCCCCCCCCGGATGAAACAGCCGTGTGTTTAACTTGTCACTCTGCTTCTCATTATTTACAGATATCCTTTAAACAAGAATGTCTTTATGTTGGCACAGCTTTAAGTCGGGTTTTAAGGTCATTTTGGCGTTTTCTATATCAATGAGACGTTTGGTTTGCAGCTCAGAATATCTTTATTCATAAATTATCGGTGGGAGAATCAGCAGATGACAATTTCTTCCTTTTGCCGGCAGGTTCTTTTGTGCGTGCCGTGATTTGTGGACGTCAGGAACATATGAGATGAGAAAGCCTTGGAGATGGTGGGAAATGCTGTTTGCGGAGATAAGAAGATGGAGTTTGGGAACTTGTGGCATTTTGACAAAATAAAATAAAGTCATCACTTGTGTGGAGATGTTTAGGATGTCCTAGTTTGTCAAGACCAAATAAATCAAGAAATTTTCGGCCCAAAAACAGGCTGATTTCAAATTTTAATACCTCTTGTAAAACGGGAACATGAGATACAAATGTGAACGTTTTTGCTTTGATATACAGTGGGGATGGAAAGTATTCAGACCCCCTTAAATTTTTCACTTGTTATATTGCAGCCATTTGCTAAAATCATTTAAGTTCATTTTTTTTCCTCATTAATGTACACACAGCACCCCATATTGTACACACAGCACCCCATATTGCACACACAGCACCCCATATTGTACACACAGCACCCCATATTGTACACACAGCACCCCATATTGTACACACAGCACCCCATATTGACAGAAAAAGACAGAATTGTTGACATTTTTGCAGATTTATTAAAAAAGAAAAACTGAAATATCACATGGTCCTAAGTATTCAGACACTTTGCTCAGTATTTAGTAGAAGCACCCTTTTGATCTAATACAGCCATGAGTCTTTTTGGGAAAGATGCAACACGTTTTTCACACCTGGATTTGGGGATCCTCTGCCATTCCTCCTTGCAGATCCTCTCCAGTTCTGTCAGGTTGGATGGTAAACGTTGGTGGACGGCCATTTGTAGGTCTCTCCAGAGATGCTCAATTGGGTTTAAGTCAGGGCTCTGGCTGGGCCATTCAAGAACAGTCACGGAATTGTTGTGAAGCCACTCCTTCGTTATTTTAGCTGTGTGCTTAGGGGGTCTGAATACTTTCCGTCCCCACTGTACGTGTTGTTAAAACATTATACCGTGCCAGAGGAGCTTACACTTTAGGCACTTAAAGTGGAGTTCCACCCACTTTTACAACTCTTCAGCATCCCTCACTAAACTGCGCACTGTAAACGAATTGGATATTTTTAATTTTTTTTTTCTCAGCACTTACTGTATATCTGCTTTATTAATTTTTCACTTCCTCCTCCCTGGCCGCGGCCCATCGCATCATTTCCTGTTTGCAATGCCTTCTGGGAAGGAACGGCAACTTCCTCTGACACTGCTGTTGCTATGGAAACCTGACCTGAAACCTATTACACTGCTTGTGCTGCACTGAGCATGTGCGAGATCTGCAAGGATGAGATCCAGGAAGAAAAACAGTCTGGCTTCAGATGCCCAGACTCAAGATGGCCACGGCCTGCTGTAAGTTTATAAAATAGCAAAACTACTGCTATAAACTAACAAAACAGACCTTAGTTTACAGACTAACTTTACTAGAATACATAAAGCTTGTGTATTATAGGGGTATTTTTATTTAAAAAAGTACAATTTCAGCCGGAACACCACTTTAAGGACCAGACCTAATTTTTCAAACTTGTTATTTAAGTTAAAGTTAAAGTTAAAATCATTTTTTTTGCTAGAAAATTACTTAGAACCCCCAAACACTATATATATATATTTTTTTTTTTTCAGACACCCTAGAGAATAAAATGGCGGTCGTTGCAATACTTTATGTCACACCGTGTTTGCGCAGCGGTCTTACAATCGCAATTTTTGGGGAAAAAATACACTTTTTTACAGTAAAGTAAGCCCATTTTTTTTTAAAATATTGTGAAAGATAATGTTACGCCGAGTAAATTGATACCCAACATGTTATGCTTCAAAATTGCGCCCGCTTGTGTTTTGGCGACAAACTTTGACCCTTAAAAATCTCCATAGGCGACATTTAAAAATTTCTACAGGTTACAAGTTTTGAGTTACAGAGGAGGACTTTTGCTAGAATTATTGCTCTACCTCTAACGGTCGCAGCATCACCACACATGTGTGGTTTGAACACTGTTTTCATATGCGGGCACGACTTACATATGCGTGCGCTTCTGCGCGCGAATTCGGCAGGACGGAGCACGTTAAAATATTTTTTTTCTGATTGATTTTACTTTTTATTTTTTATTTTTACACTGTCCTTTAAAAAAAAAAAAAAAAAAAATTTGGGTTAATTTTATTCCTATTACAAGGAATGTAAACATCCCTTGTAATGGAAAAAAAGCATGATAGGACCTCTTAAATATGAGATCTGAGGTCAAAAAGAGCTCAGATCTCACATTTAAACCTAAATGCAATAACAATTTTTTATTTTTTTATTTTTTATTCTTTTTTTTTTTTAAATTCCCCTTTAAGACCATTGGGCGGAAATGACGTTTGACACCGTTTCGGTCATCCAATGTTATGGAGCCGAGTGGGGGCCATCTTTCCCTCACTCGATTTCATGCCTCTGAAGGTAAAGGATCGGACCGTCTCCGCTCGGTCTCCAGTAAGCAGCGGAGACAACCGCAGCACGGCAGGGGGAGTTCACCTCTCCCGCCAACGATAAAAATTATCTTGCAGTGAGTCCGCCATGGAGACCACTTTTCTCTGAAAGCGGACCGTCTGCCGATAAAGAAAATACTGGGGTTGTAGCAGCTACCTGCTGCCATAACCCCGGTATTCTATGTCAAAATACAGACGTACAATGACGGCGGTTTGCGGGAAGTAGTTTAATATGCCCACCACAGTCATATACTATTTTTATGCATGGGGGGCCCATAATCACAGCAAGGACAGGGGGGGGGGGATGCTGTGTTGGGGGCGCAATGGTGATTTGGCCATTACTGCTTTGACAGGAGTAACTGCAGTGTCACTCCTGTCAGAAGGAGCAGCGGCTGGCTACTGTTGAAGAGAGGTTTCAGCTTTCTCCTCCCTGCAGGGGGGCGGAAGAGAGCTGGCGCTGAGACTGGGAACTCACCTCAGTCACAGTGCGGGAAAGGAAGGGAGAGCTGCCTTCATTGCAGGTGGGAACAGCATTTGTGATCTGATGTATTGGGGTACAGTGATGGGGGAACCTGCTGTATGGGCACACTGTGATGGGGATCCTGATGTATGGGGACACCTGATGTGAGGGACTGTGATGGGGACACCTGATGTATATGGGTACTGGGATGGGGGAACCTGATGTATGAGGGTATTGTGATGGGGACACCTGATGTATATAGGTTCTGAGATAGGGGAACCTGATATAAGCACCACAGTGATGGGGACACCTGATGTATATGGACACTGGGATGGGGGAACCTGATGTATGGGTGCAGTGTGATGGGGGCATCTGATGTATATGGGTACTGGGATGGGGGAACCTGATGTATGAGGGTATTGTGATGGGGACACCTAATGTATATAGGTTCTGGGATAGGGGAACCTAATGTAAGGGGCACAGTGATGGGGACACCTGATGTATCTGGACACTGGGATGGGGGAACCTGATGTATGGGGACAGTATGATGGGGACACCTGATGTATATGGACACTGGGATGGGGGAACCTGATGTATGAGCTTATTGTGATGGGGACACCTGATGTATATGGACACTGGGATGGGGGAACCTGATGTATGGGGGCAGTGTGATGGGGACACCTGATGTATATGGACACTGGGATGGGGGAACCTGATGTATGGGGGCAGTGTGATGGGGACACCTGATGTATATGGACACTGGGATGGGGGAACCTGATGTATGGGGGCAGTGTGATGGGGACATCTGATGTATATGGACACTGGGATGGGGGGACCTGATGTATAGGGGCAGTGTGATGGGGGCACCTGATGTATATGGTTACTAGGATGGGGGAACCTGATGTATGAGGGTATTGTGATGGGGACACCTAATGTATATAGGTTCTGGGATAGGGTAACCTGATGTAAGGGGCACAGTGATGGGGACACCTGATGTATATGGACACTGGGATGGGGGAACCTGATGTATGGGGGCAGTGTGATGGGGACACCTGATGTATATGGACACTGGGATGGGGGAACCTGATGTATGGGGGCAGTGTGATGGGGACACCTGATGTATATGGGTACTGGTATGGGGGAACCTGATGTATGGGGGCAGTGTCATGGGGACACCTGATGTATATGGACACTGGGATGGGGGAACCTGATGTATGAGGGTATTGTGATGGGGGCACCTGATGTTTATGGACACTGGCATAGGGAAACCTGATGTATGAGGGCAGTGTGACGGGGACACCTGATGTATATGGGTACTGGTATGGGGGAACCTGATGCATGAGGGTATTGTGATGGGGACACCTGATGTATATAGGTTCTGGGATAGGGGAACTTGATGTAAGGGGCACAGTGTAATGGGGACCCCTGATGCATATGGACACTAGGATGGGGGAACCTGTTGTAAATGGGCATTGGGATGGGGGAACCTAATGTAAAGGGACACTGAAATGGGGATGCCTGATGTGGGTGCTGTGATAGGGGGACCTGATATAAGGGGGCACAGTGATGGGGGCACCAGATGTAAGAAGGTACTGTGATGGGGACACCTGATACAGACTGATAGGGGCCCCAGTGCATTACTTTGCTCAGGGGCCCATAATGCTATTAAGATGGCACTGCTGCTGAATAGGGAACACTGAGCACCAGTTTCTATACTAGGGCTAATTTAACCAATGACATACAGTAAGCACAAGGTAACTTTATACTCAACTAAGGACAGTTAACTTACCAGTATGTATTTGGATTGTGGGAATAAATAGGAGGACAAGAACAATACAATCCCTTGCAAACAAAGAGAAGCTGGAAACTGAATTTGGGATCTCATTGCAGCAGAGCTACAGTGCCAACCATGAACCCTTCTTCATTCACATCTCCAGTAAAATACTGTGAAAGAAATGTTAAACTCTGTAAATACATTTATTTGATTTTGTATTCTTTGTTCACTGCAGCCAACATCACTGGCGTATTATTGTTTGAACCAGATGGACTTGTGTCTTTTTTTCAACCTGACTAACTATGTAATAATACACTAACTCTTCTGCCACGTACTCACGTTCCTAGGGCTCTGAGAAGAAACTAGCCCACCTGCAATTGTAATGTCAATGTGATATCTACTGTAGGTAAGCATGGTTATAAAAAAAAAAAAAAAAATCTCAAATGCGTAGAAAAATCAGAACAGGTATATGGAAAGATTCTAGATGTACCTTGTTGTGTCCGTTGCCCACTGCAGTAGTTATTATTAATTTGGAAGCACTGATCAAAATTAGGATAGTCGTTGCCTATGTAAAAAAAATGAAGACAAGCACCTACAATTTCATGTTAGCCGTGTACCTCCAATAACAGTTAATTAGTATTAGTATATGATGTGAACGGAGCGTTCCTGACACTTTAAATGCTGGAAATGAATCGGACGTATTTGCTCGGCCTTGATGTGTCGCTTGTTTATGCTTTGCTTATTGCCCTATAAGTGATGATTACAGTTAATTCTGTCAATAGAAAATGGGCTTTTAATGTGTTAATTTGCCAGTTAGTGCTCTGTCCAATCTAATTAGCCCCCACTGATTGGCGCTTTCTCTCCTCGAATGCCGTTCCCCGCCTGACATTGCGACGAACAAACAGACGTGGCTCTGATTGCACGGATAGATGTAGTGGAAAATATATTATTGTTATGACAGCCCTAATGTGCTATCATATAGCGGCGGCATTTAATAGGATTGGATCGCTGTTGTTCCAATCATGCTGGGAAGGACACCGTGTCACTCTTCTCCTCTTAATGACATCTTCGGATGATTGTCTTTCACAGTGCCGTGGCATGGGGTGGCTGCTATGCTGTGGTGTCTCAAACAATTAGGATGAGGAATTTGCCTTCTTCTGGAGTCAAATGAGCCCAGCACACAACTTTGAGGGAGCGCTCCACCTAAAAACCCAACAGTCAAGCACTAAATATGATCTGGAGCAAGCTGATGGTGTCTTCTACCATTTTCTGGATTATATTCCCTAAAAAAAAATAAGTGCTTCAAAGATCTGTTCCTCTTATAGCCACCATGGTGGTCCTCTTCCTGACATCTATGGATGACTGAATCGGGAGAAAGGCCAATTGATCACTTATCTGCAAGTAAATATGTCTAATCTGCATGGAATTACACTCATCACTAATGACGTATACTTATGCCGCGTACACACGGTCGGACTTTTCAGCTACAAAAGTCCGACAGCCTGTCCAACAGACTTCCGGAGGACTTTCGGCAGACTTGCGGCGGACTTGTGGCAGACTTTCTAACGAACGGACTTGCCTACACACGACCACACAAAAGTCTGATGGATTCGTACGTGATGACGTACACCAGACTAAAATAAGGAAGTTCATAGCCAGTAGCCAATAGCTGCCCTAGCGTGGGTTTTTGTCCGTCGGACTAGCACACAGACGAGCGGATTTCGGGGTCCGTCGTAGTTACGACGTAAAGATTTGAAGCATGTTTCAAATCTAAAGTACGTCGGATTTGAGGCTAAAAAAGTACGTTGAAAGTCCGGAGAAGCCCACACACGATCGGATTACCAGCCAGCTTTAGTCCGTCAGCGTCCGTTGGACTTTTGTAGACGAAAAGTCCGACCGTGTGTACGCGGCTTTAGGCTTATGTAGTGGGGTTTGGAGATGTTAGTGATGTCATCACTTTCTAGTGATGTCATCGGTCCCTAGTGAATGGATAGGCTGCATTCTCAGTGATGTCATTGGTCTCTACTGATTGGATAGGCTGCATTCTTAATGTTATCAATAGTCTCTAGTGAATGGATAGGCTGCATTCTCCTGATGTCATAGGTCTATAGTGAATGGATAGGCTGCATTCTCCTGATGTCATAGGTCTATAGTGAATGGATAGGCTGCATTCTCCTGATGTCATAGGTCTATAGTGAATGGATAGGCTGCATTCTCCTGATGTCATAGGTCTATAGTGAATGGATAGGCTGCATTCTCCTGATGTCCTAGGTCTATAGTGAATGGATAGGCTGCATTCTCCTGATGTCATAGGTCTATAGTGAATGGATAGGCTGCATTCTCCTGATGTCATAGGTCTATAGTGAATGGATAGGCTGCATTCTCCTGATGTCATAGGTCTATAGTGAATGGATAGGCTGCATTCTCCTGATGTCATAGGTCTATAGTGAATGGATAGGCTGCATTCTCGTGATGTCATAGGTCTATAGTGAATGGATACACACCAGTCAATAGTGAATGGCTGCATTCTCTAGGATGTCATTAGTCATTAGTGAATGGATAGGGTGCATCCTCAGGGAATGTCTCCGGCCCCTAATGAATGGATAGGTTGAATTCTCAGTGATGTGACCAGTCTCTAGTGAATGGATAGGCTGCATTTTTACTGACATCACCAGTCTCTAGAGTCTAGTGAATAGCTGCATTTTCCGTGAGGTCACTGGCCTCCAGTGAATCGATAGGCTGTATTTTCTGTGATGTCACCGGTCTCTGGTAAATGGATAGGCTGCATTCTCAGTAAAATCCCCAGTGAATGGATAGGATGCATTCTCAGTAATGCCCCCAGTCCCCAGTGAATGGATAGGTTGAATTATCCGTGATGTCACAATTTTCTAGTGAATGGATAGGCTGCACTCTCAGTGATGTTACAGGTATCTAGTAAATACATAGGCTACATTTTCCATGATGTTACTGGTCTCTATTGAATGAATAGGCTGTACTTTCAGTGATGTCCCCAGTTTCTAGTGAATGGATAGGCTGCATTCTCAGTGATGTCACCAGTCTCTAGTGCAGTGGTTCTCAACCCTTCTAGTGCTGTGACCCCTTGGTAAAATTTCACAAGTTGTGGGGACCCCTAACAGTAAAATTATTTTCGTAGCATGGGTTGTCAGCATCCAAGGCAAGACAAGTAACTTGCACCCCTAACCCATGGACATTTAGCGCTCCCTGAGTCCTTTCCACTCATACACTATTAAAACCCCTTATGGTACATTTTAGGATGTACCACTCTTTCTCTTTGTTCTCCTTTCTTTCCCTTTTATCTCTCTCTCTATCCTAATTTCTTGTTTTTTTGTTTTTTTTTCCCCATCCTTCTCTAGCTGTCTTTCTTGTTCTTTCTCTCCCTTTTTCTTTGTTCCTCCCGTTCTTTTCCTCTCCCTTCCATGTATTCTCTATTTTTATTCCTTCTCTTACTCCTTGGTGGTGGGATGAGTGGCAGGCACTGCTGGCGGGGAGTTGGGATCAGTGGCAGTGCTGGAGGAAGTTCTGATCAGCCAACTTAGGTGTCCTTGATCAAGGTCATCTGCTGATCTGAGAACTGTAGTGGGGACTTTTAATGGCAACTATAGTCGCAGGTAGTATTACATACTGTGTCTCCGACTTTGTGGTGTCTCGTAGCAGTGACAACTATGCTGAAATCAGGAGATAGGGTCTCCTGCAGCCCCTCCCACTTCACATTCCTGACCAGTCAGCTGACCTCTAGTCTCTGCCCCCCCAGTCATGCCATGAACTGAATGAGCGGATGCGAAGAGGCTGAGTGGGCAGCTGCGGGCTCCAGGAACAGCCCTGCTGGGCGGCCACAAAAAGACTGGGACAGCAGTGCTGGCTTCAGGAACAGCCCAGGATTTAGTGACCCCTGGCAAATCATCATTTGACCCCTGAGGGGGTCCCGACCCCCAGGTTGAGAACCACTGCTCTAGTGAATGGATAGGCTGCACTCTTAGTGATATCCATGGTTTATAACAGCAACATTCTAAACAAAGGGCCCTTTAGACTTTAGAGGGGCTGGACTGTGACCAGTAGGAGTAGAAGATGTCTTGGCATCCAGTGGGAGTAAACAATACCTTATCTTTGGTGTCAGTGGGAGGAATTATGCCCCATCATTGGTGTCAGAGGGAGGAATAGTGTCCCATCGTTGGTGTTAGTGGGAGAAATAGTTCCTCATCATTGGTGTCAGTGGGAGGAATAGTGCCCCATCATTGGTGTCAGTGGAAGGAATAGTGCCCCATCATTAGTATCAGTGGGAGAAATAGTGCCCCATTGTTGGTGTCAATGGAAGGAATAGTGTCCCATCTTTGGCGTCATTGGGGGTATAGTGCCCCATCGTTGGTGTCAATGGAAGGAATTTTGCCCTTTCGTTGGTCTCAGTGGGAGGAATAGTGTCCCATCATTGGCGTCATTGGGGGAATAGTGCCCTATAATTGGTTTTTAATGAAAGGAATTTTGCCCTTTCATTGGTGTCAGTGGGAGGCATAGTTCCCCATTGTTGTTGTCATTGGGAGGAATAGTGGCCCCTTGTTGGTGTCAGTGGGAGAAATAGTGCCCATTGTTGGTGTCATTGGAAGGGATAATGGCCCATTGTGGATGTCAGTGGGAGGAGTAGTGCCCCGTCATTGGTGTCAGTGGAAGGAATAGTGGCCGATTGTTGGTATCAATGAAAGGAATTATGACCAATCATTGGTGTCAATGGAATGAATTGTGCTCTATCGTTGGTGTCACTGGGAGGAGTTGTGCCCTTTTGATGGTGTCAGTGGGAGGAATGGTGCCCCATTGTTGGTGTCACTGGATGGAAGTGTGTCCCAAGGGCCGGATAAAGGCAAGCAAATGGCCACATCCAGCCCCCGGGCTGCAGTTTGGAGACCGCTGGTCTATAGTATATGGATAGGCTGTATAGTTATTAGGTACTGTATATAAAAGGATATGCTGTAATAATATTCTGCTGGTTTATTTCTCCGACTCAGTAGCTTTGTTTGGAGCTCTCAGGTTTCTCACAACCTTTTAATGCCAGATTCACAGTATCAAATTAACAACTGCCTCATTAGGATGGGAAAGCCTAATAAACATGCGCCACTTTATATCACCCCTAATTAATTTATCCGCAAATCTGTATACTTAACCAAGTCTAATTAGAATTTGTTTTTTCTTTCAGATCCACCAAGATCATTTTAAACCATGGCTGAAAGGGAAGCGCAGAACACAATTTTCAAATGATTTCTGCTCTTCAATCGTTATTTGAGAACTTCAAAAATAACTCGTCATCATCATTAACTGAGAGGAATAAAGCCACTTTCTGGCAGGGCGATTTCACTTTTGCTCGCATTTTGTAGCATTTTCCAGCCAGCAGTCCAGTGTACATTTATATAAAGGAGAAAATTAATTGTTGCGAGCAAAGTCAAATCTTCGGCTTCGTGGGAGTTGCAGTGTGGCCTTTAGTATTCATACTCACAAAACAAACACATTCGAAGACCCATCCGTTTTGGTGGTGGCATCTTGGCACTGCTTGTTTTTGTTGCAGATTCTGGTATATGAGGTCTGTCCATTCTGTGAGGCCTGTGCTTGCTTTCTTCTCCTGAGGCCTTGCTACTTCAACTCTCTCTCCCGTGACTCCAGGCTGGGTCCCTAGGCTCTCTGTGCCACGGATTTGACCCCAGAAAGTGGGGAACCAGATGCTAGTGAAGGTGCCGTGTACATAACCCCCTTCAATACAAGAGTAACCATCACCGTGGCCACATCACCCGTCTCCTGGCTGGTTGGTTGCTTTGGCATGTGACAAAAACACTGTAGTCATCAGCAAAGACATTGTTACTTCTTCTGAACAGCATTCTGCTCATTAGACCTATGAACTGATTCTTCTCTAACTTCAGTGCCCTAGTTCTTTTGATATGCCATGCATGCACCCCTTTAACAGACTTACAAGCGAACAAATAAAGACAACTTCCACACAGTTCCTTTAAAAAGCTCTCTAGTGCCCAATAAAGTGATTGTACCTTAGGCAACAGGAAAATTCCTTTAAAATAGAAGTACAGTCAAAGCTTGTTTGGCTGTACTTCTCCTGTGGATCACAGGAGTGCAGTTCGTTCTGCACCCTTGTGACCCGTTTTCGCTGACATTACAGAGCCGGTTCAGGCTGGGACAAGATTGCGACAATATGGTCAGGAACTGCCCACAACCCTGGAACGGCACCTGGTTCAGCCTCTCAGTGAGCCACTGAGAGCCTGAGTCAGCCGTGCCCGCCCCCTCCACAGCCCAGTGATCCAGTGAGCGCGGAGGGGGGGGGGCAGAGCAGAGAGCGGTGACTGACAGTCACCAGCTCTTTGCTCACAGAAGGCTCAGAGAACCGAGTGATCAGTGGTCTTTGATTGCTCAGTTCTCAGTGTTAGAACTGGCGGGGACAGATGTAGCATCGGACTGATGTTGCATTCACCTAGGTACAATAAGTATGATTCTAAAAAAAAATACTGAACTTCTCTTTTAAGCAATCCTTTCAAAGAAAAAGTCATTTCAGGCAGTAAATCCAAAAGAGGCAATCAAGTCCATCTCGATCATGTGACTACTACGACAGTAAGTCATAGTGGTCACGTGATCGGGCAGGCTTTCCCGCTCCCCCTGGGCCTAATAGCCCAATTAAAAGAAAACCAGGAAAAAAAAAAAAAGAAAACCAGGCTGGGCGGGAAAGGGTTAAAAAGCAAAAAATAAAATTAGGCAAATTGAGTTTTTATCCATTTGGTTTCTTTTGTGATAAACCCTTCTCCCTGCCTGTCAGCATTTATGTACCCCGCAGTGCACATGCGCAGCTAAGCGTACATTTAGGGCACCAGCCTGGGCAGTGATGATGTGATTCCTGTGTGCGTGGGAGTGATGTCATTGCGTGTAGGCAGGTGAAGGCATTCTTCTTTCCTATGGATGGTACTGTGCCGATACTACATGGGAAGGAGAGTTTGTTAAGGGGAAATCGTTCCCTTAGACATTTCATTAGTCCTGTCTGGGAAGGTAGGTATCTAATTTGATGCCGAATTCCCAGGGAAGTTTGGGCAGCCATCTTAACGAGGGAACCTTTATAAAAGGAGATCCCATGTCATTTGGGTGAGTGAGTGGCTGGTTAGGGATAGGAACCCGCTGGTTGGAGACGGTGCTTAAAGCAGGGAAAGGTCCCTGGCAAGTAGGGACATTGTCTGTTGCTGGAAAAACTTCAGAGGATCCCTTTAGTAGGCCAATATGACATGACTATACAGAATACTGCCACTCCTCCAGTAGAAGCTGTCCTCCGGTAACATTACCATAGCTTATACAAGAGTGCTTAACATTGATAGTGTCTTGTACACCAGTGTGCCATAACCTTCTTTTATTGTAAGTGTTACAATTCCAAACTGCTACTATAAAACGAATACAGCGCTAAGGCCCAGCAGGTGTGTGATCCCTCCTGTGCCCTATATGCGGCCTGGCCGATCAAGCGGCCAAAGAGTCAGGATTTGGAAGGAAGACCGGGAGAAAATAGCAGCGCCTGTAACTGGCAGAAGCACTGACACCTCAACGCTCCTGGGGATTACTAGCCAGGTAGACTAAAAATATTATAATATTCTTTGCATACTAGCACATTATGGCTAAAAGGTCCTGGGGCCAAAAAAAAAAAATGGTGGAGATTTAAAGTGGTTGGGAGGGACCTCCAGCACACAGCCTGTGATTGCCAGCATCAGCTCTGTTCCTGTGTGCTGTGTGAAGGGGGTGTGTCCCTTCCCTCCAATCAGCTATCAGAGCTCTCCTCACAATGGGCGTGCGCAGGGGGTTTGCCGGGTGTGCCTGGACACACCCTAATCACCCCGTGAAGCACAGATTCCCCCTGCTGATATGTCACCAAAACCCCCCAACAGGGCTCCTAAAGAAAAAATGTAAAAAAATAAAATAATACAAATAGAAAAACTACTGACACCACCCACTGCGCTACTGACATCAACCTCTGCTCTACTGACACTGCCCACTGCTCTACTGACAAGTCCACTGCTCTAACACCATCCACTGCTCTACTAACACCATCCACTGATCTACTGATACCGTTCACTGCTCTACTGACACCACCCACTGCCCTACTGACATCAACCTCTGCTCTACTGACACCGTCCACTGCTCTACTGACACCGTCCACTGCTCTACTGACACCGTCCACTGCTCTACTGACACCTTCCACTGCTCTACTGACACCATCCACTGCTCTACTGACACCGTCCACTGCTCTACTGACACCGTCCACTGCTCTACTGACACCGTCCACTGCTCTACTGACACCGTCCTCTGCTCTACTGACACCGACCACTGCTCTACTGACACTATCCACTGCTCTACTGACACCGTCCTCTGCTGTACTGACACCATCCACTGCTCTACTGACACCGTCCTCTGCTCTACTGACACCGTCCACTGCTCTACTGACACCACATACTGTTCTACTGACACCATCCACTGCCCTACTGACACCGTCCTCTGCTCTACTGACACCGTTAAATGCTCTACTGACACCATCCACTGTTCTACTGACACCTTCCACTGCTCTACTGACACCATCCACTGCTCTACTAACACCATCCACTGCCCTACTGACACCGTCCACTGCTCTACTAACACCATCCACTGCTCTACTGACACCGTCCACTGCTCTACTGACACCGTCCACTGCTCTACTAATGCCATCCACTGTTCTACTGACACTGTCCTCTGCTCTACTGACACCGTCCACTGCTCTACTGACACCATCCACTGCTCTACTGACACCGTCCACTGCCCTACTGACACCGTCCACTGCCCTACTGACACCGTCCACTGCTCTACTAATGCCATCCACTGTTCTACTGACACCGTCCTCTGCTCTACTGACACCGTCCACTGGCCTACTGACACCATCCACTGCCCTACTGACACCGTCCACTGCTCTACTAACGCCATCCACTGTTCTACTGACACCGTCCTCTGCTCTACTGACACCATCCACTGCTCTACTGACACCGTCCACTGCCCTACTGACACCATCCACTGCTCTACTGACACCGTCCACTGCCCTACTGACACCGTCCACTGCCCTACTGACACCGTCCACTGCCCTACTGACACTGTCCACTGCTCTACTAACGCCATCCACTGTTCTACTGACACTGTCCACTGCTCTACTGACACCATCCACTGCTCTACTAACACCATCCACTGTTCAACTTACACCGTCCGCTGCACAACTGACACCATCCACTGCCCTACTGACACCGTCCACTGCTCTACTAACGCCATCCACTGTTCTACTGACACTGTCCACTGCTCTACTAACGCCATCCACTGCTCTACTGACACCATCCACTGCTCTACTGACACCGTCCACTGCTCTACTAACGCCATCCACTGTTCTACTGACACCATCCACTGCTCTACTGACACCGTCCTCTGCTCTACTGACACCGTCCACTGCTCTACTGACACCATCCACTACTCTACTGACACCGTCCACTGCTCTACTGACACCATCCATGTTTTAATACATTTGGGTGCACTCTCTAATGAAAAAGGTTATGCACACCTATGCTCCTCACTGAGCTCTGCAGTGTGTCATTTTAGCGCTCCGCCCCTTTTTGCTGAAAGCTCAGACAAGCTTTATAAATTCTCATGTAGAGAGGAGAAGACTGCAGATAAACAGGTACAACTTATGTAAGATGATTTGTTTCATCTCTGTGTATTCCCTGAGGCCAGTCCCTTCAATGGATATATGTAAGGGTTTACATCCACTAATTCTGCTTTAACTGATGCATACTAATTTTGGTCTAGGCATCTGGCCACCTTTGACCTTTGGTCATAAAAAAAGTTGAACAAAGGTATTGTTCCTCTTTAAATAACTAGCAATCCCTGTAATCCAGCTTCTTCTTACAAGACCGGCCCCGCCTGACATTCTGTAAGTCAAAAAGTTCAGCACTACCTGCTTGCCTTGTACATCTGTTTCATAAATTAGGAAGGAAGAACCTGTGAACAAGCAGATGGATTGTAGGTCAGGAGATCCCATCGGGCAAAAAGAAAAAAAAAAAGCCAGCACTTTCTTGGAGAAAGTATTTTGCTAGAACAACATGACACGGGTACGGGCGCAGTTGGTAACGGTTAAAGATTGATGCCGGGAGTCGGTTGCAGCTCGATTATTAACTTGTCGGGTGTGAAAGGTTGGAAGAAACATGGCTTCGCCATATGCTCCACACGCTTTGGGCAAGAACCATATGATCGTCTCAATCTGTAATTCACTGCTGTCAGGTGTCCTACTTTTTCCTCCGGGGACTCCGACTACCTCAAACAGCCCTATAACTTACTGCTAGGATAATTACTTCATGATTAAAGAAGGACTCTGGTCTAATTAAAACTTACTATGTTGTTTTGAAGACCTGCACAAATCTCCATGACCAACCACATATTTTACTTTCTTTAACTACTTTAAGTTTACTATTATAGTTGTTTACATGCTTAAATCAGTATTTTTTGCTAAAAAATTACTTATAACCCTCAAACATTATATATATATATATATATATATATATATATATATATATATATTTTTTAGCAGAGACCCTACGGAATAAAATGGCGATTGTTGCAATTTTTTATGTCATACGGTATTTATGCAGTGGTTTTTCAAACACAATTTTTTGGAAAAAATATAATGAATTAAAGAGACAAAACACATTATATACCCACATTTTTTGTAAAGTGTGAAAGATGATGTTGCGCTGAGTAAATAGATACCTAACATGTCACACTTTAAAATTGCTCACACTACGATACTTAAAAATCACCATACAGTAGGCGACATTTTAAATGCCTTTACAGGTTACTTGTTTGGGGTTACAGAGGAGGTCTAGTGCTAGAATTATTGCTCTCGCTCTAACATTTGCAATGATACCTCACATGTGTGGTGCGAATACCGTTTATGTATGCGTGCTCAACTTACATATGCATTTGCTTCTGCGCACAAGTACGGAGGGATGAGGGGAATTTTATTTATTTTTTTCTTATTTATTTTACTTTTTATTTTTACACGGTCCCTTTAATTTATTTATTTTTTTTTTTTTACCACTTTTATTCTTATTACAAAGATTACTTAGAAATAAGGATGACAGGTCCTCGTCACGGAGTGATCTGAGGTCAAAAAGAGCCCAAATATCTCTTTTCCTTCCTGGTGGGATTGCTTATTAAAGTTTGTAGGATCAGAACATACATGAGCTCATCACTAATGGTGACAACAGTGGACCATGTCTATGTAATGTGTGTTGAAACAACCACTTTTTTTTCTGGATTCCAATGAAGTTTTATTAGGAATAGAAAGTGCCGGTATATATCAAGCACCCCTATTGAGAGCCATGCCCCCCCCCCCACCCCACCCCACCCCAAACAGTATCCTCGAACAGTAATAGATATAAACATAATCTCCTGTAGGACCAGGGTATACAGAGAATATGCTGAAATTTCGGATGCCCGTCTGTGTGGTCTGCTCAAGTGCCGCATCAGCCTCCAGGTGGGTCTGCCAAGTCATGTGACCTGCTGACCCGCCCTCATTCCTGGGGATTCTCTGGGGTCCAACAACCACTTTTAGTCTCCATGGGAAGTTTGTGTGATGAGGCAAAAGCATAATTGGGAAACAGAGTGTTGTTACCCTAAAACAGGAGGTGCCAGAACATGGACCTCAATGGCAGAATCACCAGGGATTATTTTAATAAAGGCTTAAAATTTCAGAAAATAGAAGAAAAATTTGTAAAAATTCATTAAGATGTTAAAACTGAAGCTTAGGTATGGCAATTTTTACATATACATATATACACATACATTGGCCCATTCTGATAACCCCCTCATTCCCTATTCTGATAAAACCACCACTCCTAAACCCCACATTCCCCATTCTGGTAGTAACCTCATTCTGATAACTCCCATTCCAATAATCTCCCCTTTCCCCATTCTGATAAACCCCCCATTCTCCATTATAAAAATTCCCCCTTTCCCCATTCTGATAACCCTCCCCCATTCCCATTCTGATAACCCCCTCATTCCTTATTCTGATAAAATTACCACTCCTAGTCCTAATCCTCCCCATTCCCAATTCTGATAAAGTCCCCATTCCCCATTCTGATAATTCCCGCTTTCCCCATTATTATACCCCCCATACCACATTCTGATAACTCCCCATTCTGATAACCCCCCATTCTCCATTCTGGTAAACCCCCCATTCTCCATTCTCATAACCCCCTCATTCCCTATTCTGATCAAATCACCACTCCTAATCCCCCATTCCCCATTCTGGTAACCCCCCATTCCTGATTCTTGTACCCCCCTATTCTGATAATTCCCCCATTCCCCATTCTGATAACTCCCTCGTTCCCTATTCTGATAAAATTACCACTCCTAATCCCCCATTCCCCATTTTGATAATCCTCCCATTCCCCATTCTGATAAACCCCCCAGTCCCCATTCTGGTACCCCCCCCCCCCCATTCTGATAGCCCCCTCATTCCCTATTCTGATAAAATCACCACTCCTAATCTCTCATTCCCTATTCTGATAATCCTCCCATTCCCCATTATGATATCCCCCATTCTGATAACCATTCTGGTGATTTCCCCATTCCCCATTCTGATAACCCCCCATTCCCTATTCTAATAACTCCCCATTCCCCATTCTGGTACCCCCCCCCAATTCTGATAACTCTGAAGCTGGCGCCCGGGGCACATGAACCCCCCCCCCAGTTTCAGCCCTGGTTATACTGTATCAGTAGGATGCCCATGAAAGCTGGAAAGCATGGGCACCATTCAGAAAACACTGTGTATTTTTTCAATGAATGCAAAATGTGCTCTGTGGGGTGGGGTTTGTGACATCACCACCCTGCCTCTCCACCTCGTCCAATCAGAGAATGCTTAGCATTCATTGAGAGAATTCAAACGGGTTGCTTTACTGAAACTGGAGAGTGCAAAATCTGGTGCAGTTGTGCATGGTAGCCAATCAGCTTCTAACTTCAGCTTGTTCAATTAACCTTTGTCAAAAAAAACTGGAAGCTGATTTCTATGCAGAGCTGCACCGGATTTTGCATTCTCCAGTTTTAGTAAATCAACCTCAAAGTGTTTTTTCAATGGCGCCATGCCAAGCAAGTGACCACCTATGTCTTCAATACAGCAGGGCAGCAGCTGAACACAAGACCCCAAAACTAGTGGAAGTCACTGTTATATCGGTGCCTACTACAGTGATTTCTTACTTCTTTTTGGGGATCCCACAGGTATGGCACATACATCCTTACATTGGTCCAATCTAGACCAATATACACTATATTCTCAAAAGTATTGGGACACCTGCCTTTACACACACACACATGAATTTTATTGGCATACCAGACTTATGGGAATGTTTGACCATTCTTTCAGAAGCACATTTGTGAAGTCAGGCACTGATATTGGACGAGAAGGCCTGGCTTGCAGTTTCCGCTCTAATTCATCCCAAAGGTGTTCTATCAAGTTGAGGTCAAGAGGTGCAGGCTAGTCAAGTTCCTCCACCCCAAACTTGCTCATTCATGTCCTTATGGACCTTGCTTGTGCACTGGTCCAAATCATTTGGTCAAGGAGGGATTATGGTGAGGGGTTGTTTTTCAGGGGTTGGGCTTGGCCCCTTAGTTCCAGTGAAGGGAACTCTTTAGGCGTCAGCATACCAAGACATTTTGAACAATTTCATGCTCCCAACTTTGTGGGAACAGTTTGGAGATGGCCCCTTCCTGTTCCAACATGACTGCGCACCAGCACACAAAGCAAGGTCCATAAACACATGGATGAGTGAGTTTGGGATGGAGGAACTTGACTGTCCTGCACAGAGCCCTGACTTCAACCCAATAGAACAGCTTTGAGCGGAGACCCGTCCAAAATATGTACCTGACCTAACAAATGGGCTTCTGGAAGAATGGTCAAACATTCCCATAGACACACTCCTAAACCTTGTGGACAGCCTTCCCAGAAGAGTTGAAGCTGTTATAGCCGCAAAGGGTGGGCCAACTCAATATTGAACCATACGGAGTAAGACTGGGATGCCATTAAAGTTCATGTGCGTGTAAAGGCAGGTGTCACAATACTTTTGACAATATAGTGTAGCTATGAAAAAATTTGCCATACCTGGCCTTCAGCTTTAAAGCTTATATGAGTTGCTCTATTTGGCCACTGGGACTAGGGAATGGATTCATTTTGTAAGCTTCAAAGCTTCTTGCTGAAGTTCAAGCAGAACAGTGTACTCCTTTGCCCATATTGTCACATTGTTAAGCCAATCCTGAGAGGTGAGAAAAGTGGAGTGTGCTACATGTTCTCCACTACCCAGAAGTACAGAGTATTTCATTTTGCTTCCACTGGCTAAATGGAGCCGTGGCCAAAATGTAATGAAAAGGTAAGTGTATGCAGCTGGGGTGAATAAAGTAACTGTAAAGGAAACTTGTAAGTTCTGTATATAATTGTATTCTGTTTTGTATGTATTGCACACTGCCCTCATCACTGTGCACATGACACTAAAGCCGCATACACATGAGCGGAATGTCCGACAGAAAAAATCCGACAGAAGCTTTTCATCGTCTATTCTGATCGTGTGTATGCCTGATCGGACTTTTTTTTTTAGAAAATTCTGACAGACCTAGAAATAGAACATGTTCTAAATATTTCCGACGGAACCAATTCCTATCAGGAAAACCACTCGTCTGTATGCTGTTCTGGCGGACCAAAAGGGACACATGCTCTGAAGCAAGTACGAGACAGAAGCTATTGGCTACTGGCTATTGAACTTCCTTTATCGTTGCCTGTGCGCTGAGACTACAGTAAGTAACATTTTATACTGGACATGGGACAAGAGTTGAATAACCAAACAGCTATCACATAAAAATCTGGGTCACCAAACTGATAGTTACCTGTCATTTTGGCAACCTGGAATTATTTTGGCATTTCAGTTTGGTTTTATAGCTGTTGTCTAGTATAATTTCAAGTTTACTGCCATACAAGCCCTGGTGAAGGGGGAGTTTTTAGCCCCCAAAACATTGTGGTGCTCTCATAGTTCTTTTCTTCTGTAGACTGCTCCAGGGAGATTTGGGATACCATGTTTGCCAGAGAGTTGCCTCTAGAACAGACCTTGGGAAATAGCACCCAAAGAGCCACATCCGGCCCTTTGGCTGTCCCCATCCGGCCCTCAATGGTCCACAGTCAGCATGCCTCTCTGAGTCACTCACTGAGAGGTGCACTGACAGATGCCCATGTGGAGAGCTGCAAGAACTGGAAGGAGAGGGCCTGAGGAGCTGATCAGTACAGTAGGGAGGCGTGGTTCTGATAGGAGAGCCAGGGGCATTGTGACCCAGCCCCATGCTTGAGGGGGCCTGTGCGCACCCCCCCCCCCCCTTCTGTACACCTAGGTAAGAGGGAGGTGGGGCAGCTGCATGTAGAGGAACTGTTCCCTGCATGTAGCCGCTAAATGCCGACATTCAGCGGCTGCAGGAAAGAGCATCAGTTCCTCAACATGCTGTTCCTGCCGCCCCACTATCCCTGTCCTGCTGCTTTGGGCTCCTGTCTTTCCTGCGCCCCCCCCCCCCCCCCCACACAGAGCTGCTGGGTTAGCCTCATTCACCTCCCGCCGGCTGCTGTGGGAGATGTGTCAGGATGGAGAGCGGGGAAGGGGGTCAGTAAATGTGTCATTTCCTGGTCCCTTCCTCGTCTTAATCTGTACTATTCCTGTTCATTCATTCTATGCAGCTGAGGCTGCAGAGAAAGGGACTGATGAATCAGTCCTCCGTTCTTTTCTCTGTCTTAAAAGTGAGACATCATATATTTCACCAAAGCCCCCAATGGGGGTCCTAAAAAATATGTAATTAATGCTAAAAAATTTAATTGTAAAAAAATAAAATAAAATGAAATGGTAAAAAAAAAATACAAAAAGGAACTACCAGGGTCGCAAAGTTTACACTTGTGACTGAGCTCTAGCTTTCCACCAATGTGGGGACCGCAGGATGGCAGGAAGGGGGCCTGCTGCGGGACTGTAATAAAGGGTCCCACAATGGGAGTACAGGGCCCTGGGATCAGTGGGAAGTGCCCCAGTCAAGGGCCAGGGAGAGGGGGGGCCCTTCATGGTTTCTTGCACTGGGGCAATGAAGGTTCTAGTTACACCCCTGGAGAGATATCCTGACGTCCTCCCTCCACTCTTCTACCCAGCCAAGTCCTTTCTATGCTAGCGCCTGCACCCTGCAAACCCCAGGAGCTGTGCACCTATTCTTCACTCCAGGTCAGGATTTGCAGAACTGACTGTACCGATCTCAGACTCTCTCCTTCCAGTCACAGTGCTTTCCAGAGGGCATTTGACTGGAGGTGTTTTATTATATCCTCACTACCTGATTTAACCCTATAATGCCTCACTGCCGCCCAGCAATCATGTGCATTGCACATGTTTGGGCATGGCCCCATTGAATTAATGTGAAAGGGGGGAGAATGAGGACTCTGATGTGAAAGGGGGGACTGAGAACTCTGGATGAATTTTATAAGGGTGGGACTCTGATGCCGAATGGGGTCGGTGGGGGGGGGGGGGCTAGTAGGGATCTTAATGTCAATGCGGGAGGAGGGAAGTGAGAACTCTGATATGAAAAAGAGGTGGGGGGAGGTCAGAACTCTGACGTGAAAGTGGGAACCAAGGACTCTGATGTGACAGGAACTTATTTTAGACTGTGGTGCCTTAAGTTTTATATAGGGCGCCATGACTGAAAAAAGGTTGAGGAGCACTGCTACATATCATGAGTATCTAAAACAGGCAGTATGTGCAGGGTGGAGCTGACTCTAGGGTTGCCTGGTTCCCGAAACAGTCACATCACTTGGAGCAAAGCTCCATGGCAGCTGTCCGCAGCTTCTCACATTGGTATTCTGCCCCATTGAAGGTTCCCTTAAAGCGCCTCCTGAAATGCACATACAAAGAAAAGGTTCTAAAAAATAAAACCTAACCATTGTGCACCAAGAGTTGGTCTTTTCAACTAAGGTAACAATTATATTGTTGCTTGTAGTTTTATTCACGATAAAGCGTTCATTGTTTATATTTGATGATTACATAATGGTGGCTGCTAGCAGACAATACCTTCTAGAAGATAATGCACAGAGATAACGATTATTTAATCCCGCTCAGCATGTAGTTTAAATACATTAACAAGTAACATTAGATCGATACCATGTGCTTTGCTCATCCGCCTAATTCTCCAATATTGCTTTTTTTGTATTGTCTAATTACATCTCAGCAAGATGAATAAGAACGCGGAGAGATTGTGTCTGGAGAATAATGTCAGAATGGGAACGCTGGTGTCTCGCTTTATTTCCTATACATGGCTTTGTTTTCCCGCATTGTGTCTGCTATTTTGGTGCTTGTCGCAATGTTCTTCTTATCGGAATGGGTATCTCAGCCTGCGGCCCCAAATTAGTTTGACAAGGGAAAAGAAATATATTGGTTTTGTAATTTCTATTCTTTTTCCTGTTTGGAAATGTTGAGGTTTTAAATGAAGCATTCAGAGCTACGAAACATCTGATAGCAAGTGGCTGACCCGTGCCACCAATGTTCAGTGGCCTTCGCTACCCCCGGACAATTATGTGGCCACCAACTAGAGCAGGAAACCTTCACACTACACCAGGGTTTCTCAACCAGGGTTCCTCCAGAGGTTGCTAGGGGTTCCCTGAGCAATGATCAAATTCTGCCTCTCAGATAGGTTCCCGTTGACACCATTGATCTATTTAGCAATCTGTATAGGGGGAAATTCTTCCCAATGACCACAAGTGTAAGGAGCATTCTTCCCACTGACCATCACACTAATGTATCATGAGTTGTAGATATAGTAACTTTTAGCCCCTGAAACCAGAAAATTATTTCAAGGGTTCTTCTGTGTTGAAAAGTTGAAGAAAGGCTACTCTACACCATGGGTCTCCAAACTTTTCAGTTTCAGACTATTTTACAAATATTCGCCGGACAATTTTTATTTTTTTTAATAAATTAAGTAAGTAAATAAGTTCTACTTGGAGTTTTTTTTTTTTTAATCAATATGATATGATTTAGAAGAACAGAGGAAAAAGAGAGTCTCCATCAGAATCCCCTTATATCAGAGTCATCATCAAAGTTCCTCTTATATCAGGGTTCCCATCATAGTCCAAATCAGAGTACCCCTTTTGCATCACGGTCGCCATCAGAGTCCATCTTACATCACAAGGCCATTTAAAATCATGCAATGGGGCGGATTTGGCTAGTGGGCCATAGGTTGGAGGCTCTAGCTCTACACTATGGTTAAAAAGCTGTGGAAACCTGACCATCACACCTATATAAGCTTGTTGGACATCCAGTGCCAAAAACATGGCTGTTACTTTGCAGCTGCCCCCTTGTGTGTGGTGATAAAAGCATCAAATCTTCTTGGTAGGCTTTCCATAAGGTTTTGGAGTGGGTTTGTGGAATTTGTGTCCATGCAGCCAAATCCCTATTTGTAAGTACAGGTACTGATGATAAATGAGAAGATCTCACTCATAATCATAATTAAAGCTCATTCCAAAGACGATCAGTAGGGTTGAGGTCAGGGCTTTGTGGAGGTTTCTTCAGTTCCTCCACACCAAACTGGCCAAACCATGTCTTTATAAAACTGGCTTTGTGCAGGGGTACAGTCATATTGGAACATAAAAGGGTCTTCCCAAAACTGTTACCACAAGGCTGAAAGTGCCCAATTGCATAAACAGTCTTTGTATGTTGTAGCATTAACAGAACCCTTCACCTGAACTCCAGTTATTTGGATGGGTGTCCTCATACTTTGACGTTATCAAAGTGGTGATGGTCAGGTGTCCAAAAACATTTGGCGGTGTGGTGAATATCAGGGTCTTGCATTATTTTTTAGATCTTTCTATATTAAGTTGCGATATGCTCTCATAAAAGTGAATTCTTGCAATAAACTTTAATAATGCTGTATTTTATTGGTAAAATGACTCTGTGCATAAAAAAATGAAAATAAAGAAATTAATTGATTAATTATCACATTGGATCTGAATAGTCCACTTTCTTAAGGTGATTCTCAAACGTGAAATTGTCACACGATGCACCCAAGAGTCATGGTTGAAAAAGATAAAGAACTTCGCCTCTACACACACTGCCGCTTACCGACTCCAAATGATCTCCTATTACAGGAGATCACACTCGCTTGTGGCTTAATGCCCAGCCCGGGACTTTTGAGAGATGGAACGATAATCCCAGCGTCTTCCCAGAATGTAATCCTTCAGAGGCACATATTGCCAGAACCATGACTTCCAAATACTGCCGCTTAACAGCGCCGACAAGACTTTTACATCCCAATAAAATCCAGTCCTCCTTCTCAGTCCGTCGGTCCCGATTCCTCCCTCTCTCCTCACTCTCAGTCACGCGACTCGGAAGGGGGCGGAACCTGGCAGGAGTGCGTACCAGGCGGCCAAGTTGTTGAGAGTGAGGAGAGAGGGAGGAATCGGGACCGACGGACTGAGGAGGAGGACTGGATTTTATTGGGATGTAAAACTTTTGTTGGCGCTGTTGAGCGGCAGTATTTGGAAGTCATGGTTCTGGCAATACGTGCCTCTGAAGGATTACATTCTGGGAAGACGCTGGGATTATCGTTCCATCTCTCAAAAGTCCCGGGCTGGGCATTAAGCCACAAGCGAGTGTGATCTCCTGTAATAGGAGATCATTTGGAGTCGGTAAGCGGCAGTGTGTGTAGAGGTGGAGGTCTTTATCTTTTTCAACTACGACTCTTGGGTGCATCGTGTGACAATTTTGCGTTTGAAAATCCCCTTAAAACAGTGGACTATTCAGAAAATGATCCAATGTGATAATTAATCAATTCATTTCTTTATTTTCATTTTTTTATGCACGGAGTCACTTTGTATATAATATATAGCATTATTGACGTTTATTGCAAGAATTCACTTTTATGAGAGCATACTTATTACAGAAAGTTGTTTATTTTGTGTGTATCTCATTGGAAGTTGCAGCTTGGCCTTCTAAAAAACAAACATATTTATGTTTCATCCATTCACTTGTTTTTTTTTTTTTTTTTCTGACAAGCGCAGTCATTTTTATTTTGTTTGATCATTTTTTAGATGCTGCTTCTTAAAGGAGAACCACACAATACACATTCAAGCTTAGACAGGTTACCCACACAGGATGTGATGATTATCTATTATGAATTATAATGTAGCCTGTAATTATGCACTAAAATGCTCTACTTGCAATTGGCACTGGCAATCCTGGACTCTGGCATCTAAGGTATTGGTTAGACATCAAAGAAATCCTGGACAGCCGCACTCCAAAAATATTTGCCTTTATTCAATAAAGTGTCATCCAAAATGCAGGTCACAGCAGAGTAGAACAAACTTACGCGTTTCGCGCTACACAGAGTGCTTAGTCGTAGCTGCTATGACTAAGCACTCTGTGTAGTGCGAAACGCGTAAGCTTTGTTCCACTCTGCTGTGACCTGTATTTTGGATGACACTTTATGGAAAAAAGGCAAATATTTTTGGAGCGTGGCTGTCCAGGATTTCTTTGATGTCTAACTGCTACAGCATTGCCAGCACCTGGACTTCTAGACTGAAGGAGATGCCTTTTACTTTGATCTGACCCACCTGGAGCGGTGATACTCTCTATCTAAGGTATTTGTCTCAGGTCTCCAGTCAAGTGCCCAAGATCTAGAGAAAGCATGCTGAATGCTTGAGTCTGCAAAGTAAGAAACTGCCATTCTCTGTAATACTAGAGTGCTGACCAAACTCTAGTGTTGAATAGATAATGCATAAGAGGTTTACTGCATAAGGCAGGCATAGATGGTGCAAATTTCTTTCCCGCCACCATAATTCCCCCATCAATGGGGGGGGGTGACGGGGAGAGGGGGAAGCTGCCCCCGCCGGGAGTAGACAGTGATTATTGCTAGCGACTGTAGCAGCCATTGTCGATAATCACAAGTAAATCTGCCAGGCTGGTTGTACCCACGTTGATCATTCAGCCTGCCCACACACGGTTCGAAATCTCGGCCTCGTTCCTGCTAAACTGGCCAAAGTTGTAACCGTTAATAGGCAGAGAGCAATAAGATTGACTTTCTCTACTTAATAAACTTTCTCTACTTAATAAAATGAGATGGGTTGGGGGGGGTCAAAGGAAAAGAAGAACTAGTAGAAAGAAAAATGTGGAAGAAATCAAAGAGAGGAAACATGGAAGAGATGGGAAGAACACAATGGCAGCTAAAGACATCCAGCGCATCCCTGCGCCAAATTCAACCAATTGTACAAAAAAAGTGGCAACCACCCCGACCTATAACAACAAAGTTTCAAACCAATAGCGTTTCACTGACCAGAGAAATTGATTTTAAAAAATACTAGCGGTTGAGAGATATAATAAATGACTAAAAGCAGAGCGCTTCATGTACTTCAGAAAGTACTAGCTTCTTTTTTTCTGAAATTCCAGGGAGAAGACCCTTCTAGTTTCTACATAAAATTTCGATACTGTAGGGTTGGATCCTCCTAACTGTTAGATATGCTCGCTTATTAGTCTAAGTGTGAAAGGGGCCTTATACGACTTGTCCCACAATTTTGTACTGCAAAATCGTATGACAAGTCATTCTCCATGATTTTCAATGACTACCATTCATATTGGCATGACTTTAAGTCGTGCCGACTTCAAAGTAGTCCCTGCACTACTTTGGTCCAACTTCCATACGATTTCTACTCCATAGACCTTAATGGTAAACCCTCAAGTAGCATGCAAATCGTACCTGAATAATATAGACACGATTTCAGCACTACTTTGGTCCAACTTCCATACGATTTCTACTCCATAGACCTCAATGGTAAACCCTCAAGTAGCATGCAAATCGTACCTGAATAATATAGACACAATTTCAGCACTACTTTGTAAGCACAAGCTGAGAATGGTTAATGCCAAAGTTGTGGCAAAGTCGTACAAAGTAGTACTGCTCCCAAATCGTGGCAAAATCACAGCAAAATCGTGGTAAAATCGTGGCAAAATAGCGGCCGCGAAATCGCGGTAAAATCGCACGACTTTGAAGTAATATAAGTGTGAAAGGGGCCTTAGGCCCCTTTCACACTTATACAACTTCAAAGTGGCGCGATTTTACCTCGATTTCGGGGCCGCTATTTTGCCGCGATTTTACCACGATTTTGCAACGATTTGGGAGCAGTACTACTTTGTACGACTTTGCCACAACTTTGGCATTAACCATTCTCAGCTTGTGCTTTCAAAGTAGTGCTGAATTATTCAGGTACAATTTGCATGCTACTTAAGGGTTTAACATTGAGGTCTATGGAGTACAAATCGTATGGAAGTTGGACCAAAGTAGTGCTGAAATCGTGTCTATATTATTCAGGTACGATTTGCATGCTACTTGAGGGTTTAGCATTGAGGTCTATGGAGTAGAAATCGTATGGAAGTTGGACCAAAGTAGTGCAGGGACTACTTTGAAGTCGGCACGACTTAAAGTCGTGCCAATATGAATGGTAGTCATTGAAAATCATGGAGAATGACTTGTCATACGATTTTGCAGTACAAAATCGTGGGACAAGTCGTATAAGTGTGAAAGGGGCCTTAGTCAGAATACGCTCTTTGCCCAGGTCACCAAAGTCTTTAGTTTAACCTATGTTTCCAAGCAAATGCCACCATGCCCCATATATCCTATCACTTTTTAACACTGCTTAGTAAAAGGCTTACTTCAGCTTTGTCATTAAAACCTATTTCATCTGCAAAGAGATGCCTACGTAAGCTTCGCTGGTGGTTTTTCATCTCAGAGTTATTAGCCTGCTCTCCTATGGACACCCCAACAGAAGGATTCCTCAAGGGAACTGAGAGAAATCCATTGACTCAACAAGCACCTGTTTTTCCATGGCTTCAGGATGGGCCTCTTTTTAGATTAATCGTCTCATTATTCCCTTTGATAGTTTCTGCATTGTCCTGCCCAGCATGGCAATTCCTCTGGGATTTAAAGGTTATTCATTTTGTTAAAAAAAAAAAAAGAGAAGATTGGAATTTAATTTTCCACTATGAAGCTGCTGTGATTGACACGTCTTTGTTACATAGAATAAAGTTGCAGATGTTGGCGGCGTTTCTTTTTTATCATATTTTATACCTGAGACAAATGTGCTGCCATATTTTGTGTTGTTATATTGAGTTGTTTTTCTTTTCCATTCCTATCTATACATGCATGTATACTTTCTGTGTCCCTTTGCCAACACTTACTATTCCAAATTTTACTAGTTGCAATGAGTAATCTATAAACCAGCCTTTCTTATCCTTTTCAACATAGAGGAACCCTTGAAATAACTTTCCAGTCTCATGGAATCCCTGCTAAAAACTACTATATCAACAACTCATGATACATTAGTATGATGGTCAGTGAGAAGAATGCTCCTTACACTTGTGGTCATCGGGAAGAATTCTCCCCTTACCGATAGTTAAAAAAGATAAATGGTGTCAGTGGGAACTTATCTGAGAGACAGACATTGCTTATTGCTCAAGGAACCCCTAGAAACCTCTGGATGAACCCTGCTATAGACCCACAGGGCTGCTAAATATACAAAGGAGTCACCAAAATCTAAAAATTAAAGGGAAAAAGGGAAGATGAGGGGAAAAAAAGAAGAAAAACAAAACAAAAACAAAAGGAAAAAACAAAACTAAACTGTCTCATGTTATCCAAAACTAACAAAAAGTCCTACAATGCTGGAAAAACCAAAACAATATCCTACCTTGCTGGACAATGTTTGGGAACTGTTTAACAGAAGGCACTTTGCGCTACAGTGCCTTGAAAAAGGATTCACACCCCTTGAAATTTTCCACATTTTGTCATGTTACAATCAAAAATGTAAATGTATTTTATTGGGGTTTTATGTGATAGACCAACACAAAGTGGCACATAATTGTGAAGTGGAAGGAAAATGATAAATGGTTTTCAACATTTTTTGCAAATAAATATGTGAAAAGTGTGGCGTGCATTTGTATTCAGCCCCCTTTACTCTGATACCCCTAACTAAAATCTAGTGGAACTAATTGCCTTCAGAAGTCACCTAATTAGTAAATAGAGTCCACTTGTGTGTAATTTAATCTCAGTATAAATACAGCTGTTCTGTGAAGCCCTCAAAGGTTTGTTAGAGAACCTTAGTGAACAAACAGCATCGCAAAGGCCAAGGAAAACACCACACAAGTCAGGGATAAAGTTGTGGAGAAGTTTAAAGGGTTAGGTTATAAGAAAATATCCCAAGCTTTTAACATCTCACCAAGCACTGTTCAATCCATAATCTGAAAATGGAAAGAGTATGGCACAACTGCAAACCTACCAAGACATGGCCGTCCACCTAAACTGACAGCCGGGCAAGGAGAGCATTCATCAGAGAAGAGCCAAGAGGTCCATGGTAACTCTGGAGGAGCTGCAGAGATCCACAGCTCAGGTGGGAGAATCTGTCCACAGGACAACTATTAGTCGTGTTCTCCACAAATCTGACCTTTATGGAAGAGTGACAAGAAGAAAGTCATTGTTGAAAGAAAGTCATAAGAAGTCCTGTTTGCAGTTTGCGAGAAGCCAGGTGGGGGACACAGCAAACATATGGAAGAAGGTGCTCTGGAAAGAGGAGGCCAAAATGAATCTTTTTGGCCTAAAAGTAAAACGCTATGTATGGCGGGAAAACTAACACCGCACTTCAGCCTGAACAACCCTGCCCCCTCCGGGAAACATGGTGGTGGCAGCATCATGTTGTGGGGATACTTTTCTTCAGCATGGACAGGGAAGCTGGTCAGAGTTGATGGGAAGATGGATGGAGCCAAATACAGGGCAATCTTAGAAGAAAACCTGTAAGAGTCTGCAAAAGACTTGAGACTGGGGCGGAGGTTCACCTTCCAACAGGACAACGACCCTAAACATACAGCCAGAGCTACAATGGAATGGTTTAGATCAAAGCATATTCATGTGTTAGAATGGCCCAGTCACAGTCCAGACCTAAATCCAATTCTGTGGCAAGACTTGAAAATTGCTGTACACAAACGCTCTCCATCCAATCTGACAGAGTTTGAGCTATTTTGCAAAGAAGAATGGGCAAAAATGTCCCTCTCTAGATGTGCAAAGCTGGTAGAGACATCCCCAAAAAGACTTGCAGCTGTAATTGCAGTGAAAGGCGGTTCTACAAAGTACAAATGTACCCCACACTTCTCACATATTTATTTGTAAAAAAATTGTGAAAACCATTTATCATTTTCCTTCCACTTCACAATTATGTGCCACTTTGTGTTGGTCTATCACATAAAATCCCAATAAAATACATTTACATTTGTGGTTGTAACATGACAAAATGTAGAAAATTTCAAGGGGTATGAATACTTTTTCAAGGCACTGTATCAAAGTCAATTCTCAAATTGTAGTTGATTCACCAGCAAAAGTGCATTGTGTGTAATTAGCATAATGAAGTATGCTAACCTTGAGTGTCTGTAATTTCGTAATCATCTGATGAAATGTTTATAGCGTTTTTTTTTTTTTTTTTCTCCTTTGAAAAAATCAATAGCAGGCATCAGGTTTTCCAGGTATAAATGATAAGCTTTTACAAGCCTCATTGGACTGTTCTCTGGTGACTGAGGTGAAATGAGAAATATATCTTAACGCTGGCGAGATGACATTTCTCTCTCACCTGCAGTCGAAGACGTGAAATATTTTATTAGATCCTTCAGCCTGGGGGTACAAAGAGGCCCCTTACTGACTCACTCCTGGGAAAGAATGATCGCCCTGTATTTTAACGGTGTATGGTACATGCACATTTATGGTATGTGTGAAGATCAGAACGTTTACAGTCAGTGGGAAATATGCTCCTTACATTGGTGGCCCGTGGGAAGAATGTCCCTTACCTTGGTGGTCAGTGGGAAGAATGTTCCTTACATTAGTTGTTGTGGGAAGCACGACCCTTACTTTGGTGATCACTGAGAAGATTGTCCTTTACAATGGAGATCAGTAGGAAGAATGTTTCTTACTATGGTGGTCAGTGGCAAGAATGCTCCTTACATTGGTGATCAATGGGAAGAATGCTCCTTACATTGGTGGTCAGTGAGAAGAATGCTCCTTACATTGGTGATCAATGGGAAGAATGCTCCTTACATTGGTGATCAGTGGGAAGAATGTTCCTTACATTGGTGGTCAGTGAGAAGAATGCTCCTTACATTGGTGATCAGTGGGAAGAATGTTCCTTACATTGGTGATCAGTGGGAAGAATGCTCCTTACATTGGTGATCAGTGAGAAGAATGTTCCTTACAATGGTGATCAGTGAGAAGAATGTTCCTTACATTGGTGGTCAATGGGAAGAATGCTCCTTACATTGGTGATCAATGGGAAGAATGCTCCTTACATTGGTGGTCAGTGGGAAGGAGGAGGAGGACACACCCAAGGAGCTCTCTGAGAACCAGCCTTTTTTCAAGCCTGGGCCTTGCCTGTTAGCTTGGCCCAGCAATAATGCCTGATCCTGGGGGAGGCCCAGGGAGGGATCCCCCTGATGACACGGGGCCTAGTGAGGAGGAGGTGGAGGATCTGACTGTGGGTCCAGGCCCTGGTATGGATGCGAGTATCTTCAGACAGAAGATTGTTGATCGTTTTAGGGAAATTGGAAGGGCTGAAGAAAAACTTCAAGCTTTGAAAGTTGAACATAAAAACTTTAAAGCCAAATACTTCCAGGCATGGAGTAGAAATCGCACAGCCATGAAGCCTGAGTTACAGGAATTAGAGGAAAAGGTAAAGCAGCAAACTTTATTGTTGGAAAAATTAAAAGCCAGAAGTGGAGCTTTTAAAGAAAAGTTCGACAATGAGAAGAGATTTGCCAGCCAGTCCTCAGTAAGTCGCATGGATCAGCAGCCTCAGGCTATGGATGACCCGGGTCCATCTGCCTCTGCACCTCTCCCCCCATGTAAGGCCTTGGAATCGCCAGCGGCAACCAGCCAGGGGGTTGAGAGTGAGCATGGCACCCTGACCTTCATCCAGCAGATGGAGTCACCCCTGAGAGCAGACAAGTTTGCCATTTCTGGTGATCCATCAGAAATCCCTGAGGATGAGGAAAAAAATAAACCAGGGAATGAAGATGGACCTGCACCAAACACCCTGAACATGGATGTTCCTACTCCTGCATTTGCTGAGACCAGTAGTTCCTCTACCAAGTTTGCTGCATGTGTTTCACACAGTAAGGCTGACACCAGCAAAGAGATTGCCTCACCTGAACTTCCCTGTGTTCCAGCAGAGCTGATTGATGGGGGAGGGGATCAGCACATTGCACCATGTGTAGTGGAAGCCATGGATGTGTCAGACCAGCCTGCTGAAAGTCCTGTCCTGATGGAAGAGAACAGGCCAGCTGAAGATTCCACCAGCACAGCAATGGGAACTGACACTGTTGGGAAGACTACAGGAACTGTGAATATACCAGCAAGTATTAAGAATGACAGTAATGATAAAACTATGAATGTGGTGGGTGGTGGTGAAGGGGTTAATACTGCTGGGAAAAATAAAAATGACATTGCTCTCCCTGCTCAGCAGAGGAAAGACTCATTGATTGTGCAGACCAAATCTGTACAATCGATATCTGCCAGAAATGTGACAGACGGTTCAAAGCACACAAATGCTTCTTCTGCTGGGAGAAATGTGGGCAGTTATGCGTCTGTTCTGGGGAGTCGCACCAGGGAGGGTGGAGGGAATTTTAGTGGTCACAATTTGGGGGGGCTTGGTGGTGGGATGGTTGGTGGGTACAGGAGGAGGAATGTGGTTCAATTGAAGTGGGAGGGGGAGGGGACCCCACCAGTAAGGGGGAGGGTGGCTGAGTTGGTTCTGGAAATGGGGTTTAAAGCATCAGATATCTTTGCTTTGATTTGCCCAGTGGGGAGTTATGAATTTGATTTATCCTTTGTAAAGCCTGAGGGTTTGGATTTATTTTGGGAGAGGTATAGTAGGTGCAAGGGCCTTCCGCAGTGGAGTGGTTTGGTGCCAAAGGTGATTTCCAGGCAGCCTCTGATAAAGTCGGTGACAATCCTGGTGCGTAACGAATCCATACCAGAGGCTGATTTGATAGTATGGCTACGCCGATATGGTGAGGTCCTCGCTCCACTGCGGAAGGTCCTTGATGAGCATGGAATATGGACAGGGGCCTGGACAGTGTCACTAAAATTGGGGGTGCTTGGAAATGTAGTTCAACACCTTCCCTGTTCAGCTTTTCTGGGGAGAGATAGGCTGACTATTTTTTACCAGGGTCAGCCTAAAGTCTGTAATAAATGTGGAGACAAAAGCCATTTTGCATCTACCTGTACCCGTAAGAAATGCTCACTATGCCAGGATCTGGACCATTTGGCTAAGGATTGTACTGAAATTCGGTGCAATTTGTGCCAAAAGCTGGGTCATCCGTATAGTCAGTGCCCGGAGGCATTACATAACTTGCCAGGATTGGAGGCTGAGTTGCAGAGACTTGATAAGGAGGATGAGGTCGCTAAAACTGTTATTGCCCCTCCTGTTTCTGTTATATCTGTTCCAGATTCTGTTTTCCCTAGTAATGTGGTCCCTGAGTCTGTCCCTCCTGTGTCTGTTACATCTGTTGTTTCGGATTCTGTTTCACCTAGTAATGTGGTCCCTGAGTCTGTCCCTCCTGTGTCTGTTACATCTGTTGTTTCGGATTCTGTTTCACCTAGTAATGTGGTCCCTGAGTCTATCCCCCATGTGGTGGTCCCTAATCCTGCTGTACGCAGATCCTCCAGGCTGGCAGAAGCTGCTGGGGGGGCAGGTTTGGCGGATCTTCCCACTCGGCCTCCAGTCCTTGTCCCTCAGCGGCACAAACGTGGTCAGGGGAATGTGGGGGTGCTGGATGGGGGTGGGGCTGATAGAAGGGTGTCCATATCCCATGTCCCACCCTCTGTTGAGGGGGATTCGGATGATGAGGGGTGGGAGAAGTTTAGGAGGAAGAAAAAGAAGAAGAAGAGGAAGACAAGTAAAGTGGTCATTTCTTCCTCAGGGTCGGACCCAGGAGGGGTTCCTCTTGGTAATACCTTTTCAGTTTTGTCGGGTGATGAGATGTCTGATATATCTTTCTCTTTATCATCCATGGATGAGGGGGAGTCACGTAGTCTGAAGAGAGCTGTTTCTGGTGATGAGAGTGTGGCAAAGGTTAAGAAACGACTACCCCAATCATCCTGATGGCAGTTCCCACTCCGATAAAGGTGGCGACCATTAATGTCGCCAGCATTAAATCTGCAAGAGCTCGTGATATTGCCTTATTTTTGCTCAGCGAGTTTGATGCCGAGATTTTATTTTTGCAAGAGACCTGGCTCAATACTTTGGCCGATGTCCATCTAGCAAAAAGGGAGTGGAGATGCGGTCCCTCCTTTTGGTCTCTTGCGGCTGAGCCCTGCAGCGGAGTTGCGGTACTTTTTAAAACCGATATGGTAACATGCCGGCGGGTAATTGAGGTAGAAATGGGGAGATGCATGGTCTTGGACGTCTCTGTTAGGGGGCAGGACCTGCGGCTGATCAATATCTATGGACCGCAGTCAAAATGGGGCAGGAAATGCCTCCTCACAGAGATCAAGCCCTTCCTTTTTACGTCCCAGCAGGTTGTCTTTGGAGGTGATTTTAACACCATAATTAGGCCTGAAGACAGGAGAGGCTCCATAGACAGGCTGGGTTACGATAGCGTTTTTCTTAGAGATATGGTGAGACAAGCAGGCCTGGTAGATGTGCATATTAAGCACTGCCCTGGCAGCACGGGATTCACATTTCAGAGAGGGAATAGTCAGAGTAGGATAGATAGGTTTTTTTTAAAGGAGAACTCTGCTTTCTCGGCTCCTGAGTTGAGGGCGGTGGAGTTCTCTGACCACTGTATGCTGTCTGTGACTCTGAATGCCTCGGACACTCCACCCAGGGGAAGGGGTACCTGGAAACTGAATTCGGCTCTCCTGGAAGATGTAGAGGTAAGACAATCCTTTGAGGATTTTTTTCAGGCACAGGTTTCTATTCTGGACTTTTGCAGCAGTAAGTCAGAGTGGTGGGAGCTTGTGAAACAAAGGACAATTGGACTTTTCAAGGCCATAAGTAAGAAGAAGCAGCTTGGTATGTACATTGCCTACCAGCATTTGCGGAGGAAGCTTGATCGTCTTGTCTCGTATAGAGGAGATCCAGGGGAGATCTCTGAGGTGAAGTTTCTTCTTAGGAAGTGTCAATACGACCGGCATGCCTCCTTGGTTCTGGAGAGGGATTATGGAAAATATCACTCGCCTGATCCTTACCAGAATTGTAAGCAAGGCATAGCAGTTAAGACGGTCATAGGCCTGAGGGATAGTATGGGTTCCCTGGTGAAGTCCAGATCAGGGATCCTGGAGATCTTCAGGTCATATTACGCAGACCTTCTGGGAAGAAAGGACCTTTGTCGGGACAGGATGGAAAGCTTTCTGGATTCTACTCCAGGATTGGGAATTGGTACATTGCCTTTGATGGATTTGACAGAACCAATTTCAGTGGATGAGGTAGTTCATGCTATAGAGAAGCTGGCTACCAAAAAATCGCCTGGGCCAGATGGGTTGACAGCTGAATTCTACAAGTGTTTTAAGTCCATTCTGGCTCCCTTTTTAGCAGAGGTTTATAACAGCTGTCTAGAAGAGGGTTCGCTCCCTCCCTCCATGAGGCAATCCGCTGTGATTCTTCTGTCAAAAGGTAAAGACCCCTCAATGATTGAGAACTGGCGCCCCATCAGTCTTCTTAATGTTGATAGAAAGATCCTGGCGAAGATTCTTTTTTGGCGCTTGTCGTCAGTAGCAGGCGATTTGCTGTCCAGTCATCAGCACTGCTCAGTCCAAGGTAGAAGTACCTTTTCAGCGGTTTTAGCTGTCCGGGAGGCTTTGGAACGATGCAGGGCTGCTGGATGGAGAAAGTACTTGCTGGCATTGGATCAGGCGAAGGCTTTTGATAGAGTCAATCACGAGTACCTGTATTTGCTACTTGGTAGATACGGCCTGCAGGGGAGGTTTATAGATTGGCTGAAGACATTATATAGAGGGGCTGAGAGCTTCCCACTGGTTAATGGTTGGGTTGGACAGCCTTTTGAGGTTGGCTCTGGTGTGCGCCAGGGATGTCCTCTGAGCCCCCTGTTATATGTATTCGCAATCGACCCCTTCATAAGAAGGCTAGAGAGTGGATCTTTGTGCGGGGTGCCTTTGGGCATTGCTGGTGTGCCGCCTCTGAAGGTCGTGGCCTATGCCGATGATGTGTCTGTTATTGTCTCTGGGACAGAGGAGGCGCAGGAGGTGGTCTCTATGATAGAGCAGTACACGGAGGCTTCTGGTTCTAAAGTCAACCATGAAAAGAGTGAAGTTTTCTGGATGGGTGAGGAGGGTGAAAGCTTCGAACTTCCGGATGCCTTCCCAGAGCCCCAGCAGGAAATTAAAGTGTTGGGCATCAAATTTGGTCCTGGTGACTATGGTCATCGAAATTGGGAAAGCAGGTTGGTGTGTGCCAATGCCAAAGTAGCAAGCTGGAAGAAATGGAAGCTTTCCTTGAGGGAGAGGGTTGACTTGATCAAAACGTACCTGGTCCCAATCTTTTTATATGTCAGCTTCGTCTGTATCTTGCCAGCATCTCTCTATGCAAGGGTGTACAGCTGTTTTTTCCAACTGTTATGGGGAAGTAGGCTGAACCTGATCAAACGCAATGTAACTTACCTGTCTAGGCGGGAGGGTGGCCTAGGAATGGTCAACCCAATAGTTTTCTTTTCTCTGCTCTTTTTAAAGTACAATCTTGGTAACATGCTAGCAGAGAACCCGCCGGGATGGGTGGGCATTTTTCAGTCTTGTTTTAGGCCTTTTTTGCGATGCTGGGAAGATGGCGGGCCAGTGAAAAGTCTGAGAGTCCGACATGGCAAGCTCCCGGCTTATGTTGCCCCGTGTCTGAAAATACTTCGGCAGTGGCAGGTGACAGTGGAGGATATCAAGTCCCTCCCCAGGAAGCTTCTGGAGAAGAGGATTTTGAGCTCTGCTTTCAGTGTGTCACTGGCCTTAAGGGATTGCCCAGGCTCTGTAATGAGGGAGGGGTTGCGTTTAATCAATTTAGAAAGAATCCCCTTGAAGTTTAGGGATCAAGCCTGGCTCGCTTTCCATGGAAGGCTCTATGTCAGAGGGAACTTGAAGCATCGCCCTGTGGATGATCGGGATTGTCCTAGAGCGGAGTGTGTTGGTAAAGTGGAGTCTATGGACCACTTTTTGCTGCAGTGTCCCTTTAACATAGAGGTGTATAAAAGGGTGGGGAGGGCTCTAGGTATCCCCTTTTTCTATCGCATGAGTTATGCGGAGTGGGTGTACGGGGCATTCCCGACTTGCTGGGATTTTGATTTGGATACACTGTTTTTAGTTAGTATAGTTGTCCGTCACTTCACATGGAATGCACGGTGCCAGATTACCCTGCGGAAAAAAGTCCTCTCTGTTGAGGTGGTGGTGCACGATATTCTGGGTGAGGTTGGGAAAATTCGGGGTCTTGAGAGGGGCAGGGAGCCTCGGGCGGTCTGGAAAAAGGCGTGGAGGAATATCAGACCTGCCTTTGGTGAACTGCCCATCTCTGGGTGAGGTGCTCCTTTTCTTTTTCTGTTTCTTTCACTCCCTTAGCTTTTGTTGGTTAGTATCTTCTTTTTGAAGAAGGGCTGCATGCATAATGGGTGCGGGTTTGTTTCTTGACCTCACAGTTTGGATGTCTGGTGTATTGGTGTGAGTTGTAGTGAGATTATCCCCAATAATGACATGTTCATGATGAGTTTTGTTTTTGCTGTAAAGTCATTTTTTGTTTGAGAGCAGATTTGCTATATTTATTTTCATTTATGTAAATATGTATATATTTATGTATATTATATATAGTGATTTTATGCTTATTGATTGCAAGACTTTTAATAAAGAAAAATTGGGAAGAATGCTCCTTACATTGGTGGTCAATGGGAAGAATGCTCCTTACATTGGTGATCAGTGGGAAGAATGTTCCTTACATTGGTGATCAGTGAGAAGAATGCTCCTTACATTGGTGATCAGTGGGAAGAATGTTCCTTACATTGGTGGTCAATGGGAAGAATTCTCCTTACATTGGTGGTCAGTGGAAAGAATGTTCCTTACATTGGTGGTCAATGGGAAGAATGCCCCTTACATTGGTGGGCAGTGAGGAGAATGCTTTTTTAGCTTTAAAATTGAACTCCAACTCTCTCTGCCATCTAGAGCAGATGGTCTCCTGGGAAAATGACAAATTAGAGACCTACGAGCTCACATGGACAGCAATGACCTACTTTACATACTCTACAGACTTTGCCACGTTTTAATTAACAAGTTTCCTTCTATGTCAGCGTACACTGGTTCTGTCCTGTGCCACTGGTATGGAGAACACGAGGTGGCCTTGGATTCCTTTCCCACCTATTTTTTTTTCTTTCATGATTGCAGCATTAACAGATTCAAATTCAAAATATTAAAGACTACATACATATCTATCCACAACTCTGACATGTCTTACATCACTGACCTCATCACCAAATATCACCCAAACTGTCCTCTGCACTCCTACCAGGACATCCTGCTCCCTAGCTCCCTCATCACCTCCTCCCATTCTCATCGCCAGGACTTCTCCATTGACTCCCCCCACACTATGTAACTCCATATCACAACTCTGTGCCAAGACCTCCTGCTCTCTAGCTCCCTCATCACCTCCTCTCATGTTCTCCTCCAGTGCATCTCTAGAGCCTCTCCCATCCTCTGGACCATCCTACCCCAATTTCTGTCCAAGGCCTCTTGATTTTTAGTTCCCTCGTTACCTCCTCCCATGCTCCCCCCCCCCCCCCCTAGGATTTCTCCAGAGCCTCCCCATCCTCTGGAGGCACCTACTCCAATCTGTCTGGCTATCTCCTTCTCTGTCCAGCTTCAGGTAATCCTTTAAAATTCACCTGGTCAGGCAGGCCTATCTAAAATCTGAAAGTTACTTTCTCCATTAACTCATCCCTTACAGTTACTACCTTTTGTATCACTTTCCCATCCCTTTAGATTGTAAGCTCTCAGGAACAAGCCCCCCCAACTCTCTTGTCTTGAGCTGTTTTGTAACTGTACTGACTCAGTTTTTGAAAAAGTTCTGTGCATACTTTGCTGATCAATGGTTGCACATACAACGCCTTCCACAGTGTTGGAAATATTACATGTTCCACATTGACTCTATGACTGCTATTATATAGAATTGTATATGTCGCCTACTCTTTAGATCTTATGCATCTTCATTTTGCATATATATGGGCATGATCGGATGGTTTCATATTCATTTACATCTTTAATACCATCATTTACACACATTGTCGCTTGGATCGATGGTGGTGCAATCATGCATGCACGTTTATGATAATCATATGACTATTAATCTGTACACATCATCATTCATATGTTTTTTTGATGGGTTGCCCATGGGCAGAGTCTCATAAATGGTTATGTATTTAATAGTGTGGATTTTGAAGCACACACCATTTCAGGCATTTGAGGATCATTAGTTTTATGCTATTGTATTGTCTTTAAATGATAGAATAATTTTACAGTTGTTGTGTCACACCCGAAACATATGTTGGTGAGCATGTCCTCCATTTCTGCAGCCATGTGGTGGGAGAGCTCCTGTACTCTTCAAACTATTCCTGCCCAACATAGGTTGCTCTCCCATTAGACTGACTTAGGCGCTATGGGCATGGGATACTACTCCGAGCTCCATTACAGAGGCACCCCGTCTGGCCTACCCAGCACCACCAGTAGCCTAATCCATCCTTTTCACAGGCCTTATAGCAATGGACCCCAATAGCAGCCCTATCTAGCACAAGTTTCATTTCCTGAACACCTGTACATCTTGAGGTTTGCAGAAGGAAGAGTCCATACAATGGCAGCCTTTTAACTGTTTACTGAACCAACTGTTTTATATATTTACATCCTTTCCTTCATCCCAATAGTGATGGCTCTTTTCATAGTTGCAAACAGATAAGAGCAGAGATGAGAGCTGGGTCAAGGAGCAGCACATACCTTTAGGGGTTTTGCCAGAGTCTTGCATACAGGCTAAAGGAATGTGAGTAGTCCCATAAGGCCAGCACATCTCCTTGCATGCTTTGCACCCTAAGGGGAAGCTCCCAGAAGCTAGGACCTCAAAGATTACATATTTTTATACCTTAGACCTTGTAATGCTTCCCATGCCTAACCAACACCTATTTATGCAGAGCCCTCCTAACCAAGATGCCCTACGCTGACAGAGGCAGGGCTGGCACTATCTCACTATCTGTGGCAGTCATTCTCAACCAGGGTTCCATTGAACCCTAGGGTTACTCCAGGGGTTGCTAGTGGTTCCTTGAGTTGCAGCCAACTGATCTCACATCTGATGGTACCTGCATAGTTTTAGTTCCAATGCCACAAGGTAGAGCCAGTAGCATAACTATAGGGGTGTCATTCTTGCCACCCCTGTAAGGGAGGCATTCTTCCCACTTACCACTACCAATGTAAGGGCCTTTTTTCCAGTGCTCCCTGATGAACTAATCTTACGAGGGGTTCCCTGAGACCTGAAAGCTATTTCAAGGGTTCCTCTGGTGTAAAATGTTGAGAAAGGCTGATCTATATCCCACTTACTATGCTGGGAACCTCTAGTGGCTACCTAGGCCCCTACACTGCCTACACATCACTACAGGTTTCCCAGTCCTATCCATGGCAACATTTAGTAGCCAAGTCAGGGAGCTACACTTACACGGTGAAAGTCATGGATGTTCCTACACGTTATTGGCATATTGATGTATATTAAGATTAGACTCATTGAATGTAGATCTTCTCTGGTGCAAACATAAAGGATAGGAGCCACATACCAAATGCCTCTTCCTTCTAAAAATTCTTTATTGAATCATCAATGGTAAAACTACTTCCATAGTGTCTCTTAATCAAGGATCACCATTTCTTGACGCATTTCACCGAAATGGCTTGATCGCAAGGATTCTTAGTGATCAAGCCATTTCATGGCAGTGGACTGTCACTCATCCTTCCCCCTTTCCCAGCCTGCTTTTCTGCTGGTGACCTCATCTACCAGCTCTCATGGCCCCCCATTGCACATGTGTTGCACAGGGATCCTTTGTGATCAAGCCACAAACCCCTCAAGGAAAGGTGATCCTTGGGCAAGGGACACCATGAAAGCAACTTTACCACTAAATATTCTATAAAGGATCCTTTGAACAAAGACATTTGGTGTGCGGCTCCTATCCATTTGTGTTTTGAAATAACAGTCGAAGATGGAGTTTTTGAGCCGACACCCTAGATGCCCATGGAGACTGCATGAGGTGCCGGTTTGGAGTGGTGTGAACCACTGATGATTAAATAAATAATCTTATGAGGGGTTCCCTGAGACCTGGAAGCTATTTCAAGGGTTCCTCTGGTGTAAAATGTTGAGAAAGGCTGATCTATGTCCCACTTACTACGCTGGGAACCTCTCGTGGCTACCTACGCCCTTACACTTCCTACACATCACTACAGGGTTTCCAGCCCTATCCATGGCAACATTTAGTAGCCAATTCAGGGAACTACACTTACACAGTGAAAGTCATGGTTGTTCCTACATGTTAAAATCAAAATAAATAAAAAAACCTTGCGAGCCACATACGGGTTAATGCCTTATAAAAATACAAACACAAAAACAATCATAGGCCAACATCAGCAGCAAACACTAAATCACGTTCCATAATCGTGTAAGTGAGATATAAAGACAAAAATGTGTCTGCGCTAGATGGAAAATGATAATACTGAAAACTAATAATATTGAAAATATATATAAACATACAATAGTAAGTGCTAAGTGCAAAAGTGAAGATACATATAAATCAACGTGCTACAATAAACTACTGATAGATCAGAAATAACTGATGGTGCATACATCCAAGGTGCAAAGTGCTATATTAAACACACAAATTAGGTGCCCAATCAGGAGAAAAACAATAACATTCCTCATATAAGTCTTTGAGGTTCAACCAGTGTAAATCCAAAATTGCATAAAGTGCCCAAAATAGTGTCCATAATCAGTGAAGTTCATCCATCATGTTCTTCCAAAGTGCAGCACCATAAAACATGCCTTAGTGCCCTCCAGTGATCCCCATAAGCATATGCGCTCACCTTCCAGCGTGTGACACAGTGTTTAAACTCTGTCAAAATGCGCTTTGGAGCCACTCCTGTGCTCAAATGGAATCAGCTGTGTAGATCTCCAATGCTCCCAATTATGATTTTATGCAAGAGAAAAGAAACTCCATAGCGCAATATAGTTTAACAATATAGAATACTTTATTAAAATGTATATGGAACTCACCCCTTGCAGGGGTACTCACATGCTACAGGTGCGTCAGTGCACCCTTCTATATAAGCATAGACCAGCCGATCGTAACGGTATGGCGTGCGGTGCGGTGTGTGCCTCCAAATCTCCTGCTCTGGAGGAGATTTGGAGGCACACACCGCACCGCACGCCATACCGTTACGATCGGCTGGTCTATGCTTATATAGAAGGGTGCACTGACGCACCTGTAGCATGTGAGTACCCCTGCAAGGGGTGAGTTCCATATACATTTTAATAAAGTATTCTATATTGTTAAACTATATTGCGCTATGGAGTTTCTTTTCTCTTGCATAAAATCATAATTGGGAGCATTGGAGATCTACACAGCTGATTCCATTTGAGCACAGGAGTGGCTCCAAAGCGCATTTTGACAGAGTTTAAACACAAAAATGGTATACTTAGCACACAGATATTTGATGGCAGAACTAGAAATAGGAAACATTGCTTGGAAGTGGGGTACAATTGTCTATTTTAGCCGAGTTCCAAGATGTATATTTTTTTTATTGCCCTTTGTCAAGCTGCAATACTTTACCTGTTTGGTACAAGCTTCACAGATGGAGACCCCCCTATAGTATACACTGGAGCACCTGTGTGCCCCCCCTCATAAAAATGGTGTTCTGGGGTCCCACACTAGTGCTCCAGTGTCCAGATGTGAAAACAGCTGCTCTGTGTCCTCTCCTTACACAGAATCTAGTTGTCATTTCATTCTAGTAACAAACCCATCTACACAAACAAATATTTGGCATCCAAGTAGGCCCCAAAAAATGTGTGAAAATGCATATGGCCTAAACAATGGTGTTCTAGAGGCCGAAATAAAAATGTTTGATACGAACGAATAATGGGCCCATGAACATTAAAGTTGCCCTTTTAAACGTTACAATTACTAAAAGCATATGGAGCAGAACGAACGTAATAAAGACAGAAAGAATAGGAACACAGCACAACTACTTACTTTCCCATTTCCGTCTTTCAGGACAGCACCATAGAGAGACCTTGGCTCCTCCCCTTCTGAGGAAACACCGCCTTCAACTTTAAGATTTAAATCTCACCGCTCTCCCCCAGCCCCTCAGTTCTGGTGTTTCCTCCGGTGGGGAGACATCGCAAGGAACCAGGGCCGCACAGCTAGGGAGACTGAGGCTAAAATTTAGGCTGAGCAGAGGGGGGCGCGCGCTCTCTTACTCTCTCCTGCTCATCTTTTCTAAAGAAAGTGCAGTCTAAGAGGCTAGTGTGGCTGAGTACCTTATTAAAACTGCACATCACGCTCCCCCATCTTCCCTTAGCGAAGTTGCAAGCTGGGGGGGTCCGTTTTCCCTTGTGCCTAGGGTGGCATAGGCGGAGGCACAGGAGACCGCCCTGCTTGTGCAGCCAGCGTGGGAGCTCTGAGCGCTGGGTCGGAAGACGGGCGACGTCATTTCCGGCGGAGGTCAGTGTTTTCGTCTGACCCGTGACTTCCGGTTCCGGTCGCGGTATCGAAAACGGACCGCGCGTTCGGCTGGTGCTGCCTCTGACCTGCTGTGGTGACAGCGCACAGGGGCTTGGATCACCACTATACTCGAAGGAGATGTCGGAAGCAGAGGCTTCAAGAACCGCTCCAGGAGAATCCTGCACCAGCCACTCTAAGGTAAGAGGAACCCTGGGGTGGTGTTCCCTTACTGTTTCCTGTAAGCTCCACAGGTGTAGAACTCCCCCTAGTGGTGAAGGGGGGGAAAGGGTTGTGACTCCTTGGTGGTGGTCGGTCCCGGGAAGTGCACCCCTGGTGGCCCTCCGTGGTAGTGCTGGTGGAAATTTGCTGATTGCTCCCTACTTTTAAATTGTTTTTCAGGGCAAAGCTACAGAGAAAAGCAAGTCGCCCCACAGTACCAAGAAGAAATGCCCCTCATGTAGAATCACAATGGGGGAATCTTGGTCTAAACCCCTCTGCAGGGATTGTATAGAAGGGCTAGTAAGGGAGCAGTCTGGAGAACAGTCTTCGGATTTAGCAGCTTCCGTTAAGGAACTTTCCAATACGGTGCAGACCTTTAAATCACTGTTTGCCAGTCTTCAGTTGCCACAGCCGCAGGTCGTTTCTCCACCAGCACAGCAGAGTGTTCCCCAATCCTTAATGGATGCTCCCTCGGGAAGTGGAGAGAATCCAGGAGGTGCCAGATTCGAGGTTGAGGAAGAGCCTGATAGCGGGTCCTCAGATCCCCAAGGGGAGTCAGAGGGAGAGGAGATGGAAGGGGAATCCACAAGATCCTCCCGCTATAAGCTTTCCCTGGAGGAGGTGGAAGAGCTCCTAGGAGCCATTCACACCACCCTAGGAATCCAGGAGGAAAGAAAGAAACTTTCACTCCATGACCAGATGTACAAAGGACTAGGGGAACATAAGAGGAAAGTGTTCCCGGTCCATGAGGTCTTAGTCGACGCCATAAAAAAGGAGTGGCAGGACCCTGAAAGGAAGCCCTTCCTTTCAAAGGCACTTAAACGTAGGTTCCCCTTTGCTGAAGAGGAGGCGCTGGTATGGAACAAATCGCCCAAGCTAGACGCAGCCTTTTCGCAGGTCTCCAGACACACTGACTTGGCCTTTGAGGACATGGGGGCACTCCCAGATCCCATGGATAAAAGGATAGATTCCCTCCTGAAAAAATCCTGGGACTCTTCCTTGGGGAACCTTAAACCCGCCATGGCGTCCACGGTGGTGGCACGAAACATGGAGTATTGGTTAACGCAAATTAAGGCACACATAGAGGCGGGTACGCCTAAGGAAACAATCCTATCGTCTTTTCCCATGCTCCTTAAAGGAATAGCTTACCTGGCAGATGCCTCAGCTGAATCGGTGCGTATGTCTGCAAGATCAGCCGCATTGTCCAATTCGGCAAGAAGAGCCTTATGGCTTAAAACATGGCAGGGAGATACCGCATCCAAGGTGAAACTTTGCGGCATTCCTCTCACGGGAGACTTGCTCTTCGGGCCAGGTCTGGAAGCTGTATTGGATAGAACGGCTGACAGAAAAAAGGCATTTCCTTTTAAGAGAAAACAGGCAGAGACTAAAAGAAAGTCTCGGCCGTGGAAGAAATTGGACCCCCCAAAATCTGGTCAACAGAAAAAGGGGTGGGGACAAAAAGGGAAGGGGCGTGGGGGGGCTATTTTTCGCCCTCCTGAACAGCCCAAAAAGACAAAGTGACAGAATAACGGTGGGAGGAAGACTGGGGGCCTTCCTTCCACAGTGGGAGATGATCACCTCCAACAATTTTATTTTGGAAGTCATAAGAAGAGGCTACAGGTTGGAGTTTGCAGAACCTCCACCATGCAGACTCTTGGTAACCACGCTACCGAAATGTGCAGAGAAGTCAGCGGCTCTCCTTTCCTCCCTCCAGGAGTTGGAGGAACAGGGGGTGGTAGTTCGAGTGCCAGAAGGAGAGACGGGCAGAGGCTTCTATTCCCACACTTTCGTGGTGCGCAAACCCTCGGGGAAGTTCAGGCTCATCCTGAACCTGAAGCCTCTGAACGTCTCTCTCACCTACAGGAGGTTCAGAATGGACTCAATCTATTCGGTAAAGACGCTCCTTCCTCCAAACTGCTTCATGGCATCGATAGACTTGAGGGATGCCTACCTGCACATTCCCATTGCAGATCAGTATCAAAGGTTCCTCAGGCTGGCAATAAATGCCAGAGAAGGGACCTTTCACTGGCAGTTCAGGGCCCTTCCCTTCGGGCTATCCTCTTCCCCCCGCATCTTCACCAAAGTCATGGTAGAAGTCTTGGCTTTCCTACGGATCAGGGGCATTTCAGTGATCGCTTATTTAGACGATCTACTACTTTTCGCCCCTTCCGCGGAACAACTGTCGCAGGACCTGCAGTTGACAAGGAACATCCTAGAGGGTCTAGGTTGGCTCCTAAATCTGGAGAAGTCCAATTTGATTCCTTCACAAAGGATAATCTTTTTAGGTTTCCTGTTGGACTCAACAAAACAGAAGGTCTTCCTACCTATGGAAAAAATCCAGAAGGTAGACAGGGCTATGTTGTTACTCCAGGGCAGCCAACAAATATCAGTAAGAAAGGCTATGTCAGCCTTGGGGTTACTGACGGCAGCACTTCCAGCAGTCCAGTGGGCAGGTTTACACTTTCGCCCGTTACAACTATTTATCCTGAGCAGTTGGGACCACAGTCAGGAATCTTTGGATTCCCTGATAACTGTACCGGACCAGGTCAAGAGATCCCTATGGTGGTGGCGGAAAGAAGCCAATCTCTCACAGGGTCTGGATTGGGTTTTGCCGGTGTCCAGATGCGTCACGACCGACGCAAGTGGCATGGGTTGGGGGGCGCATATGGAGGACCGGGTGGCTCAGGGAGGCTGGCGGAAGGAGGACGCAGGAAGATCCTCCAACTGGAGGGAGCTGAAGGCAGTAGCCTTGGCACTCAGAACCTTTCAAAAGGAACTTCAGGGACAGCATGTGAGAGTCCGGTCGGACAACTCCTCAGCTGTAGCCTACATAAACCGGCAGGGGGGTACCAGGAGCAGACCCTTGTGGACCCTGGTAGAAAGCATTCTCAGATGGGCCGAAGTAAACGTCCTATCCCTCTCGGCAGTACATCTGAAGGGAGAACAAAATCTGGTGGCGGATTACCTCAGCAGGAAACGGCTGAGGGAAGGCGACTGGGTTCTGAATCAGGGGGTTTTCGAGGCAATATCCCAGAAATGGGGAAGGCCATGCATAGACCTCTTTGCCTCGAGAGAGAACAGGAAGGTGCATCTCTTCTTCTCCCTAAACAGGTGGGATGGAGCTCTAGGGATAGACGCTCTGGCTCAGAGTTGGGCTTTCGACAGGTGTTATGCCTTTCCCCCACCTGTACTAATCCCAGCCGTCCTAAGAAAATTCCAATTGGAAAATACAACCCTCATTCTTATTGCGCCACATTGGCCCAGGAGGCCGTGGTTCTCCATCCTGAGAAGTCTGGCAGCGGAACCCCCCTGGCTCTTGCCAGTTCAGGAGAATCTCCTTTCCCAGGGACCAATTTGTTGTCCCCAGGTGGGGAGATGGAGCCTTGCGGCTTGGCTACTGAGGAAGAATTGTTGAAGAACAGAGGTTTCTCAGATAGCTTAGTAAAGACCCTCCTTAACTGCAGGAAAAAAGAAACCCAGGTCATCTACCAAAAAACGTGGAGGCGTTTTAATAGCTGGTGCACAGAGACTTCTTTTGATATTCACAGCTCTATAGCGGTCTTAGAGTTCCTGCAGGCAGGGGCGGACAAGGGATTAGCCCTTGGCACCCTGAAAGGGCAGGTTTCTGCCTTGAGTGTGTTTCTGGAGAAACAACTAGCCGCTGATCCCTGGATCATTAGATTTTTTAAAGCATTGAGTAGGCAGAGACCTCTGAGAGTCCCCCCCTTCCCAATGTGGGATCTTTCCTTGGTCCTTCAAGCACTAACAGGGGAACCTTTTGAGCCATTGGAGACATGTACACTAAAATGGATTAGCCTCAAAACGGTGTTTTTGGTGGCAATCACTACGGCAAGAAGAGTAAGTGAACTCGAGGCCCTCTCCATTAGGGCCCCCTTTTTTCAGGTTTTCCCGGACAGGGTAATTTTTAAGGCCGATCCGGCTTTCTTACCGAAGGTAGCCTCGGTGTTTCATAGAGGCCAGGAAATTGTTTTGCCCACCTTTTGTTTGAATCCTGTGAGGGAACAGGAACATAGGTTTCATAAACTAGATGTAAGAAGGTGTGTCCTGCAATATTTGGAGGATACAAAACCATTTAGAAAATCTGATTCCTTTTTTGTGTTATTTTCAGGAACCAGAAAGGGAGGCAAAGCCTCGAGGCGCACTTTAGCTAGGTGGCTAAGGTTAGCTATCAGTCAGGCATATATAATTAGCGGGTTAGAAGCCCCTAAGGGTATCAGGGCACACTCCACAAGGGCAGTGGCGACCTCTCAGGCCGAGTGGGCTGGTGCGTCTCCGGAGCAGATCTGTAGAGCGGCAACGTGGTCTAGATTCGACACGTTCGTGAAACACTACAGGTTGGACCTTCTGTCAGCAAAAGACCAGGCTTTTGGGCGTAAGGTTCTGCAGGCAGTAGTCCCACCCTAAGGTAAGGTGCTCGCTTATCCTCTCTATGGTGCTGTCCTGAAAGACGGAAATGGGAAAATCGGAGTTACTTACCGGTAACGTCCTTTTCCAGGAGTCTTTCAGGACAGCACAGTTACCCACCCTACTGTAGGGATATTCGTGAAGGAGTTCATCGCAGAAGAACGTCAGGTAAGATCAAAGTTATTATGACGTGTTCTTGTGTCTCCCCAGTTAACCGGAGGTCCTCTTGAAGAACTGAGGGGCTGGGGGAGAGCGGTGAGATTTAAATCTTAAAGTTGAAGGCGGTGTTTCCTCAGAAGGGGAGGAGCCAAGGTCTCTCTATGGTGCTGTCCTGAAAGACTCCTGGAAAAGGACGTTACCGGTAAGTAACTCCGATTTTTTTGCAGCACTCTCCGGATCTTTCGGTACTGCTCTGGCTCTCTCAACTTCAGGTCCGACCACCGCTTCCTGAGCTGATCTTTAGATCTTCGTACCCCGAAATTCCTCTCCAGACTCCGGACCACTTTACCAATGATTTTGGCCTTTCGGATGTTGGGGTGGGGGTAAGGCCCATATTTTCCGTTATAGTCGGACTTCCTCATGATGTCTACCATCTCCAACATCTCCCCAAAACGACATATTTGTGGCCTTAAAACGTCTCCTTCTGGATCGGGACGTGCCTGGATCCGGGCTTTCCGCCTCCTCGTTGCTAGAATTAGCATGCACCTGCTGTAACTCTGCTATTATGCTCTTCACCCACTGCGCCGAACGAAAAGGGGCAGGGAATACACTAGAAATAACGTCAGGGGCGGGCGGAGTTACATGCATGCGCAGTGTGTATAAAGCGTAACACGCGTGCGTATTACGTACGATCTGTGAGCGGAGGAAGGAGCATTGGACGCGCCGATCGTAAGAACGAAGGTAAGAGACAAACTTGTGCCTATACTGCTTCTACATTGAGGCCTATATTGTAACAAGATTAGGAGAGTTTTGTCTGACATTAGGCTTTGTCTTGTGTTGTGTCTTGCGGTGAACATGGATATCTTAATGAGAGATACTGACTTCATGTCACTATTCATTGATATGCTAAGTGAGCTGCCCTGTCTATGGGAGATTACCCACCCCCATTTCAAGAACCAAGCAAAGAGGAAGGCAGCACTGGAGCAATTGTGTGAAATTGTGAAGCAGGTGATCCCCACGGCAGACATCACTTATTTAAAGATATTAATTGGTTGCCTGAGGAGCACATATCTGAGGGAGCGCAAGAAAGTCCTGGATTCACAGAGATCCGGAGCAGCAGATGACATCTATGTCCCCAGGATGTTGTACTACGACAGGCTGCACTTTCTGGCAGGCCAGACTGAACCCAGGCCATCCCTCTCCAGTCTTCCTTCCACGCTTCCTTCCCCCCTGGCTGAGGCTTCTGACGTCCAACCTGGGCCTTCCAGGCCGCATGTGGAGGAGCCCAGATTGAGCCAGGTATAGCATTCCTCTAAATATTTCTGCTTGTCCAATCAATGGTGTTAACTAGATGTTAGTTGGGAGTACTAATTTAGGATTGTGATTGATGATGCAAAACATTACAACCATGTCCCTTTTTCATACACAGGGAAGTCTCAGCCAGGAGGTGGCCGGGCTGAGCTGATCTGCAGGTCCCTCCACCCCCCCTGGAAAGAGAAAGTGGCAGTAGGAGGAGTGCCCTAGAGGAGGCGGCTATCAGATTCTTTTGGAGGGCTACAGAGGTCCTGGGAGCACCCCACACCATGCAGGAGAACATTGCTGCATTCATAGCATATAAAATGCAGAGGATGGAGGAGGGCCAAAAAGCCATGTGTCAGGCCCTCATATCAGAGGCTCTGGAGAAAGGTATGAGGGGCCAAATTACACCTCACACACAGCTTTGGGATGGTTCTCCTCCTCCTCCTCCCTCTCCTCCAGGTCCTCCCAGTCCTTCTCCAGGTCCTCCCAGTCCTCCTCCAGGTCCCCCCAGTCCTCCTCCTCCTCCAGGTCCTACTCCTCCTCCTGCCACATCTCCAACTGCACAGCCACAGCCCGGAAGGAAGCGTGGAAGGAAGACCAGACAGTGATTGCCCTGGGTCCAGTCTGGTCGGCCAAAAAATGCAGCCTCTTGTGGTACCACAGCCTGGGGACACAGATGTCATCTGCTGCTATCCGGATCTCTGTGAATCCCGGACCAGACTGCCCTCCCTTAGATATGGACTCCTCAGGCCACCAATTTTGATGTTGAAGAATTGATGTCTGCCGTGGGGGTCCCAGGCTTCGCTAATTTCTCCTGTTGATCCAGTGTTGCCTTCCTCTTTGTTTGGTTCTGATCCCTTAATAAAGGATTTTTGTTTTGAATTAGACTCTCCTATGTGTTTTCCTTCAAAAATGACAGTTTGTTTTTGAGGATTCAGGTACATTTCAAATATACAATGTGAAATGAACAAGGGACACCAACAACAAAAAATCTCCTGGAGATTAAATAATAAAAGATATCAATGGTGTTGGGGTAACTTGACACACAAAACACACCCAAAAATATTCTGGAGTAAAAATAAAAATAACATTGAACAAAGATCAGCCTTGGAAAAAATCCAAACATTAAAGAAAAAAAAAGGCTTAAAATCCAAAAAAAAAAAAACATAAAAAATATAAAACTATCAGATGTGACAACTAATAACAATATATTGAGGGAATCCCACTAAAAAAACACAAAGAAAAGTTTGTGAGAAGTGTGTGTGAATATGAGCAGCAAAACTACTTAATTCTTGTCACATTATAAAGAAGAAGAGAGTGCGCTGTATTAAACCATTTTGAACATTGCAGCGTGACGAAAGTGCTGTATCCATTGCGAACGCTAAGTTTACCAGAACGAGCTGTCCCGTGTCGGAATTTCTTCTGAGCATGCGTGGCACTTTGTGCATCGGAACAGGCCACACACGGTCGGAATTGACGCGATCGGATTTTGTTGTCGGAAAATTTTATCTCCTGCTGTCCAACTTTGTGTGTCGGAAAATCCGATGGAAAATGTCCGATGGCGCCCACACACGGTCGGAATTTCCGACAACACGCTCCGATCGGACATTTTCCATCGGAAAATCCGACCGTGTGTACGGGGCATAATAGTTGTCCTGTGGACAGATTCTCCCACCTGAGCTGTGGATCTCTGCAGATCCTCCAGAGTTACCATAGGGCTCTTGGCTGCTTCTCTGATGAATGTTCTCCTTGCCCGGCCGGTCAGTTTAGGTGGACGGCCATGTCTTGGTAGGTTTGTAGTTGTGCCATACTCTTTCCATTTTCAGATGATGGATTGAACAGAGCTCCGTGAGATGTTAAAACCTTGGGATATTTTTTTTTATAACCTAACCCTGCTTTAGACTTCTCCACAACTTTATCCCTGACCTGTCTGGTGTGTTCCTTGGCCTTCATGATGCTGTTTGTTCACTAAGGTTCTCTAACAAATCTCTGAGGTCTTTACAGAACAGCTGTATTTATACTGAGATTAGATTATACACAAGTGGACTCTATTTACCAATTAGGTGACTTCTGAAGGCAATTGGTTCCACAAGATTTTAGTTAGGGGTATCGGAGAAAAAGGGGCTGAATACAAATGCCCCCCACACTTTTCACATATTTATTTGTAAAACATTTTGAAAACCATTTATCATTTTCCTTCCACTTCACAATTATGTGCCACTTTGTGTTGGTCTATCACATAAAATCCCAAAAGAATACATTTATGTTTTTGGTGGTAATGTGACAAAATGTGGAAAATTTCAAGGGGTATAAATACTTTTTCAAGGCACTGTATGTACAGTATGTGAGTGATTCCAAATACAATTAAGTAAAAGAGAATCTAAAGCTAAAATCTTTTTTGTTTTCTTTATTTAGTTTTGGATAGTTTTGCTGAGTTTAGAAAATCTTTTAAGTTTTTAATACATATAGAAAAATAGCCAGCACTGCCTAAATGGAACCTTATTAAATGCTGGGCGTTTTGTTACTTTACAGTGTCATTAAATCCAGACTATGAAAAACTTGTGACACGCTACACTATATTACCAAAAGTATTGGGACGCCTGCCTTTATATCACAGTCTTAGTCCGTAGGGTTCAATATTGAGTTGGCCCACCCTTTGCAGATATAACAGCTTCAACTCTTCTGTGAAGGCTGTTCGCAAGGTTTAGGAGTGTGTCTATGGGAATGTTTGACCATTCTTTCAGAAGTGCATTTGTGAGGTCAGGCACTGATATTGGACAAGAAGGCCTGGCTCACAGTGTCCGCTCTAATTCTTCCCAAAGGTGTTCTATCGGGTTGAGGTCAGGACTCTGTGCAGGCCGGTAAAGCTCCTCCACCCCAAACTCGCTCATCCATGTCTTTATGGACCTTGCTTTGTGCACTGGTGCGCAGTCATGTTGGAACAGGAAGGGGCCATCCCCAAACTGTTCCCACAAAGTTGGGAGCATAAAAATTGTCCAAAATGTCTTGGTATGCTGACGCCTTAATGGGGCGTACACACGGTCGGACTTTTCACCTACAAAAGTCCACCGGACGCCGCCGGACCAAATCCGGCGGACAATCCGACCGTGTGTGGTCTCCATCGGACTTCTGACGGACCGTTTCGGTCGGAAATCCAACGTACTTTAGATTTGAAACTTGCTTCAAATCTTTACGTCGTAACTCCGCCGGACTCAGTTCCTGACGGAAAGTGCCCTCCAGTGATCCCCATAAGCATATGCGCTCACCTTCCAGCGTGTGACACAGTGTTTAAACTCTGTCAAAATGCGCTTTGGAGCCACTCCTGTGCTCAAATGGAATCAGCTGTGTAGATCTCCAATGCTCCCAATTATGATTTTATGCAAGAGAAAAGAAACTCCATAGCGCAATATAGTTTAACAATATAGAATACTTTATTAAAATGTATATGGAACTCACCCCTTGCAGGGGTACTCACATGCTACAGGTGCGTCAGTGCACCCTTCTATATAAGCATAGACCAGCCGATCGTAACGGTATGGCGTGCGGTGCGGTGTGTGCCTCCAAATCTCCTCCAGAGCAGGAGATTTGGAGGCACACACCGCACCGCACGCCATACCGTTACGATCGGCTGGTCTATGCTTATATAGAAGGGTGCACTGACGCACCTGTAGCATGTGAGTACCCCTGCAAGGGGTGAGTTCCATATACATTTTAATAAAGTATTCTATATTGTTAAACTATATTGCGCTATGGAGTTTCTTTTCTCTTGCATAAAATCATAATTGGGAGCATTGGAGATCTACACAGCTGATTCCATTTGAGCACAGGAGTGGCTCCAAAGCGCATTTTGACAGAGTTTAAACACTGTGTCACACGCTGGAAGGTGAGCGCATATGCTTATGGGGATCACTGGAGGGCACTAAGGCATGTTTTATGGTGCTGCACTTTGGAAGAACATGATGGATGAACTTCACTGATTATGGACACTATTTTGGGCACTTTATGCAATTTTGGATTTACACTGGTTGAACCTCAAAGACTTATATGAGGAATGTTATTGTTTTTCTCCTGATTGGGCACCTAATTTGTGTGTTTAATATAGCACTTTGCACCTTGGATGTATGCACCATCAGTTATTTCTGATCTATCAGTAGTTTATTGTAGCACGTTGATTTATATGTATCTTCACTTTTGCACTTAGCACTTACTATTGTATGTTTATATATATTTTCAATATTATTAGTTTTCAGTATTATCATTTTCCATCTAGCGCAGACACATTTTTGTCTTTATATGTTCCTACATGTTATTGGCATATTGATGTATATTAAGATTAGAGTCATTGAATGTAGATCTTCTCTGGTGCAATTTGGTCCATTTGTGTTTTGAAATAACAGTCGGAGATGGGGTTTTTGAGCCGGCGCCCTTTTTTGGAGTGGTGTAAACCACTGATGATTAAATAATCTTTAAAGCATCACATGGGCCATGGGGGGCCATGAGAGATGGCACATGTAAAAACAAGGCCACCAGCAGAAAAGCAGTCTGGGAAAGGGGGATGTATGAGTGACAATCCCCTGCCATCAAACGGCTTAATCCAAAAAAATCCTTCCTTCAAATGATCCTTTATGGAAACTTTAGTGGTAAAGCTGCTTTCATGGAGTTCCTTACCCAAGGATCACCTTTCCTTGAGGGATTTCATTAAAGTGGCTTGATCACAAAGGATCCTTGTGATCAAGCTGTTTTGGTGAAACGTGTCAAGAAAAAGGTGATCCTTGGGTATGGGACACTATGGAAAAAGCTTTACCTCCAAAGATTCCAAAAAAGGATCGTAATGCCGCGTACACACGAGCGGACTTTTCGACCGGACTGGTCCGACGGTCTATCCGACTGACTTTTTCGGTGGACTAACGACGGACTTTCCGAACAAACGGACTTGCCTACACACGATCACACCAAAGTCCGACGGATTCGTACGTGATGACGTACGACCGGACTAAAATAAGGAAGCTGATAGACAGTAGCCAATAGCTGCCCTAGCGTCAGTTTTCGTCCGTCGGACTAGCATACGGACGAGCGGACTTTTCGACCGCACTCGAGTCCGTTGGAAAGATCTGAAACATGTTCCAAATCTAAAGTCCGTCAGATTTTCGACCGAAAAAGTCCGCTGTAGGTCCAATGAAGCCCACACATGGTCTAATGCCCCGTACACACGGTCGGATTTTCCGATGGAAAATGTCCGATCGGAGCGTGTTGTCGGAAATTCCGACCATGTGTGGGCTCCATCGGACATTTTCCATCGGATTTTCCGGCACACAAAGTTGGAGAGCAGGAGATAAAATTTTCCAACAACAAAATCCGTTGTCGGAAATTCCGATCGTGTGTACACAAAACCGACTGACAAAGTGCCACGCATGCTCAGAATAAATAAAGAGATGAAAGCTATTGGCCACTGCCCTGTTTATAGTCCCGACGTACGTGTTTTACGTCACCGCGTTCAGAACGATCGGATTTTCCAACAACTTTGTGCGACCGTTTGTAGACAAAACAAGTTTGAGCCAACATTTGTCGGAAAAAATCCTAGGATTTTGTTGTCGGAATGTCCGAACAAAGTCCGACCGTGTGTACGCCCTATAATTGTCCGCCGGTGTCGGTCCGTCCGACCAGTCTGGTCGAAAAGTCTGCTCGTGTGTACGCGGCATTAGAAGGAAGACATTTGGTGTGCGGCTCCATTTTTGTTTTGAAATAACAGTCGGAGATGGGCTTTTTGAGGAAGCACCCTAGACGCACATGGAGACTACATGAGGCGCTGGCTTGGAGCGGTGTGGTATGCTTGGAGGTCTTTTTTTGGGCAGTTATCCATTTTGCCACTAGAACAAATGTGACCTTATAGCTATCATTATCCATTTTAGCACCCTTCCCACAATGTGACCTTTTTGATTGGTTTTTGACCTTCACCAGATGGCTGTCCCCATGTACGAAAAGCCATGCAAAGTGCAAAGTTGTTTACTGTGATAAGGCATTGAGCGAAGGAAATGAAAAAAAAGTAGAGGCCAGAGTGATACTCTAAGGACAAAGTAAAGGTTAGATACCTTCCCCCTCCACACAAAACCAAACCATCCATTTTTGGACGGAGTTCCGCTTTCTATATTTTGTCTATAATGATCTCTGCAGCTGTTTCTTCTGCACACAATGCTCCAAGCTAACATAACAGCGATGCCAATAGCTTTCTTCTGCGCCAAGCCAGTGCTTACAGGCTTTGATAAATGAGGTACAAATCATCTCTGCCATCCATATTCTCTGCTTGATGTGTTATTTTTTCATTAGCCAAATGCCCTCTCTAGAGGCCCTTTTTTTAATTATTATTTTGCTTTGAAATTAGGCCGCTTGTAATCTGATTGGGTTTTTTGTATGTCTGGCTGCGGAATTAGAATTTCCTTTTCCTCCGCTCATAATTCACAACAATATGTCCCTTTTCATGCAACTCTAATTAAGACAATTCATTTGCGGCAATAGTCACCAACAAAACAATGAGATGAGGAACAAAAAAAAAAAAAAAAAAAACAGAGACTCGCCGAAAAGTCAGATTTTTTCCCCCCGCGAGAAATACTTCACAGGCTTTTCCCGCTGCAAAGGAGAAAAAGTGGCAAAGATGAAAGTGTTTGTTTTGCAGCAACTGATTCATGACAAGCTTAAAATATTCATATTTCTTTAAAACCGACGGGCTGCTTATTAATCAGAACGGCATGAGAATTGTAAAATAAAATACACAGCATAATAAAAGAAGTGAGAACAGCCGGTGTAGAACAACAACATTTTTAGCAGTCGCTCTGGGAAGTTGAGTCTTGGAGAGGAAAAGCCCAGCAGTCATTTTATAGACACTTCAGAACGAAGACCATCTCCGTTCTGTCCGGCCAATCTGTGGTTTTCCAGATTCTGGTCGGTGTGGAGTAGAGCTGCAGGCAGCCGCTGATGAAGGAGGTGCAATCTGCCAAAAGGTGTTGGCTTGGTACAGTGCCTTGAAAATGTATTCATACTCCTTGAAATGTTCCACATTTTGTCATGTTACAACCAAATTCATAAATGTATTTTATTGGGATTTTATGTGATAGACCAACACAAAGTGTCACATAATTGTGAAGTGGAAGAAAAATTATAAATGATTTTTACATTTTTTTCAAATAAATATGTGAAAAGTGTGGGGTACATTTGTATGGCGCCCCCCGGAGTCAATACTTTGTAGAACCTCCTTTCACTGCAATTACAGCTGCAAGTCTTTTTGGGGATGTCTCTACCAGCTTTGCACATCTAGAGAGGGACATTTTTGCCCATTCTTCTTTGCAAAATATCTCAAGCTCTGTCAGATTGGATGGAGAGCGTCTGTGAACAGCAATTTTCAAGTCTTGCCACAGATTCTCAATTGGATTTAGGTCTGGACTGTGACTGGGCCATTCTAACACATGAATATGCTTTGATCTAAACCATTCCATTGTAGCTCTGGATGTATGTTTCGGGTCGTTGTCCTGCTGGAAGGTGAACCTCTGCCCCAGTCTCAAGTCTTTTGCAGACTCTAACAGGTTTTCTTCTAAGGCAGTGCACACACGGGTGGACTTTTCAGCATCAAACGTCCGATGTTCTTTCTGACGGACTTTCGAACGACCGGACTTGTCCACACACGAATGGACTAAAGTCCGTTCAAAAGTCCGTTCCTTTGAATGTGATGACGTACAAAGGGACTAGAATAAGGAAGTTCATAGCCAGTAGCCAATAGCTGCCCTTGCATCCTTTTTTGTCAGTCGGACTAGCAAACAGACAAACGGATTTTTCGACCGGACCCGAGTCCGTCGGAAAGATTTGAAACATGTTCCAAATCTAAAGTCCGTCTGATTTTCGACAGAAAAAGTTCGCTGAAGGTCCGATGAAGCCCACATGCAGTCGGATTGCCCGACGGATTAGTTCCGTCGGACCAGTCCGGTCGAAAAGTCCACCCGTGTGTACACGGCATAAGATTGCCCTGTATTTGGCTCCATCCATCTTCCCATCAACTCTGACCAGCTTCCCTGTCCCTGCTGAAGAAAAGCATCCCCACCACATGATGCTGCCACCACCATGTTTCACAATGGGGATGATATGTTCAGGGTGATGTGCAGTGTTAGCTTTCCGCTACACACAGCGTTTTGCATTTTGCTTTTAGGCCAAAAAGTTCAATTTTGGTCTTACCTGACCAGAGCACCTTTTTCCCCCGTGTTTTATGTGTCCCCCACATGGCTAACTGCAAACAGGACTTCTTATGGCTTTCTTTCACCAATGTCTTTCTTCTTGTCACTCTTCCATAAAGGTCAGATTTGTGGAGAACACGACTAATAGTTGTCCCGTGGACAGATTTTTCCACCTGAGCTGTGGATCTCTGCAGCTCCTCCAGAGTTACCATGGACCTCTTGGCTGTTTCTCTGATGAATGCTCTCCTTGCCCGGCCGGTCAGTTTAGGTGGACGGCCATGTCTTGGTAGGTTTGCAGTTGTGCCATACTCTTTCCATTTTCCGATGATGGATTGAACAGAGCTCCGTGAGATGTTCAAAGCTTGGGATATTTTTTTATAACCTGACCCTGCTTTATACTTCTCCGCAACTTTATCCCTGACCTGTCTGGTGTGTTCCTTGGCCTTCATGTTGCTGTTTGTTCACTAAGGTTCTCTAACAAATCTCTGAGGGCTTCACAGAACAGCTGTATTTATACTGAGATTAGATTATACACAAGTGGACTCTATTTACTAATTAGGTGACTTCTGAAGGCAATTGGTTCCACAAGATTTTAGTTAGGGGTATGAGAGTAAAGGGGGCTGAATACAAATGCCCCCCCCACACTTTTCACATATTTATTTGTAAAACATTTTGAAAACCATTTATCATTTTCCTTCCACTTCACAATTATGTGCCACTTTGTGTTGGTCTATCATATAAAATCCCAATAAAATACATTTACGTTTTTGGTTGTAACATGACAAAATGTGGAAAATTTCAAGGGGTATGAATACTTTTTCAAGGCACTGTATGTACAGTATGTGAGTAATTCCAAATACAATTAAGTAAAAGAGAATCTAAAGCTAAAATCTTTTTTGTTTTCTTTATTTAGTTTTGGATAGTTTTGCTGAGTTTAGAAAATCTTTTAATTTTTTAATACATATAGAAAAATAGCCAGCACTGCATAAATGGAACCTTATTAAATGCTGGGCGTTTTTTTGCTTTACAGTGTCAATAAACCCAGACTATGAAAAACTCTCATGACATGCCACACTATATTACCAAAAGTATTGGGACGCCTGCCTTTACATCACAATCTTAGTCCGTAGGGTTCAATATTGAGTTGGCTCCACCCTTTGCAGCTATAACAGCTTCAACTCTTCTGGGAAGGCCGTCCACAAGGTTTAGGAGTGTGTCTATGGGAATGTTTGACCATTCTTCCAGAAGCGCATCCCCAAAATGTTCCCACAAAGTTGGGAGCATGAAATCCTCCAAAATGTCTTGGTATGCTGACGCCTTAAGAGTTCCCTTCACTGGAACTAAGAGGCCAAGCCCAACCCCTGAAAAACAACCCCCACACCATAATCCCCCCTCCACCAAATGATTTGGACCAGTGCACAAAGCAAGGTCCATAAAGACATGGATGAGCGAGTTTGGGGTGGAGGAACGTGACTGGCCTGGCTTCAAAATAGGATGGGCTCGGGTTGCAGAGCATTGCGTCTGGAGCCCACCCAGTTGTGTTGCAACAGCAAATGAATATTCGCTGTTGCAACACTGATCCTCCTCCCGGCCAATCGGGGAGCGGGTCTGATACCCGTCACCCAATTGGCTGAAAGGACAGGCGATCCTATTGGATGCCTAGGAGGAGGGGCGGAGACGCACAGCGAGCCACTGGCCGATGCCTGGATGCCCTGATCCCCACCGCTCCTCGAATGCCTGATCCCCGCCGCTCCTCGAATGCCTGATCCCCGCTGCTCCTCAAATGCCTGATCCCCGCCGCTCCTCAAATGCCTGATCCCCGCTGCTCCTCAAATGCCTGATCCCCGCCGCTCCTCGAATGCCTGATCCCCGCTGCTCCTCAAATGCCTGATCCCCGCCGCTCCTCGAATGCCTGATGCCCGCTGCTCCTCAAATGCCTGATCCCCGCCGCTCCTCAAATGCCTGATCCCCGCTGCTCCTCAAATGCCTGATCCCCACTGCTCCTCAAATGCCTGATCCCCGCCGCTCCTCGAATGCCTGATCCCCGCCACTCCTCAAATGCCTGATCCCCGCTGCTCCTCAAATGCCTGATCCCCACTGCTCCTCAAATGCCTGATCCCCGCCGCTCCTCGAATGCCTGATCCCCGCCGCTGCTTGGTGCCCTGATCCCCACCTCTCCTTGGATGCCTGCCGATACCTGTTCCCCGCCGATGGCCCCCGGTGGACTGATCGGCAAACAGCGGGGGGGGTGGGGAGGGGTGTTTGAGTTGCCACAGGAGGGGGAGTTTGGTTGTTTGCTGCCCCCCCCCAAACAAAAAACCACCAGCCGCCACTGCACATGATGAATGGATTAGATAATATTTGCTTATCCCGGAGTTCAGCTTTTATCTTTCACCTGTTAATAATGAATAGCGGCACCACATTAATATGTGAACCATGAGAGCGGCTGCACAAAATGACAAATGAGTCGGGTCAGCTGAACGGCTCACATGTATTCACTTCATCCAGCAATTTCTGTGTCATGTCTGATGGCAAAAATTGAAAGACGCTGTTTATTGCTGCTCTGTATTCAATAATGCCGGACTTAACCCCTTGACCTCCGGACGATTTACCCCCACCTTCATGACCAGGCCATTTTTTTTTGCGACACGGCACTGTGTTACTTTAACTGACAATTGCGCGGTCGTGCGACGCTGTACCCAAATACAATTTGTGTCTTCCCCCCCCCCCCCCCCACAAATAGAGCTTTCTTTTTTGTGGTATTTGATCACCTCTGTATTTTTATTTTTTATTTTTTGTGCTATAAACAAAAAAAGACTAAAAATTGTATTTAAAAAAACAAAAAAAAAAGTAATATTTGTTACTTTCTGCTATAAAACATATCCACAAAAAAAAAAAAAAAAACATTTAGGCCAATATGTATTCTACATCTTTTTGGTAAAAAAAAATAAAAATGCATATATTGATTAGTTTAGGCCAGGGATATGCAATTAGTGGACCTCCAGCTGTTGCAAAACTACAAGTCCCATCATGCCTCTGCCTCTGGGTGTCATGCTTGTGGCTGTCAGAGTCTTGCTATGCCTCATGGGACTTGTAGTTCTGCAACAGCTGGAGGTCCGCTAATTGAATATCCCTGGTTTAGGCCAACCTTATAGCGTCTGCAAACTATGGGATAGTTTTGTGGATTTTTTTATCTTTTATTTTTTTATTAATAATAGCGGCGATCAGTGACTTGTAGCGGGACTGCGATATTGCAGCGGACAATTAGACATTACCTGACACTTTTGACACTTTTTGGGGACCAGTGACACCAATACAGTGATCAGTGATAAAATAATGCACTGTCACTGTACTAATGACACTGGCTAAGAAGGGGGTAAAGATCTAGGGTGATCATAGGGTTAAAGCCTAGCCAGTGTTTGTGTACTGTATGTGCTGCTTTTACTAGGGGAAGAGATTGATTCTAGTCCTTGCTTTGCAGGAACACAGGATGGATCCCATCTCCCCTGTCAGATCTGAGATGTGTCTTGTGTACATAGGCATAGTTCTCTGTGTCTCCCCAACGATCAGCGGGTGCCGGAGAACATCGAGTGACCGGCACCTGCAGATCAGCTTCTGCGGTGAATTATGTGGTGCGCAACATGGATACGCTATAGCAGAAGGTGAACAGGAATGGAGAGTAAGGACTGAGTGGTAGAGGATCAGCAGAGCTGGGGGACCAGAGCAGGAGAAACTAGCAGATGTCACACGTGATGTGCAGCATTAAAACAATATAGTGGGAGGTGAGCAGGGACCCGAGAGAGAAGAGGATCAGAAAATCAGAGGATCAGTAGAGCTGGGAGTTATTACTGAGTGGGGGATCAGCAGAGCTGGGGGTTACTAATGAGTGGGGGATCAGCAGAGCTGGGGGTTACTACTGAGTGGAGGATAAGCAGAGCTGGGGGTTACTACTGAGTGGAGGATCAGCAGAGCTGGGGGTTACTACTGAGTGGGGAATCAGCAGAGCTGGGGGTTACTACTGAGTGGAGGATCAGCAGATCTGGGGGTTACTACTGAGCGGGGGATCAGCAGAGCTGGGAGTTATTACTGAGTGGGGGATCAGCAGAGCTGGGGGTTACTACTGAGTGGGGGATCAGCAGAGCTGGGGGTTACTACTGAGTGGAGGATCAGCAGAGCTGGGGGTTACTACTGAGTGGAGGATCAGCAGAGCTGGGGGTTACTACTGAGTGGAGGATCAGCAGAGCTGGGGGTTACTACTGAGTGGGGGATCAGCAGAAAGAAAGATAGAGATGTTTTGGTGCAGAGGGTAATGCCCAGCAAGCATGCGCTTATGTATAAGCAACAAAGTGGTCAAGCAAGTCCATAAAAGTTAATTAGTCCATATATATTGAGGGGGGTGACAATATAAACCGGCGGCTGCTATCCTCAGAGATTAAGCCAGCTAAGTGCAGTATTGTAAAAGGCTGGTTTATTACATAAGATTAAAAACATTTACAAGATAGTAAGTAAAAACAAGGTCATCTGGAGTAGGTACAGTACAGGTTCCTCCTCTCCATCCCGCAGGTACCGCCAGTAGAGGTCCCGTCAGCTGTAGATGGTGTAGGCTGGATGTGACGTCACCAGAAGAAGGAGAGGACTGAGCAAGTAACAGGCTACTTGCTTGGAGCCTCTAGCTCCTTCTACAGGCCTTTCTACTTTTCTACTGAGTGGGGGTTCAGCAGAACTGGGGCTTACTACTGAGTGGGGGATCAGCAGAGCTGGGAGTTACTACTGAGTGGGGAATCAGCAGAGCTGGGAGTTACTACTGAGTGGGGGATCAGCAGAGCTGGGAGTTACTGCTGAGTGGGGAATCAGTGGAGCTGGGGGCTACTACTGAGTGGGGGATCAGCGGAGCTGAGGGTTACTACTGAGTGGGGGATCAGCGGAGCTGGAGATTACTACTGAGTGGGGGATCAGCGGAGCTGGAGATTACTACTGAGTGGGGGATCAGCGGAGCTGGAGATTACTACTGAGTGGGGGATCAGCGGAGCTGGGGGTTACTACTGAGTGGGGGATCAGCGGGGCTGGAGATTACTACTGAGTGGGGGATCGGCGGAGCTGGAGATTACTACTGAGTGGGGGATCAGCGGAGATGGAAGTACTACTGGGCAGGGTATCTGCTAAACAAGGGTACTAAAAAGCTGGGGATCTGATGAACAGGGGTACTAATGAGTTAAGGTTCTACAAGGCCTCTTTAAAACAAATAGAAAATCAATACACACAGGTTGTTTTCCAAGCTTCAAAAAAGCATCACTGAAGCATCAAAACACATCAAAAAAGCATGTTGAAGCTGTAGGCACATTAATGTGTGTTAAAGTTGAAGCAAATGTAAATGAGCCCTAACTCAATTGCAGCAAAGAAAAATCAAAGGCCCACCCTTTGCAGCTGGGTCGCAGTCTCCGATCTAATTCATCCCAAAGGTGTTTTATCGGGTTGAGGTAGGGACCAGTCAAGTTCCTCCACCCCAAACTCACTCATGCATATCTTTATGGACCTTGTTTTGTGCACTGGTCCAAATCATTTGGTGGAGGGGGGATTATGGTGTGGGGGTTGTTTTTCAGGGGTTGGGTTTGGCCTCTTAGTTCTAGTGAAAGTAAACTCTTAAGGCATCAGCATACCAAAGCAATTTGGACAATTTCCTGCTCCCAACTTTGTGAGAACAGTTTGGGGATGGCCCAACACGACTGGGCACCAGTGCACAAAGCAAGGTCCATAAAGACATGGATGAGCGAGTTTGGGGTGGAGGAACTTGACTGGGCTGCACAAAGTCCTGACCTCAACCCGATAGAACACCTTAGGGATGAATTATGCCGCGTACACACGGGCGGACTTTTAGACGGACTAGGTCTGGCGGACTTTTCGACGGACTTTCCGACGGACTTTCCGAATGAACGGACTTGCCCACACACGATCACACCAAAGTCCGACGGATTCCTACATGATGGCGTACGACTGGACTAAAATAAGGAAGTTGATAGCCAGTAGCCAATAGCTGCCCTAGCGTCGGTTTTTGTCCGTAGGACTAGCATACAGACGAGCGGACTTTTCGTCCAAACTCGAGTCCGTCGGAAAGATTTGAAACATGTTTCATTTTTAGGTCCCTCGAACTTTTGGGAAAAAAAAGTCCGCTGGAGCCCACACACGATCGAATTATCTGATGTACTCCGGTGCGCCGGATCAAGTCTGCCGTAAAATCCGCTCGTGTGTACGCGGCATTAGGGCGGAGACTGCGAGCCAGGCCTTCTCGTCCAACAACAGTACCTGACCTCACAAATGCGCTTCTGGAAGAATGGTCAAACATCCCCATAGACACACTCCTAAACCTTGTGGACGGCCTTCGTTATAGCTGCAAAGGGTGGGCCAACTCAATATTGAACCCTACGGACTAAGACTGGGATGCCATTAAAGTTCATGTGATCGTAAAGGCAGGCGTCCCAATACTCTTGGTAATATAGTGTATATGGACTTTCTGGTGCTTACAGGAGCCACAACCGCAACATCAACCTCCTTTACAACCTGAACGGGATACCTTGGGTTGAGTGCGGTGAGTCTATTCAATATATGCATATCTCATACCTACTGTAGGATGCCATATGCGCGTAAAGGCAGACATCCCAATACTTTTGGTAATGTAGTGTATGCATTTCATCTATTCCAGTCCTGTGCAATGAAGGTGTCAAGAGATGGGGGGGCTCAAGGAAGAGCCGCAGTCACTTGGGGTGTCGCACGTCGTAAAGTCACGCAACTTTTTCTAACAGATGTTTAGAAGGCCAAAAAACATGACAATGGAAGCCACAGAAGACGTTTCTAACCCAACCCAACTCATCGCAAACGCCAAGCATCCAATCTTTCACCGGCGGACCACATCCAACTTTTATTCACATAGCGTCAGACGAAAAAAAAAAAAAAAAAGGAAAAACGTAGCCGTGTTATTTTTACACTCTGCCTCTCGTCAGGTGAACCAACGTTCCTTATTACCCAGAAGCCCCCGGGGCTCCATTGAAAGTCGGTATAAGAAAAGTACATTAGAGCTTAATAGCAGCAAGCTGATAATTAGTTTCTTTACATTTTGCACTTATTCTTTTTTTTTTTTCTTTCGTCTCTTAATTGCAGGACTACCTGGCGCGAGGGGTAAATAGACTATACTTTAATGCGCCTTTCTGTCATGGCGGAATATTCAATGGCTCGTAGAACAATCAGCGTTTTTTTTTTTCTTTTTTTTTTTTCGGCGTTTTCTGAGCCCGGCGCTCCTTACACAAAGCAGCCCACTCACCTACGCCACTTAATATTAAGTTGTAAGTGTCTATACTGCTGGGAGCGGAGTACAGAACAGCTGTCTGCGGGCCCGGTACAGTCGCAGCGTGCGTTCTTGCAGAACATTATGTCCTTAGCTGCCTGTTTTGAAAGAATGATGAATTTTTAGATAATGCACTTATTTTTTATTTTTTTTTCCCCCTCCTCTGATTCGCGTGCCTTTGGATTAAATGTCAAGGAGCCGTTGGGTTGTCCGCCTGTAGGTGGCAGCAAGCTCACACCGAACGTCTTAGACGCCAAAAAAAAAGAAAAAAAAAACGAAAAAAAAACAACCCTTTTTAATGCCGTACATTGAATTATTTCTTTGTATCTGTCTTTATATTTACTTAAAAGGACGCGCGGGCGGCTGTTACCCGGCTTGTTGACGGCGGCAAAAGGACAGACGGCTAGAAAATAACATATTGATTTTTGGTTCTGCCTGCAGGAGTTTGTAATCATTTGGGGGAAATATTTATGTACAACGTCCCTCGGCTCTCACGGTTTGGATGATTGACAATGAGGGGGGGGCAATCGCATGTCCATCAACAATTTCACAGCCGGCAGTTCATGATGTAGAAAAACAGTTCAGATGACACCGATGGGAAGGTGGGATGACTTTGGGAAGACCAAAGGAGCTAAGATTTGGGTATGCCGTGTCCTTATTCCAGGCTTAACTTAGAGCCGTGGTCTCCAAACTGTGGCCCAGGGGCCGGATGCAGCCCTTTGCTTGCTTTCATCAGACCTTTTGGGCCTTATTTTATACACTGACACCAACGAAGGGGCACAATTCCTCCCAATGACACCAACAAAGGGGCACAGTTCCTCCCAATGACACCAAGACGGGGCCCAATGACAAAAATGATGTGGCACAGTTTCTCCCAATGACACCAGTGACGGGGCACAGTTCCTCCCAATGATAGCAACTATGGGGCCCAACAACACCCATTATGGAGCACAATTCATCCCAATGACACCAGTGATGGGGCACAATTCCTCCCGAAAACACCAGCAATGGGGTACAATTCCTCTCAATGACACCAATGATTGGGTACAGTTCCTCCCAATTACACCAACTATAGGGCCCACTGACAAAAATGATGGGGCACAATTCCTCCCAATGACACCAGTGATGGGGCACAATTCCTCCCAATGACACCAACGATGGGGCCCAAGGACACCAATGATGGGGCACAATTCATCCCAATGACACCAGCGATGGGGCACAATTCCTCCCATAAACATAAGCAATGGGGTACAATTCCTCCCAATGACACCAGTGATGGGGCACAGTTCCTCCCAATGACACTAATGACAAGGCCCAATGGCACCAAGGATGGGGCACAATTCCTCCCAATAATACCAATAATGGGGCACAGTTCCTCCCAATGACACCAATGATGAGGCACAATGGCACCAAGGATGGGGCACAATTCCTCCCAATGACACCAAGGATGGGGAAAAATTCCTCCCAATGATATCAACGATGTTGCCCAATTCTCACAATGATAAATGATGGGGCACAATTCCTCTCACTGACACCAAAGCTGAGGCATTTTTTTACTCCCACTGATGCTGGGACATTTTCTACTCCCAATGGCCACAGTCTGGCCCCCCTCAACTCCTAAGAACAGTAAACTGGCCCCTTGTTTAGAAAGTTTGGAGACCCCTGATTTAGTAGACCTCAAGTCACCCCAAGTCGCTGTACATAAGAAATTCCATTGAAGTGAATGAGAGCTGTCTTAATGTACATTACTGAAGTCGCTCCGACTTCAGAAAAGGTTCCTGTACTACTTCAAGGCGACTTCTGGCCAACTTGTACCCATAGATTTCAATGGAAGTCGCCTCCAAGTCGGATCCTTATCTTAGTTGATGTGATTTGGATCCGACATTACAGGAAGATTACCCAGGAATTCCCTGAAGTTGCTTCAAAGTTGCCTGGCAAAGTCCTGCCGACATTCAGGTCGCTGTAGTGTGAACCGGCCCTCAGGATAAAAACAATTAAAACCATTTATCCGCCTACAGGGCCGGTGCAAGGGTTTTTGTCTATGCTGGCGAAGGTGCATTTTGCTGACCGCTTGACCCTTCCTTGACCCCAACTCTAAGGCCTCATTTAGAATTGTGGTTGGCGGGCGACACAAATGTGCAATTGAGATGCGTTTTTGCTGCCTGCCAACTGCCCCTCTTTAAGCTGCAATAGGCAGTGGGGGGGGGGGGGGGGGTTCACATGCTTCACTTCGCGACCATGGCTAAATTGACCTGGCAGGCAGCAAACCCTCTGAAACACTACACATGCAAGTCAATGAGGAAGTGCAGCAAACATGGCCATAATGCATGCGATTGCGGCACGATAATTGGCAAAAATGGGGTTAAAACAGGCGATGAGGAGGCGTCACAGTGGGGTTGATTTACTAAAGGCAAATAGACTTTGCACTTTGCAGTTGCTCCAGAGCTTAGTAAATGAGGGTAAATCTTCGCTTTACAACGAATACCCAATCACATGCAGGGAAATTTAAAAAATATATATTTTTGCTTGCACATGATTGGACGATAGAAATCAGCAAAGCTTCTGCTCATTTACTAAGCTCTGGAGCAACAACTGCACCTTGCAACATGCACAGTCTATTTGCTTTTAGTAAATCAGCCCCAAAGCCTGAATTTGCAAAGAGTATCCAATCACATGCAGGGAAAATTAAAGAAACGCATTTTTGCTTACACATGATTGGATGATGGAAGTCAGCAGAGCTTCACATGATTTACTCTGAAGCAACTGCACTTACAGAGTGCACAGTCTATTTTCCTTTAGTAAATCAACCTCTGTGTTTCCTCCTGTCAGCAGCCTCTGGAGCGCGATCCGGATATCAGGGGCAAGGGAGATTTAGCCCCCGTTCACACTGAATGCGGTTTTGAAATTGCGCTACTTCAGCGTGATTTCAAAGCCACAGGACAGTGCGATTTCACCTGTGGCTTGCCAACATCTGTACAATTTCATGCACAAATGTCAATGCAAGTCGCACATGAAATCACCAAAAATAGTGCGGGAACTATTTTTCAAATCGTGCTTCTTCAAATTGCACCCATTAGGACGGTGCCATAGAAAATACATTAGAAGCAACATAATATGAAACAATCGCCCCCAGTGGGATTTTTTTTTCCGCAGCAGGATTCAAGTCATTTGATTAGTTTAAAAAAAGATTTGATTTAGAACATGTAACAGGTTATAAGCACACACAAACTTTTAAAATATGAGCTCTGGTCAGAGATAAATGTGAGTATACAATTTTACAATGTTGTAATCATACAGCACTAGTAATCAATATTTAAAATGCAAATTCCCAACGCGTTTCAACGTGGAACTCAATTGTAAATCACATGTCGCACCTGAAGTCCCACCGGTGTGCTTAGACTTCTAAATCTTCCCTTACTCTGACCTAGATCAAGCCTTCATTTTTATTCCAATTATTATTATTATTTTAGCAAGTCTCCTTAGCACTGCACCTCCATCTTCCACCCGACTCCCTTCCCACCATGAGTCATTCTTATTTAAAACCTCACTTAGTACCCTGCCAGGCCCACTGCCTAGGGATTGGCTAAGTTCCCCTAAATATGCAGAGCAACCCTCCTAGCCTCCGCCCTCTGGTCTCTAGAATGTTCTCCAGCTTTCTAGAACCAGGGAGAGGCACCAGAGAGCTGTCTATATGAGTCATGCTGTCCTGAATCCTACTAACCCGGACCCAGTTACAGACTCACTGGTTAAAGTGGTTGCAAACCCCCAATGCGGAAGTTGTACCGATAGGTAAGCCAATAATAAGGCTTACCTATACATACAGCAAATATCTCCTAAACGCTTGCCGTTTAGGAGATATTTACCTTGTAGTGCGCTGATGATGTCATCGGCGCATGCACTGTGAAGAAGCAACCCTCCATGCGTTTCTTTACTAGCGAGTGCCGTGACTGGTGGGTCACGTGACTCTGGCGGGAGTGACGTCACATGACTCTGGCCAGTCACAGGCCTGAAGTCTGCGGCCCCGGAAGGAAGAGGGGCTAAGATGGATGCGGCCTCCAGCGGGGACATTGCAGGCTTCATTTGCAGGTAAGTGGCACATAATGTGCTAGTATGCGATGCATACTAGCACATTATGCTTTTGCTTTTCAGGGAACTAAAAAGGAAGTAAAACCCATCAGGGTTTACTTCCTCTTTAAGTATGAGCCAGGATATGGTTTACCTACTCTTACATTTATAGCACACTAGAGGGTGCAATATTTGTTTAAATTTTTTTCCCCTGGCAAGGAGGGAAAGATACAATGTATCTTTCTCTCCGTTCAGAGGAGAGAAAAAAAATAAAAAACATAGGTGGGCTGCACAGTGACTGATCACTGTGATAGCCAATCAGGGGCTATCAAAGCGCTCAGGTGTTCGGTAACCGGGAGTCCTGGTTCCCCATCGTTAGTATAAGACCTGGGTCTCTTGGTTGGAGCCTGGTCTTGTGGCTGGGAGCGCCGCAGTGCAGTGCACTCCCAGCACAAATACTGGCGTGTACAGGCCGTAGGAAGGGATTAATAATCCAAATCCCCAGCAAGTGTCTGGGGATTTGGATTTTTCCTGCCTCCCTATCCTGGTTCCCATCCAATGGCTATTTCCCATGCAATTGGCAATCTTTCTCAAGGAGTTCACTTTGCCATGAGTGCCACATTTTCTTTCAACATTTTTTGCTGACTTTAGGTAAAAATTGTTCAGTAGAGTTAAGAGAGATAAATACCGGTATGATCAGTATGGGTAGAAGATGGAGATATATACAGGTGGTATAGTGGAGAAACTACCCCAGGGGCCATTAATTGAGGGTGTCCATGCAATACATCAAGTCTCCTGGCCATGGGCTTGAATTACATCCCATACAGAGTTATCCGTCATTTTTCATTCTATCACATCCTTCTCTCCTCCTCTTATCCTAGGTCTGAACCTCTAGTAGGTGTATTATGGAAATTTCCCCTGCATAGGTAACATGACGATAGTGGATACATTATTATTCTCAGATGAAGTGCTATTAGACAGTTGCAGGCTGGGATGGTCAAAGGGATCGCATCCTGCGCAGAAAGAGATGGAACTGTGCTGAGCGACTACAGTAATACTTTTTCTCAGTTTCTCCATTCACTTATTAAAAAACTATTTCCACCAGGGTAGATGTTACATAAAAGCAAATAATGTGAATGTTAAGGTGGAGCGTTGACATACATGGGGGTTCCCTGGGGCAGACACTTTTCACATTATCATGTTCTTAGATATTGCCCTGTACTGCTAGATAATAAAAGCAGATTCGGGTGGGAGGGAAAGGAGGGAATAGAGAGCTGGGAGAAGAGATAGGATGAACGGGACTGGAAAGACAGGATAATGAAGGACTGAGGTATGGGACAGTAGAGGAAGGAAAGAAAGAATCATAGAGGATGGAGGTATGGGACAACAGAGACAGGTGAGTGACGGTTCTGTCGGCTGGAGAACCTGTCGTGGTCGGAGGTAGAGGGGAAGCTGTCGCCACTAAAGGACCATCCACCTTGTTACAAGGGACCACAGTGAGTAGTTGCAGCAAGTACTGGATCAGTATTCTCATTAACCGGGGACGGTGAAGAACTGGGAAACTTCAGCAGGTGTCAAGCCAGGGACCCAGCAAGCGGAGGAGACGCTTGCAGAGCAGCCTTGTGTTCCAAGCCAGGGACTGAGCAGGCCAGTGGGGTGACGCTTGAGAAGTAGCTAGAGTGCCAATATAGGGACTCAGCAGGGAAACAGGGGTAGCGCTTGAGGAAGATACTGAGTGTGAAGATTGGAAGAGCTCAGGAGATCCAGTGGCAGTGGATCAGTAAGTCTGGTGAGAGAGACTGGCAGCTCAGTGAAGTGAAGACCCACAAGGAGTGAAAGTAAAGCAAGTGGAGAAGTTCATTACAACTTATGTTAGAAACTGTTATAAGACTGTTGCCATAGGAGATAGGGATCCTACACATGCAGATGTGGCGTCCTGCTGGGTGCCTTTCCCTGCATGGCTATCTACCTATAATAGTCTCGGAGTCTGCTAATTAGCATTGCAACTACCTAAGGGTGTCCTGGCCCTAAACCCTCTTTTCCACAGTTCTGTTCAAGAGAAAATAAATCTCTTTTGCATTGAAGAAGTGTCTGGTGCCCACCATTACACCCACCATGCCTTGTAACCCACTCTACACAGAAGGATGTCGGCTGTCTCTAACTCTGGAGGTCACCATTAGAGCTTTGGGGATCCAGGACCTCACTACAATAGATACTGGAAAAATAGAATCATAGAGGATGGATGATTGAAGAATGAAGGTAGGAGAGAAATAATCATAGAAGCAGGAGGTATGCAACAGCAGAGGCAAAAGAGATAGAATAAAAGAGGGCTGAGATATAGGACAGCTGAGGCATGAAAGACTGAATCATAGATGTGGGAGGTATAGGACAGTAGAAACAAGAGACATAGAAGCATAAAAGGTAGAAAGTATGGGAAAGGAGAGGTAGGCGAGATAGAGTCATAGAGATAGGATAAGAGAAATAATAGAAAAGAGAAATAAGATCATAGAGTATAAAAGTATGGGATAGAAGAAGTAGGAAAGACAGAATAATAGTGACAGAAGGTATAGGACAGGAGAATCAGGAGGGATAGGATCATAAAGGTTGAAGGTTTGGGACAGTAAATGCAAGAGAGATAGAATCATAGAAGTGGGAAGTATGGGAAATGAGAGGCAGGAGAGGTAGAATTATAGAGGTGGGAGATATGGGTAGGAAAAGCAGGAAAGATAGAATTGTATTGAATATGTACATATATATATATATATATATATATATATATATATATATATATATATATATATATATATATATATAGATCTATATATAGATCTATATATAGATCTATATATATATATATATATATATATATATATATATATATATATATATATAGATCTCTCTCTCTCTATATATATATAGAGAGAGAGAGAAAGAGAGAGCGAGAGAGAGATCTATATATATATATATATATATATATAGATCTATCTATATATATATAGATAGATCTATCTATCTATCTATCTATCTATCTATCTATCTATCTATCTATCTATCTATCTATCTATCTATCTATCTATCTATCTATCTATCTATCTATCTATCTATCTATCTATCTATCTATCTATCTATCTATCTATCTATCTATCTATCTATACAGAGGGGAAGGAAAGTATTCAGACCCACGTAAATTTTTTACTCTTTGTTATATTGCAGCCATTTGCTAAAATCATTTACCGTATATACTCGAGTATAAGTCGTTCCGAGTATAAGTCGAGGCCCTAATTTACCACAAAAAAATGGGAAAAACGTATTGACCCGAGTATAAGACGAGGGTTAGAAATGCAGCAGCTACTGCAAGTGGAAAAAGAGGGTCAGCAATGCCCATCTGCAGCTGTATACCTCCCTGTGTCCTTTGCATGTATCATGTGTCCTGTGCATATGTGTCATGTGTCTTGTGTATATGTAACTGTGTCCTGTGTATGTGTATATGTACCTGTGTGCATGTGTCTGTGTGTGTGTGTGTGTGCATCCTACCTGTGTCCTGTGCATCCTCCGCGCGCTGCTCTGCACCGATCAGCATGTAGTACTCAGCCATTCACTGTTCAAAAGCCGCGCCTCCTCCTCGTCCAAAAAACTCCATTTCCCAGCAGTCAGCGGTCAGCCTATCACGGACATTCTCTCATCCTCATACCACGGACGAGGATGAGAGAATGTCTGTGATAGGCTGTTCACTGACTGCCTATCACAGACGAGGAGGCGCGGCTTTTGAACATTGAGAGCCGCTGCCGAGTCTATGCAGCACATGCTGGCCGCCGTCTGCCTGCATGACACGCTGATCATGCAGACAGACGGCGGTGACTCGTGTATAAGTCGAAGGGGGCACTTTCAGCCCCAAAAAAGGGGCTGAAAAATTAGACTTTTACACGAGTATATACGGTAGGTTCATTTTTTCCTCATTAATGTACACACAGCACCCCATATTGACAAAAAAACACAGAATTGTTGACATTTTTTTAAAAAAAGAAAAACTGAAATATCACATGGTCCTAAGTATTCAGACCCTTTGCTCAGTATTTAGTAGAAGCTCTCTTTTGATCTAATACAGCCATGAGTCTTTTTGGGAAAGATGCAACAAGTTTTTCACACCTGGATTTGGGGATCCTCTGCCATTCCTCCTTGCAGATCCTCTCCAGTTCTGTCAGGTTGAATGGTAAACGTTGGTGGACGCCCATTTTTTGGTCTCTCCAGAGATGCTCAATTGTGTTTAAGTCAGGGCTCTGGCTGGGCCATTCAAGAACAGTCACGGAGTTGTTGTGAAGCCACTCCTTCGTTATTTTAGCTGTGTGCTTAGGGTCATTGTCTTGTTGGAAGGTAAACCTTCGGCCCAGTCTGAGGTCCTGAGCACTCTGGAGAAGGTTTTCGTCCAGGATATCCCTGTACTTGGCCGCATTCATCTTTCCCTCGATTGCAACCAGTCCTCCTGTCCCTGTAGCTGAAAAACACCCCCACAGCATGATGCTGCCACCACCATGCTTCACTGTTGGGAATATATTGGATAGGTGATGAGCAGTGCCTGGTTTTCTCCACACATACCGTTTAGAATTAAGGCCAAAAAGTTCTATCTTGGTCTCATCAGACCAGAGAATCTTATTTCTCACCATCTTGGAGTCCTTCAGATGTTTTTTAGCAAACTCCATGCGGGCTTTCATGTGTCTTGCACTGAGGAGAGGCTTCCGTTGGGCCACTCTGCCATAAAGCCCCGACTGGTGGGGGGTTGCAGTGATGGTTGACTTTCTACAACTTTCTCCCATCTCCAGACTGCATCTCTGGAGCTCAGCCACAGTGATCTTTGGGTTCTTCTTTACCTCTCTCACCAAGACTCTTCTCCCCCGATAGCTCAGTTTGGCTGGACAGCCAGCTCTAGGAAGGGTTCTGGTCATCCCAAACGTCTTCCATTTAAGAATTATGGAGGCCACTGTGCTCTTAGGAACCTTAAGTGCAGCAGAATTTTTTTTGTAACCTTGGCCAGATCTGTGCCTTGCCACAATTCTGTCTCTGAGCTCTTCAGGCAGTTCCTTTGACCTCATGATTCTCATTTGCTCTGACATGCACTGTGAGCTGTAAGGTCTTATATAGACAGGTGTATGGCTTTCCTAATCAAGTCCAATCATCATAATCAAACACAGCTGGACTCAAATGAAGGTGTAGAACCATCTCAAGGATGATCAGAAGAAATGGACAGCACCTGAGTTATATATATGAGTGTCACAGCAAAGGGTCTGAATACTTAGGACCATGTGATATTTCAGTTTTTCTTTTTTAATAAATCTGCAAAAATGTCAACAATTCTGTGTTTTTCTGTCAATATGGGGTGCTGTGTGTACATTAATGAGGAAAAAAAATAAAAAAATTAACTTAAATGATTTTAGCAAATGGCTGCAATACAACAAAAAGAGTGAAAAATTTAAGGGGGGCCTGATAACTTTACGTCCCCACTGTGTGTATATATATATATATATACACATACATACACATAGACACATACAGACTTATGGCAGAGCCGGCACAGTGAAAGAGAAGTAGCACTTCATTATTGACTCACCTCCTGCGCACGCCTATGGATAGAATTATAGAAAATGGATGCAATAGTTATAGGAGCCTGGAAAAATGGACCACACAGGATTTACAAAAACAGGCCGGATAGAATAGCAGGGATGTGAGAGACCAGTGAGGAAAATGTAGGAGATACCACCACAACCATGGAAAGAGGAGGTGTACCCAGAAGGTGGCTGGAGAGGCATATAAATAGTCTGAGATTTAGAGCAGCAGGGTCTTCTTCCTCTTCTCCCTGTTGGAGGGAATCTGCCCATCTGGGTGGGGGTGGCTACCCCCACCTGCAGCAGCTATTCTAATTGCCGCGGCTACTCAATGAGGTCCCAGTTTTGGCACAGCTGGGGGGGCTGGCTATCTCTCAGGATCCCTGTTTGGAGGTAGTCAAGGAATTCTTAACTTGGGAATTTGGTTTGGAGAGCTCACTGAAGGGTGATATTGGAGGGAGATATCTGTTGGTTCTGTGACATTGTGAGTACTGACCTGAATCCAGGGCTCTAGAGACTGTGTGCTGAAGTAACTCCTGGATGGGCAAGCCTGTAGCATAACCTGAGAGAGCATCTAAAGAAGAGACTTATTCACACTATGGAATTGGTTTACTTAGGCAAATAGACTGTGCAATTTGCAAGCGCAGTTGCTCCAGAGCTTAGTAAATGAGCAGAAGGTCCTTTCATCATCCAATCATGTGCACGCAAAACTGCTGTTTTTTTAAAATTTTCCTTGCATGTGATTGGGTATTCTTTGCAAAGTGAAGCTTTACCTCATTTACTAAACTCCGGAGCAACTTTGAAAAGTGCACAGTCTATTTGCCTTTAGTAAATCAACCCCTATTTGTACTCGATCCCGCATGGAGACTGCCCCAAGAAACTTAGTAAAGTAAAGTGTCCCCCTGCAGATGTTCTGGGAATTTGGAGTATCCTATACCACCCTCTTCCATCCCAAGTTCTACAGCAATAAAATAAAATCTAAAAAGACAACCCCTAGACTGATTATTGATCCAGTAGGAGTGAAATGTTGCTATGTGCTTGGTTGCCTCTGCACTGATTCTAGGGAAGATCTGGTTTCATTACAGCGGCTCCCGCAGGGGTGCATTTATAGGCAGGTGCAATCAACTTTCTCCACTGTAGGAGGCGCTCGTCCACAGCGCCATTGCAGTTGGAGAGGAAGTCAAAAAGAACATGGTTCCTATAAGGGTTTCCTAGATCACTGGGGAAGCTATGCAACTGGATGCTGCCACCTCACGTGCAGTGGAGGCTGGTGCTCAATGTTTGGGGGGGGGGGCAGCAAAAAAAAACCCCATCCACCCCTGCACCCGCTCGCCAGTCCTGCTCGCAAGCCTGCTTGCCAGCCCCACTCACAAGCCCGCCAGCCCCGCACTTACCCCATCCAAGTCGTGGGTGGCTTCCCTGGCTTCCCCGGCTTCTCCTCCCAGCCAATCAGGTTGCTTCTCCTCCTGGCCAATCTGGTCTCAATTCCTGTCCTGATTGGCTGGGAGGAGAAGCAGGATTTGCTATTGTCACAAGTGGGTGGGCTCAGGAGGTAGTGCTCTCCGCCCCGAGCCCAACGTTTTTGTAGCCAGATAGAGCCTCCGTCTCTAATCATGTGCTTCACAAATGGAGATGGAGATTAGGGGCCAGCACATAGAGATTTGGGGCGCGGCGCCCCTGCGCCCCTTATGGACCGGACGCTGCTTCACATGTGACTCTAGCAGCCATCTTGGGTCAAGCATAGCCTACTTAAGGCCCTGGCTCCCAGGCTTGGCATGCATTTGCGAGTGGCTAGAAGAGGGACACGTACCCCATCTGTTAGGGACAGAACTATCAAAAGGGAAAGGTTCCTTATGAGGCGAGAAAGCATAGGGATTGCAACTTCTCTAGACATCTCCCCATTTGGATAGGAGACGGAGACTGTCAGGCCACATTCTGCCCCTCCTAACAGGTGCTGTCAGCTTGGCTGAAACCTGCTCTATACACGCTGTTGGGACCCGTGAGTGTTCACGATTCGGTTGTCTTCCCACCGGGTTTGTTGTGGACTTCAATACAAGCTCTGTATTTTGCATTTTTGGACTGTGTGTGTGTGTGTTATTGCTGCTACACCACGCTGCACCCCGCCTACACGCTACATGCTATAAAATGGATCAGAGGTCCCTAAAGAAAGACACAAAATTCATTCATACTACTTGTTCTAGGCAACCTTCCTAAGGATCTGTCACTGTATTGTCTATCACAACGTGTTCAACTAATAGAGGTCGCAACAAAACACCTTTTTTCTCACTGCTGTATGAATACATAGATTTTTTTTTTTTTTCTTACATGAACTTTTCATGTGCTGTGGTTATCTGCAGCAGGATAAACACTCATTTGATGTCGTTCTAGCAGGGGTCCTCTTCTTTTTGCTGGGAATACAACCCCCCCCTCCCTGCTGTGATCAGCCAGTGAGTTCTACAGACCCAGCAGATGAAAGGTTCTTCAGATGAGGAAGCTGCCATTACTCAGAACATGAAGCTAATGATAGATTTGTTTCTGAAGCCAAGGATCTATGTACTGTACATATTTCAGCGTACAGCTGCCATCATCTGTCATGTAAGCCATGTAATTAGAGTGACTGAACTGTAATCTCGGAAAGAGGACGAGGAGGAATCCTACAGACTGTTAGCATTTACCGTAGGTGAGCGTTCAAGACAACGACAATTATCCATTGTATTAGGTTTCAAAAGCCACGAAGTGCCAAAGTCTGTCTGTTGTCATGGTCTTATTATCTGCTGGTCCTTCTTAAGAATCATTACGGCATAAAGGAGATTAAATCCAATTTATTGAAAGGCAGGCCATTAAACTCGTGCAAGGCAGAGGGCCTCTCGGATCGAGTTTCTCGGCTTAAATGGCCGTCTTCTGTTGGTAATGAATATTGGGATAATTATAGAGAAATATGGAGCACTGATTGTCTTTAACATCAATATTTGCATCTGCAAAAAAAAAAAAAACTGCTACACCTCTGATTTATGCACTGCTTCATAATGGAGATTTATAAACAGCACGATGCACTCTGGCTGATAGCTTCTAATATGCTGCATGCAAACATCCACTAACCTTGCCATACAGCGTCTGCAAGAGATACGGCTGCTGTGTGTAAGGATCTTTTAAAGGGCATCCAAGCACGTCTTTCTTTATTTGTATTTGGTGGAAATGAGAGGAGGTTCTTCTGGGGATGTTTTTATCTCCCTAGTAGGTTCTTTTATGGCCTGTCATCTCTTTGATTGCTAGATTTCCACTCTCGAGAGAGAGAGAGCACGTTGCTGTATATGACATGGGGTGACATAGTATCTTGAAGACTTGAGGGGTGTAAGTTCATCCAACCCTTTTTCTCTTCATTTCCTCCTTGTATTTGGTGGAAATGTAAGGAGACCTTCTGGAGATAGTATTAATCGCCTTCAAAGGAGTTTCCTGTATGGCCTGCCATCTCTTTGGTGAATTTTCACGGTTGAGAGAGCAGGTTGGTGACTGGTAGATTTCCATGGTCAAGAAAGAGTAGGTTGGTGTGTGTGACTTCTTTTGGAATAGTACCTTGGAGACCTGGAGTTCATTCAACCTTGTGTTTTTTCATATATATTCAGTGGACATCTAAGGAGGCCCTTTTGGGGATGTTATCAATCTCCCTTAAGGAGTTCTTTATATGGCCTTCCATCTCTTTGATTGGTGTATTTCCATAGTCGAGAGAGCACGTTGGTGTGTATGAGGTGGGGTGGCATAGTACCTTGGAGACTCGAAGTGTGAGAGGTCCTCCAACCTTGTTTTTCTTCATTTCATTTCCTTCCTGTATTTGGTGGAAATGTAAGGCTGGAGTATTATTCTCCCTAAAAGGAGTTTCTTGTATGGACTGCCATCTCTTTGATTGGTGGATTTCCACAGGCAAGACAGCACATTTGTGTGTGTGAATTGGTGTGGCATAGTACCTTGGAGACCTGGAGGGTGGAAGTTTATTTAGCATTGTGTTTCTTCATTTCTTTCATTTCAGTAGAAATGTGAGGCAGTCCTTATGAGAAGGAGTTCCTTGTACCGCCTGCCATCTCTTTGATTGGTGGATTTCCACGATCAAGAGAGAGCATGTTAGTGTGCATGACTTGGAGTGGCATAGTATGTTGTATGACTTGAAGTTGCATAGTACAGTGGAGACCTAGATGGTGAAAGTTCATGTTCTTGGTCTCTTGGCGGATGATAAGATGCCATGTAGTGGGATTCTGGGTTCCCCCAACCTGAGGAAATATAGTATCATTGACTGTGGTACATGGAACTATGTAAAAATTACCACACCTGGAAAGCAGCTTTGAAGTGGTTGTAAACCCTCACTTATCCCCAGTAAAACGACTGGCCTCAGGTGATACACAGTGAAGAAACAAATCTTCCTACATAAGTTGTACCTGTTTATCTGCAGCCCATGTCTTCTCTACATACATTCAAAGTCCAGAATGTATAAAGCTTGTCTGAACTGTCAGAAAACAAGGGGGCAGAGAGGTGAAGCTACACTCTAGAGATATCATTGAGGAGAGCCCTGGGAGCTGGTTAAGGGGAAGGGATACACTCCCCTTCACACAGCACACAGGAAAAGAGCTGAGGCTGTCAATCACAGGCTGTGTGCTGGAGCTCCCTTCCCTGTCAGTTTTTTATCTCTTGGTGTCAGGAAAACTTGTCAGAAGTGACTCATGCTGATATCAGATGACGGTAGCAGCAGACAGAAATTACACTTAGATTTCTGGACTGAGACAAGTGCACACTATAGAGGAATATGCTTTGTTCATATTTCTTGTCAGAGGTTTACAACCACTTTAAAGGTCATGATTTCCATCTACTTTAGTTCTATATTTAAAGTGGTTGTAAATAAGGCTTACCTGTAGGTACTGGAAATATCTCCTAAACCTGCACGGACAGGTTTACCTTGTGGACGGCCTTCCCAGAATGGTTGAAGCTGTTATAAGTGCAAATGGTGGGCCAACTCAATATTGAACCCTACGGGCTTATGCCGCGTACACACGATCGGACTTTCCGCCTACAAAACTGTGGATTTTTGTTCGAAGTTTGTTGGCTCAAACTTATCTTGCCTACACAAGGTCACACAAATGTTGCCCAACAATTCGGAACGTGGGGACGCGGTGACGTACAAGACGTACGATGAGCTGAGAAAAAGGAAGTTCAATAGCCAGTGCGGCTCCTTCTGCTTGATTCCGAGCATGCGTGAACTTTTGTGCGACGGACTTGTGTACACACGGTCGGACTTTTCTGACAACAAAGTTTTCGTTGGCGGAAAATTTGAGAACCTGCTAAGAAACATTTGTTGGCGGAAAGTCCGACAGCAAATGTTCGATGGAGCGTACACACGGTCGGACTTTCCGCCATCAAGCTCAAGTCCAACATTTCCCGTCGGAAAATCCGAACGTGTGTACGCGGCATAAGACTGGGATGCCATTAAAGTTCATGCGCGAGTAAAGGCAGGCGTCCCAATACTTTTGGTAAAATAATGTATGTGCACTTATTATTTTTTTTTTTCTAAAAAGGTGAACTCATCCTTTAATTGATGGATTTTATTTTGCTCCTTTATCGAGCAAACCCCTTTTTCCCCTCCTTGCTTTACAGCCAACACTACAGCACTTGTGTAAGTTCCTGACGCTTATAAAATAATAATTATCTTTATATGTTCGTTGATTCATCCTCTTCCAAAATGGAGATATTTTAAGGCGTCCCATCGTGTGCTGTCAGTATATCCACATTTTGATTTATCATAGTAATAAACAAAGCCGGAGAAGTGTTTGATGACTGCGTCCTCTTTACGCTCTTCTCCTCCGCTATTGCCCATTCACACAAAGCATAACAGTGATACAAAGTATCTTCTTCTGTTTCATGTCTCAGTCACTTTCTCCTTGTGAAGTGAGTTCTATTGGTGACTTCACAATCTCTCCGCTCGATCGCATTCAGAAAAAAAAAAAACTGAGCGCCACAAATTTCCTCATTTTTCCACTGTTTGCGATATTAAACACCTCCCAAACTCCTTTTTAGTAATGTTTTGACAGCTGCAATCTGACTCATTTCCTAAAAAAAAAAAAAAAAAAAATAGAAAGATTATAGATTAATTAGACGTGCCTCTCCCTATTCAAAATAAATTGCAGCCTTTTGCAAAAATAAATGCGGACGCTTTCTGCTAATGCGTTTCGGTAATGGCAGAACACAGGTGTGCACCTTTAGAAACACTTCAGAGTCTTTCCAAGTCTCTATTCATCTACAGGAATGGATAGATTTAAAGAGCAAATACACTCTGGAGGTTACCTGCAGCTTAAATATCGGAAAACTTGTTGTTATTATTGTTGGGTGGAGCTTTGTAAGATTGGAATTGGGATGTCTTTTAGGCAAGTTCTGAAAGATCATCTGCTGCATTTAAATCCAAGAATAACAATCCAAGAATTACAATGCAATAGAAGATTGCATCTTACCAGTCCTTAGTTGTAGCAGTAGAATTGGAAGCTGAATTTTTTTTTTTAGCAAGCAGAGAAAATACCAGTTGATCCTGCCAGAAATCCAGTGTGCCTGTGGACTTCCTGTGGACTGAGATCTCAAGCAAATGTTTTTAGCTTTCCTAGTTCTCTTCTGGAAACTACACAATGGGGTTGATTATCCTAAAAGTGGTTCTAAAGGCTGAAGGTTTTTTACCTTCATGCATTCTATGCATTAGATCAGTGGCGGCCTGTCGATTAGGGATGCAGGGGCGCCGCCCCCCCCCCCATCCATGCGTCCGCCCCTAATCTACTGAGTAGAATTATAGGGGTCTGATAATGTTGAGTTTTATATGACGTAACGCATACGTAACGGGAGGAATCACGTGACGTCACCCGCGAATATCATCGTGTTTATCTTTTGAACGCTCATACACCAGGCCGAGGGATATATTTCCTAGGGATATATATGATGTTTGGGGGTTATAAGTAATTTTCTAGCAAAAAATACTGCTTTAAACTTGTAAACAAAAAGTGCCAGAAAAGTGCTGAGTGTAATAAATATATATCTATATATATATATATGTAGATCTATATCTATAGATCTATAAATATCTATATATATAGATATATATATATATCTATATATATAGATATATATATATATATATATATAGATACACAGTATCTCACAAAAGTAAGTACACCCCTCACATTTTTGAAAATATTTTCTTCTATCTTTTCATGTGACAACACTGATGAAATGACACTTTGCTACAATGTAAAGTAGTGAGTGTACAGCTTGTATAACAGTGTAAATTTGCTGTCCCCTCAAAATAACTCAACACACAGCCATTAATGTCTAAACCGCTGGCAACAAAAGTGAGTACACCCCTAAGTGAAAATGTCCAAATTGGGCCCAAAGTGTCAATATTTTGTGCGGCCACCATTCTTTTCCAGCACTGCCTTAACCCTCTTGGGCATGGAGTTCACCAGAGCTTCACAGGTTGCCACTGGAGTCCTCTTCCACTCCTCCATGACGACATCATGGAGCTGGTGGATGTTAGAGACATTGCGCTTCCATTTGAGGATGTCCCACAGATGCTTAATAAGGTTTAGATCTGGAGACATTCTTGACCAGTCCATCACCTTTACCCTCAGCTTCTTTAGCAAGGCAGTGGTCGTCTTGGAGGTGTGTTTGGGGTCGTTATCATGTTGGAATACTGCCCTGTGGCCCAGTCCCTGAAGGGAGGGGATCATGCTCTGCTTCAGTATGTCACAGTACATGTTGGCATTCATGGTTCCCTCAATGAACTGTAGCTCCCCAGTGCTGGCAGCACTCATGCAGCCCCAGACCATGAGATTTCCACCACCATGCTTGACTGTAGGCAAAACACACTTGTCTTTGTACTCCTCACCTGGTTGCCGCCACACACGCTTGTCACCATCTGAACCAAATAAGTTTATCTTGGTCTCATCAGACCACAGGACATGGTTCCCGTAATCCATGTCCTTAGTCTGCTTGTCTTCAGCAAATTGTTTGTGGGCTTTCTTGTGTATCATCTTTAGAAGAGGATTCCTTCTGGGACAACAGCCACGCAGATAAATTTCATGCAGTGTGCGGCGTATGGTCTGAGGACTGACAGGCTGACCCCCCACCCCTTCAACCTCTGCAGTAATGCTGGCAGCACTCATACGTCTATTTCCCAAAGACAACCTCTGGATATGACGCTGAGCACGTTCACTCAACTTCTTTGGTCAACCATGGCGAGGCCTGTTCTGAGTGGAACCTGTCCTGTTAAACCACTGTATGGTCTTGGCCACCGTGCTTCAGCTCAGTTTCAAGGTCTTGGCAATCTTATAGCCTGGGCTATCTTTAGGTAGAGCAACAATTCTTTTTTTCAGATCCTCAGAGAGTTCTTTGCCATGAGGTGCCATGTTGAACTTCCAGTGACCAGTATGAGAGAGTGAGAGCGATAACACCAAATTTAACACACCTGCTCCCCATTCACACCTGAGACATTGAAACACTAAAGAGTCATATGACTACGGGAGGGACAATGGCTAATTGGGCCCAATTTGGACATTTTCACTTAGGGGTGTACTCACTTTTGTTGCCAGCGATTTAGACATTAATGGCTGTGTGTTGAGTTATTTTGAGGGGACAGCAAATTTACACTGTTATACAAGCTGTACACTCACTACTTTACATTGTAGCAAAGTGTCATTTCTTCAGTGTTGTCACATGAAAAGATAGAAAAAAATATTTACAAAAAATGTGAGGGGTGTACTCACTTTTGTAAGATACTGTATATATATATATATATATATATATATATATATATACACACACACACATATGGAGACTATAACTTTAATTTTATAATGCACTTGCTTGTTTTATTTTTTAGACAGAGAGTTTTTAGTCTATGATGACCTTCACTGCTAGATAAGAAGAAACAGTTTAGTCCCTCTTTGCTCCAAGAAATGGACTGTCTTATCTAGCTCGTCTGATCCAGTACTGTCATGGCGGCACCCATGTTTTCTTTCACTTTCTATCAGTCACATGATGTTACCACCTACTTAACTGTTCCCTTGCTGTTAAGAAGATATGAATGTTGATTGGACTAAACTATGCCGTCACACCTTTAACATGCCTAGACTTTATGCATATTTAATAGTATATATTTTTAAACTTGATGTTTGTAAGTCAGAGACACTTTTTCATTCGGCCCGGGCTGGATATCGAGCTGGATATCGATGTGTGTAGTGTCTCTCCACTGCAGTGTATGAATAAAGCACCTCATTTTCTTTTACAAGATTTGGATCTACTATCTCATCTGAATGTCTTGTTTGGAGACTCCCTAACCTGATTTAACAGAATGGTGCCTTTGATTCGACTCAGTCCAGTGGGCTCCCGGCCAGAGAGATACGAAACTCACATTGAGCAGACAAGTGGCCACTGTAAGAAACTGTTATTCTTACTTATTCTGCTCTCCGTGGTGAGTAATTAGTCGGTGTCTGGGGTCCATTAGCTGAAGGAGTCTTATGCTGTTGATGAGATGGTGAGATTAAGGTACAATTGAGTGTAAACTAGAGTAATGTTGATGTTACACAGTTTGACCCAAATACTTTACCTGTTGCAGAAATAATAGAGCCAATAATAATTATCATTGATGTTTTGTTTCTATGCTTGGGGTGTCAATGGATTTATGAGACTTGTGAGAAGGTCTGACCAGAGGACTGTAGTAGTGAGCATGTGTGGCAAGTAATGCCTATGTAGCAAGTGTACAGGCCTGTGTAGCCAAGTGTAATAAAGTGCCATTTGATGGCTACTGTGTGTAGCCTGGGAGAAAAATGTTTGGGTGACGACCCACAAATTGTAGTAAAGACTCAGAGTGGGGACTCTAGATTGAGAGCACAGCACTCTCATGGACCTTTCAAGCCAGGAAAGGTAAAAGTGGCACAAGAAGTCCAGTGGTTAAGAAATTGCACCAATACTATTATAGGCTGGACCAAAACAGACCAGATCCAATACCAGCAGAAGGAGTTATGATCACCTTGGGTCTCTGTGGATGTTAATTTTTATGGCAGATTGACAGAGTTGGATAAGGGGATTAAATGTGTACAATTTTGGATTTTTAAAAGTATGCAACGTGATGAAACTTTAACTAGTTATGAGCCTGTCAAAGTTTTTCTAACGCATATCACTGATGGCTCTAGCAAAAAAGAATTAGACCAGACAATGCAAGTGTTCTCTAAATGTTTAAGAAATGTTTGAGATGAGTTTAAAAATAAGTGTAAGAAATACGGAGATGAGAAGCCTGCTCGTTATTTTGCAGATTCCTCACTCCTCCCTTCGTATTTCTGTGTAAGAAAAGAGTAAGGTGCCCCTCCCTTTCATATTCCTGTGTAACATTGTGTCTTTGTAGAAGAGAGAAATCAGAAGGTTATTGATGATTTAAAGAAGTAAATAGGAAACATGAAAGTGAATTGCACTAGAAAGTGGACAGAATGTTATAGAATTATTAATGAGTGGCCCTCGCAGAACAAATCAGGTGGCTTGATGGATGTGAGACAAGAAAAGGCTGAGGGTGTTTTTGATTACTTTAAATGTGTCCAGTCCGTGGATGTGACTGATCGTACTAACTTTATTGCCATAATAAGGAAACAAGGATTTGAATGGGCTTTGCTAAGAGAAGTGTGCAGAGCCATTCTGCCGTAGAATATCTGCGTGAGCCGGTCAGGAATCGGTTATGGACCCATAAGGAAGAACAGAGGATTCACAACTGCTTCAGGAGAACCAATTCAAAACTGGAGATATGTTCAAGAACATTTTGAAGCAGTCACCCTCCTAAAGGAAGTAGCCATCCTGACGGTCAAGGCATATACTGCCAGAAAGACCGTTGAAACACCAATGGAAGCAATCATGACCTTAGCTACTGATTTTGCAAAAGAAGAAGCCTGTAAAAGATTGAAGGAAAAGAAGAGAACAAATACTGAAAGTAAAAGAACTGATTAAGAAATTGCAAGAATCTGCACCTGATGATGAAATCATGGAAAGGGACAGAGCAAAGAAGGACCAAGATGGACTCTTGTACAAGGAAAATGGAATATGTGTCCCATCTCAAACAGAGAAGATGATCATGCAACTAGCCCATGGCCCAGGTCATGTAGGCCCTTAGGAAATGGAGAGAAATTTTAAAAAGCTGGATAGAAAGGCTGGCTAAAGCAAATGCCAAGACAACAACAAAGAAGCTCCTTTCCGAAATAATATGCTACTTTGGAGTCCCTGAAACCATAAAGAATGACAGAGGAACACATTTCACTGGACAGATCATGCAAATTATAAGCAAGGACTTGGCAATTGAGCAGGCCTTCTGTGCCCCTATCATCTTCAGAGTTCAGGAAAGGTAGAAAAATATAGTGGAATCATTAAAGACAGGCTAGCTAAATTAATGCAGGAAAAGGGAAGACGGGTCAGTAAAGAAACAATGTCCAGAACTGTTGCCTCTGGTTCTTTACAACATCAGGATTACCCCTACTTATAGGTCAGAGAACTTGAGCCCTTATGAGATTTTGTTTGGGGGGTCCACCTTTAACAGGGTTGTATTTTCCACATCAGACTGCTGTAATGTATAATGATCTTGTTTTTTATGCAATTGTCTAATATAAACAACTAACTGCGATGCACAAGCTTGTTTTTGATTCAATTTCAGATCCAGATCAAGTAACTGGAACACATGATTTACAACCAGGTGATTGGGTCCTAGCAAAAGAACTTGTGAAAGTACCTTTGGGACCAAAGTTTGAAGGACCCAAACAAGTGCTCCTGACAACTGCCACAGCTGTAAATTGACGTAGATACATGCCAGCCATTGTAAGAAAGTGCAGTTAATTTCAAAAGATGAGTAAACTACTGTTATGCCTTTGCTTGATCTTAGCAGTTAAGGCTATAGAGGAAAATCACCTGTACAAATTACACATGCTAACATGCATAAGGAGTAATTTGAGTAATTGCTAGATATGTTCACATAGGCCAGACAGTTCAAAAAAGGCCCACATCAGATATTTTTCCCCATTAATTTAACACCTGGAAAACTGTATCCCTATGAGCCAAGCCAGAAATTGGCCTTAACAAGGCCCCAGACGTTAATCCCATTCATCTTCATTTTGAGTTTAAGCAATACAAAGCTGCCCAAAAACTAGTATGTCCAGAAATACCACAAATGTTCTATTATTGCGAAAATACATTTTATGGTTAATATAACTTAAGGCCCTTGGGAATATCCCCTTGTTTAGTAGGGGAAAGAGGTATACAATGTGGCATTACGATAGAAAAATATGACAAACCCAGATTACACTTTGTTTAGAAATGGTACATTTTCATGGATTCAACAGATACTTTTGTCGTCGTAGGAATCATAGTTATAGGATTGCTTGCTTTATTGTTTTTTTTTTAAGTGTGGTAAATGTGGAATACAAAGGATTATTACAATGGCAGTGAGAACTGAAGAAGATGACCCCAAGGAAGAGATAGAGTGTTATCAGATAGTCAGATTAGTAGATTCATATGATGCCGAGATGGGTGATGCGAATGAGTAAAGATATGTATCCACATACACCCTAAGAAGAGCTTTACTCCATTTAGATGTGAAGTAGTACTGTGGACCCTCTGGTATCATACTAGGTAGGGAAGATATGGTAGTGACCCCTAAATGGGGGTCAAGAGGAGGGAAATGAGTAGAATTATAGGGGTCTGATAATGTTTTATATAGTGCCCTGTTGTTGATTTCAATGAGAGGACTAGTGTCCCATTGATGGTGTCAGTAGGGGGAATGGTGCCCCATCATTGGTGTCAGTTGATGGACTAGTGCCCCATCATTGGTGTCAGTTGATAGAATAGTGCCCTAAGCTTTAGATAGAGGCAAGCAAAGGACCACATCCGGCAGGTTTAGGCGTTCTGACTTAAACTTTTGCCCGTTTGGCCCTTGATGTTTGGAGGGAGCCGGACTTCATAAATAAAAGCAGTATATCTACCACTTCTATATGTGAGAGCTTCCTGCTGTCAATGGCTCCTGAGGAAGCAGTGGGGTGCTGGCACCCACTGCCTCCCTAGCAACTGTCGCTGTCATTGGCACATTGGCTTACATGGTTGGGAAATCCTGGCCACATAAGCAAAAGGACTGGGAAAGCAGTGACATAAGTGACACAACATCACACGCTCTCCAGAGCTCCAGTAGTAAAGCCATTCAGATGTTATCATCATACAAGGGTAGGAATGCTCAACTGATACAGCCCTTCTCAAATAGGGGGATCTTGACATACATACTGGACACCTTTGCTGCCATCATGCTATATGCTGGGTGTCCAGTGCGCCCCTGTGCCTTTAAGGAAGGGTGGGCTCCCTCCAGGCTCACCTGCCCTCTGCCTATCCATTATAATGCATGTGCTTTCATTGTTGAGGCTCTCAAAATTTAGAGTTAGGACTACAGAAAATACTGGGGTTCCTTGACGAGGCTCTGTAGCTTATGCATGTGTTTGCAAATGTGTGCAGACTAAACCCCTGTTTTTAACACATACTGTTAGACAGGATATTTCGGTAGGTTGCAGGCTGGTCAGTAAGTTGAGCTGGGAATTTCTTTGGTTTTGGATCTTGACAGATAACTGTAAAAAGCACACACAGGAGGGTGAAAACTCTTAGTGCATTACCATGGACCTTTATTGACTACAAAATGTACAAAAATGTACTCACAAGCGTGCTGGAAAAAAAAGCAGCAAACCTCATTATGTTCACACCAGCACTGGGATGGCATCCTGCAGCCCAAAAGGTCCCTCAATGTAATAGGCTTACGCATTTCATGGGACACACCCCCTTCCTCAGAGCCAAAATCAAAAGTTTTGGCTCTGAGGAAGGGGGGTGTCCCCTGAAATGCGTAAGCCTATTACATCAAGGGAAACTTTGGGCTTCATGATGCTGTCTCACTGCTGGACTGGACTTAGTGAGATGTGATCATTATTTTTCAGCACACTTGTGAATATGTTTTTGTGCGTTTTCTGGTCAATAAAGGTCTATGGTAATGCTCTAGGCATTTGCGCCCTCCTGGGTGTGCTAAGCTGTAAGATTATACATTTTGTGTTCTCGGATTTAAATATCCTTTAATCCAGGGGATTAGCATAAGCGGAAGGCAACTAGCATTTTTAGAATGGAGTTAGCCATGGCATCCTTCATATGTCTCTTAGTACAATTTTCCTTTAATTATCTCTTTTGAGGCCCTCTTGGTCGGAGCTTGACAGACTTTCCGGTTCGTAAATATTCCCAATTAAAGCATAATTTCTCATTAATTACTGAGTGTTTTCTATGTACGGCACAACAGCGTCCTCAGAACTCCAGGAACGGATCATGTCAGCTTGTATTGGAGACAAGGCAACAATGAATCATCGGGTCGTAAAGCACCTTTTCAGACTGGGTTAAATGAATTTATGAAAATTGCTTTCTTGTCTAAAGATGGCGTTATTGATTGCCCATCGTTGGTCAACCAAAAGACTAATTAATTATGGATTGAGCTACTATATCAAATCATTCCTGCTGGTTTGATTTATTAGCCTAACGATGGAGGCCACATTAATTGAAACCAAATGTTCCCTTGTGATTGAATGACTTCTTCTCACCAGTTACTGTGTACAACCCACTGAAAGATGATGTTGTCCGGCCTTTAAATGGAAAGGGGAACTTTTAGTAACTTTATGAGTCTCCATGAAGAAAATCCTGCCAATTTCCAGCAACAATATCATTTTTCAGCTCCACCTATACTATTGAAAGCTCCAGTCCAATGATTTGCTGAGACTGAGATGATGTCATTAGTCTGCTGCAGGTCAGATGAAGCATTTCCTTAGTCCATATATACATACAATATATATATATATATATATATATATATATATATATATATATATATATATATAGATCTAGATCTAGATCTATAGATATAGATCTATAGATATATATATTTATAGATCTATAGATATATATCTATATATATATATAGATATATATTTATTACACTCAGCACTTTTCTGGCTCTTTTTGTTTACAAGTTTAAAGCAGTATTTTTTGCTAGAAAATTACTTATAACCCCCAAACATCATATATATCCCTAGGGAATATATCCCTCGGCCTGGTGTATGAGCGTTCAAAAGATAAACACGATGATATTTGCGGGTGACGTCACGTGATTCTTCCCGTATGCGTTACGTCCTGTGGACGGGACTTCGTCAGCGCATACGGAATCGTACACCCGTCTATTTATATTCTTAACCACTGTGCTAATTAGATGATCCCAAGATGCTTCACACTCTTAATTATTCAGCCGGAAGCGGATGCTGGATCCTGAATAATTAAGAGTGTGAAGCATCTATGGATCCTCTAATTAGCGCAGTGGTTAAGAATTTAAATAGGCGGGTGTACAATGTGATTCCGTCCCACCCACAGGACGTAACGCGTACGGAACGGAAGGCATCACGTGGCATCACCCGCGACCATCATCGTGTTTATCTTTTGAATGCTCATACACCAGGCCCTGGGTGATGGTGCCATGTTTGTAAGTGTAAATCTGATTTTTTAATGAATGAAGTTGCATCCAGAGAGCACTATATATCTCCCTTAAATTGCATGTACCTTGTCCATCTGGAGTTCCGGTATCTTGTACTAAGGAGAATACTTGACATATGTCCAATTCCAGCCGTTGGTGGTTTTCATACTTACCGATGTGGATTTCCTGTATTTTGACCCTTTATGGGAAGGCACCTTTGACCCACCTGTTCAATCAGGGGTCCACGTTGTGAGGTGAGCTGCTAGTGATACCACCGGTGGAGGCTTTGCACACTATCACCTGTATGAATACATGAATCACGTGTGGACATTCCATTGGGAGCTTTTATACATGAACTATATTCCTTTTATTTAGTTTCTACCCATTGTTAAAAAGGGCTGCACTAATTATTTTTAATATCATTGTATTGGGATTTGGTTTATTGACCCAGAGTATCCAGCAGCTTTTTTTATTCATTTTCATATATATTTGTGCTGATTGATTTTCTATATATATACATATTGCAGTCGGCAAGTGGTTAAAGGGTCAGTCTGCCCAAAACTGGTAAATAATTTTTTCATGTTGAAGCAAGGAATGATCTCTGCCCTCAGGTTCCCATATCTGAACACTTACCATAGTCATGATGAGGGTTCCCATTCTCACTTAGGACCCTTTCACACTACAGCAACTTCAAAGGTGCGCGATTTTGTTGCGATTTCGCGGCCGTGATTTTGCCGCGATTTCAGGGAAACTTGAGGTCTATGGACCTCAACTCACATCAAAGTCGGACCAAAGTAGTGTAGGGACTAGTTTGAGGTCGGCACGACTTGAAGTTGTACTAATATGAATATATATATATATATATTTCTATTTATCTATTTTATTTATATATTTATTTTTTAGCCCTGATGATGGGAGAATGGTGGTCCCTGAAAGCATTGGCTGTATCATTGTAATCATATTATGAATCGTTATCATTATGGGTATTGGTCAATCAAGTGACTTATACTCTTTTCTAGTCGGCATGGCATTCCTGTTGTGTTATTGCACATTGAGCACATTCTGTGTACCCACCAAAGGGGAGTCATTGAATGATAACGTTTTCTCCATTTTATTGAACAAATTATTTGTGAAATCCATGAATCTCTTGAATATGTCTTTTTGGCTGGTAAAGCCATCTGCTTTACCGCAGAGAGATTTATGTCTTTACGTGTTCTGTGGCCATTGTTACCAAGCCAGAAGTGAGCGAGAAATGCCAAGTTTTGAGTAGTCACTAAAACAGGAACAGAGAGGAAATCTTCCAATAGGGGACACCTATTTTGATGGCTTATTTTAGATATTTCCTAGACTTATTTTTGGATGTGTCTATAGCACAGGGTATTAAAGGAAATCAACCAATGGGACACCAATGGCACATATCCTAAATAAAAAAAATTAAAAAAAAAAGCTTTGGCTTTATATATACCTCAACCTCTCTTCTTTCTGCCAACTGCAATGACCATTTAATGCTGATTTTACAGCCCGACGTCACAAAAATACATCACCTGCCAAGTGAAAATGGTTTTACTCAAAAAAAAATGAACTATACTGTGTGATAGAAGTAAACTAGGCCATCAACAGCAGCTACTGGGCTCACGTCTCATATCTTTATACAGTAAATGTAAATTTGATTGACATGCAGGGAGGGATATTATCAAGAAATAAAAAAAATGAAAGACTGTAAACAGAAGAGGTATGACTAATGATAGGTGCATTGGAGGCCAAAGAATGGCGTTAATAAAATAAACACGGAAATGTAGACAACAATAACAAAATAAAAATGAATAGCCCATTTAAACGTAAAAGAACAAATACATGTTGCTTCAACATTTAGCTTTGACCCAGACATTTCCCCATGAGTATTCTTTTCTGCCACTAGATGTCCTCAGTCTGATAATCAGCATCATTCAGCGCACTTCCCCACAACCTCAGGGTGACCCCGGACGAGCCCCCAACCCACGACTGGACAGAAAGAAAGAATGAAAGAACCAGCACCATGATAGACCCATTTCACTGTCACTATGCTTTCTCCTCCTATAAGCATGCCCCTTGACTGGACAGAAAGAAAGAAAGAACCAGTCACTGAAACAGGAACAGAGAGGAAATCTTCCAATAGGGGACACCTATTTTGATTACTTATTTTAGATAGTTCCTAGACTGGTTTTGTTTATAGCACAGGATAATAAAGGAAATCAACCAATGGGACACCAATGGCACATATCCTAAACCAAAAAAAAAAAGCTTTGGCTTCTTTCTGCCAACTGCAATGACCATTTAATGCTGATTTTACAGCCCAACGTCGCAAAAATACATCACCTGCCAAGTGAAAATGGTTTTACCCAAATACAAATGATCTATACTGAATGAAAAATGAAAATAAATGAAATAGCCCATTTAAACTTAAAATAACAAATGCATGTTGCTGCAACATTCAGCTTTGACCCAGACATTTCCCCATTAGTATTTTTTTCTGCCACTAGATGTCCTCAGTCTGATCAGCATCATTCAGCCCACTTCCCGACGACCTCAGGGTGATCCCGGACGAGCCCCCAACCCACGAATGGACAGAAAGAAAGAATGAAAGAACCAGCACCATGATAGACCCATTTCACTGTCACTATGCTTTCTCCTCCTATAAGCATGCCCCTTATTAGCACATGAAATTATTAGTTCCATGTACTGCTTCTTCCTCTCATACTCCAGCCCTTTTGTACAAAGACAGCAATAAGCTGATACCAGCTAGAATTCAGATACTGATACCTACACTGGTAGTTATGTGCAAAAATACATTTAATGATGCACGTATTAACAATTAGAAAGTTGCATTTATTTGTGTATTTTTTTAACCTGCTTGGAATTTAGCTTTTAATAAAATTAATAATACAAATAATAATAATAATAATAATAATAATAATAATAATAATAATATAAATAATCATCATCATCATTTTCTTTAGAAATTCTAATAATCCATTATTTTTCTCAGTTTACAGTGCATAAGAGAAGCTAATTTTATCATCAAAACGTGAAAAAGTTCTACAATCTGCACAGTTATTTAAAACACATTTTAAAGAGAGAAACCGACATAAAATAACCCAGAGGAAGAAAAACTGTTCATCTAACCTTTACACATTCTCAGCCCTGAATAAACATCTCACAGGACAGTTTTAAACTTCTATTTTATGACGATATTTTCAGTAGCAACTACAGCAAATGAGACTTTCATTTCTATATACATATATTTAAAAAAAAAATGTAATATTACAAAATAGTTGTCAGGTGTTTGATAAATGTCACCAATAAAGCGGAATACAGAGCGCAGAATTAATCAGACACTACTTGCTTAAGTCAGCAACTGAGGCAATTTATGTATTTAGAATTGAAAAAAAAAAAAAAAAAATTACATTTTCATGGGTTTGGAAGAAATTGTTTTTATGCGAGGATTAGTTTAAGAAATCTATTTTTTCTCCACAATAAAAATTCTCACACACTGACTGTTTTGTGGAAAAGCTTGCTTAGTCATTTACCTAAGAGACCAAACAAACAAACAAACAAAAAAATAAACTCTCCTAAAGGTTTAAAATGGTTCTATAAGGTTTCTTTTAAGGGTCTGGTATGGATTTGGGGGGGACCCCACGCCATTTTGTTTTTTTATTTTGGCATGGGGTACCTCTCCAAATCCGTCCAGGGTTGTGGGGAAGAGCACCTTGTCCCCATCAACAGAACCCCCCTGCCCCAAAGCACCCCCCCCCCCATGTTGAGGGCATGCAGCCTAGTATGGCTCGTCCTCTCCTGACCTGCTGGGCTGCATGCTCGGATAAGGGTCTGGTATGGATTTGGGGGATGGACCCCATGCCATTTTTCTCCCAAAATTTTTTTTTTACATTCAGCCATCAGTGGGGAGGCCCGCTGACAGCTGATGATTCATCGGTTGTCAAGGACGAGGCGGCCGGGTTCCCCGCCCGCTCCTTAGCAACCAGCTATGTACAGTAATTTAAAAAAAAGAAAGAAACAAAAAAAAATGCAAAACGCATAAAAAAAAAAGATACACAACAAAGAAACAGAATATGGGATTTTTAGGGTGCCAAAACACAATGACAAAAATGATAAAACATCTAAAAATCAACAAATTATTATCATAAATAACCATACAATACATGGAACAGATCCAGCTGATTCTAATCTCTACATGTTTCGCCAAACGATGGCTTCTTCAGGAATAATGAAGCCCTCTATTGGCCTATCTGGGAGGGAAATTGCAATATAAGTAATCGATAGAGGGCTGAATATCAAAAGAAACATACTGATTATTTTCTGTCTACCTGCATTATCAGCCAGCAGCAATACCATCCTAAATAGGAAAGCAGTCAATCCAGAAATTCCTAGCTATTCCCTTTTCCCAAGCTGAAGACAGGAAGGGAGAGGTAATTTTCACCAGCACTCACTTTGTCTGAGAAAACCCGCCATGGTCTCAAGCATATAAAAAAAATAATCAAAAATACAACACTTGCATTTTTCGTTTGACTCCATTTAAGTCTATTACACGCAAAACCCTTTCCAAAAAAAAACGCAGCCTTGCAAAGGCACAGATGTGAACTACATCCATAGGAAACCATGTTAAATGGACTGTAGTGCGTTTATGTAAAATGCAAATCATTGCAAAAAGCGCATAGGTGTGAACGTAGGGTCAGTCATGCAATGGCGTCCCTGGGGGGGGGCAGAGGGGGCCCAGACCCACCTAACATTATGCTGTGCTCCACCATGTGCCCCCCCCCCCAATTTAAAAAAAAAAATTTTTGTCTAAGAGGGAGAGTGTCCCCAGTCAGCTCCTGCGGGTGATTCCTCCCCCCTCCCTCTGCTCGCTGACACTGCATAATGCGAGCACTCACACAACCACGTCCGTCCGATCTGCTCCTTCCCCTGCATCCTCATTGGCAGAGAGAAAAGCAAGTTGCAGGAAGGACTCCAACGGGCCTCTCAGATACTGAAAAAACAGACTGATTTCTCCCGTCCTTAGGACAGGAGAACCAGTCTGTAAATTCCAAGAGATGCCAGACCAGCGTTCTCAATAGCAGGGGCAGGACAGCAAGAGGGGGCTGAGGACCCCACAGTGGCAGAACACCAGGGCCCGGTGGCAAGACAACCTTTGCAACCCTGATAGTTCTCCCACTGCTTTGGACCCTTATATTTTCTTGGTATGCTGGTGACATATATCTCTTGTTTTCTGCCACCGTGGGGGGCCCCAATACAGTAGGAAGAGAGCTCACTGCAGAACATGTGAAAGGGTTCATTGTGGGATCGTAGCAAAGGGCCCCAGGATATACAGTGGGGCAAAAAAGTATTTAGTCAGCCACCAATTGTGCAAGTTCTCCCACTTAAAAAGATGAGAGAGGCCTGTAATTGTCATCATAGGTATACCTCAACTATGAGAGACAAAATGTGGAAACAAATCCAGACAATCACATTGTCTGATTTTTGAAACAATGTATTTGCAAATTATGGTGGAAAATAAATATTTTGGTCAATATCAAAAGTTCACCTCAATACTTTGTTATATATCCTTTGTTGGCAACGACAGAGGTCAAATGTTTTCTGTAAGTCTTCTCAAGGTTGTCACACACTGTTGCTAGTATGTTGGCCCATTCCTCCATGCAGATCTCCTCCAGAGCAGTGATGGGCCTGCAACACGGGCAACACGGACTTTCAACTCCCTCCAAAGGTTTTCTATGGGGTTGAGATCTGGAGACTGGCTAGGCCACTCCAGGACCTTGAAATGCTTCTTACGAAGCCACTCTTTCGTTGCCCGGGCAGTGTGTTTGGGATTATTGTCATGCTGAAAGACCCAGCCATGTGACATTTTCAACGCCCTTGCTGATGGGAGGAGGTTTGTACTCAAAATCTCACGATACATGGCCCCATTCATTCTTTCCAGTACATGGATCAGTCGTCCTGTTCCCTTTGTAGAGAAACAGCCCCAAAGCATGATGTTGCCACCCCCATGCTTCACAGTAGGTATGGTGTTCTTTGGTTGCAACTCAGCATTCTCTCTCCTCCAAACACGACGAGTTATGTTTCTACCAAACAGTTCTACTTTGGTCTCATCTGACCATATGACATTCTTCCAACCCTCTTCTGGATCATCCAAATGCTCTCTAGCAAACCTCAAACGGGTCCGGACATGTACTGGCTTAAGCAGGGGGACACGTCTGGCACTGCAGGATCTGAGTCCCTGGCGGTGTAGAGTGCTACTGATGGTAGCCTTTGTTACGTTGGTCCCAGCTCTCTGCAGGTCATTTACTAGGTCCCCTCATGTGGTTCTGGGATTTTTGCTCACTGTTCTTGTGATCATTTTGACCCCACGGGGTGAGATCTTGCGTTGAGCCCCAGATCGAGGGAGATTATCAGTGGTCTTGTATGTCTTCCATTTTCTAATTATTGCTCCCACAGTTGATTTCTTCACACCAAGCTGCTTGCCCTTTTGCAGATTCAGTCTTCCCAGCCTGGTGCAGGTCTACAGTTTTGTTTCTGGTGTCCTTCGACAGCTCTTTGGTCTTCACCATAGTGGAGTTTGGAGTGTGACTGTTTGAGGTTGTGGACAGGTGTCTTTTATACTGATAACAAGTTCAAACAGGTGCCATTAATACAGGTAATGAGTGGAGGACAGAGGAGCCTCTTCAGGCTAGGTTCACACTGCTGCGGTGGCAGACATCGTATGTGATCCGCAGCGCACTGCTGTTCACATCACCTGCGATATCGCACCGCATTCAGTCCAAACTCGCACAGGACCCTTTTTTTTTGTTCGGACCAGAATCGGATCGCATGGGTGTTCACACCTATGCGATCCGATACATGTCCGAATTGTCAGTTCGCAGTGCGATATGCGAGCTGAACCGGGGGTGTCGTTAACATTGTATGACACTCCCCAGCAGTTCGCATATGGCGGTGTATACTGCCGTGTGAGTTGGTGCGATGCGGGAACCCGCAGTAAATTCGCTGCGTTCCCGCACCGCAGCAGTGTGAACCCAGCCTAAAGAAGAAGATTCAGGTCTGTGAGAGCCAGAAATCTTGCTTGTTTGTAGGTGACCAAATACTTATTTTCCACCATAATTTGCAAATAAATTCTTTCAGAAATCAGACAATGTGATTGTCTGGATTTGTTTCCACTTGCACAATTGGTGGCTGACTAAATACTTTTTTGCCCCACTGTATATATATATATATATATATATATATATATATATATATATATATAATTGCATTTTATAGTTGCCACCCTTCTTTTGTCCCTGTCCCCCCATGTGACCCCCCTAAATATGAAAGCTGGAGACGCCACTGCAGTCATGTTCTTGAACAATCAACATCTGCCTTGGTAAGCTACTGATGATTGAATTAAGTTGGCTGAGTAGTCTGTGTGTCTATGAATGCTGAGGAACCTTCCTGACACTTCTTATGCCGCGTACACACGAGCGGACTTTACGGCAGACTTTGCCCGGCGGACTGGATTTCGTCGATCGTGTGTGGGGTCCAGTGGACTTTGTTTTCTCAAAAGTTGGACGGACTTAGATTTGAAACATGTTTTAAATCAATCCGTTGAAATCGAGTCAGGACGAAAAGTCCGCTCGTCTGTATGCTAGTTCGACGGACAAAAAGCCACGCTAGAGCAGCTATTGGCTACTGGCTATGAACTTCCTTGTTTTAGTCCGGTCGTACGTCATCACGTACGAATTTGACGGACTTTGGTGGATTGTGTGTAGGCAAGTCCGTTCATTCAGAAAGTCCGTCGTAAAGTCTGTCGAAAAGTCCGCCGGGCAAAGTCTGCCGTAAAGTCCGACCATGTGTACGCGGCATTAGAAACTCAGGAGGAACTCCCCAACTGCCCTCACCCGTCTTTACATTCTTATTGTTTCCTGCTCTTCTCCACATAACAGACGTTGACGCAAAATTCTAATCCTCCGCAATCTATTAACTGCTTCTCAAGTCCAGAAATATGTCCAATGAAGCACCAAGTTCTCCGTGAACACAAACAATAAAGTCCATCCTCTCATCTCATCTTCATCCTGCGGAGGTGGCAGCTCGAATCGTTCAAATAATGTCCACAGAGCTTGCCTATCTCTCTCGGCGCCAGGGGAAATGTGAGATAAAATGAACCAAACACAGGTGTGAGCTATCATCCAGCAGAGGTGAGAGTGAGAGTCTCAGATGATTATCTGGATGTGTGTGTCTGGGTGAAGGTCGGATCAGAGCGCACTAATCAGAGAAATGGTTTTCACACATTCGGCGTTGGACTAGGACGCTGTTTACAGACATTACCTGCTGCCAAGAATATATGATCGCAGGGAGAGGAGGGAGAAAGTTCTGTAGAGATTGTTTCTTAACAACGTCAATACCGGGCACTTTCACCCCCCTCCTGCCCCGGCCAACTTTCAGCTTTCATGGAATGGCAACTGCGCGGATATACAACACTGTACCCATATAAAAGTTGTATCATTTTTTTTTTGTACACAATTGGAGCTTTTCTTTTAGTGGTATTTAATCACCACTGGGTTTTTTTTTATTTTTTTGCTAAATAAATGAAAAAAAGACCAACAATGTTGAAAACATTTTTTTTTTTTCTTTGTTTCTGTTCTAAAATTCTGCAAATAAATTATCTTTCTTCATAAATTTAGGCTAAAATGTATACTGCTATATATATATATATTTGGTGAAAATAATCCAAATCAGTGTTTATTATTTAGCCTTAAGGAAAGTTATAGAGCCCATAAACTATGGTATAGACAGTATATCAGAAAATCGATCAATCCTGATGTACTGACAGCCTTATTTCTTATCCACTATCCGCTCCAAAGCCGCATACACACGAGCGGAATGTCCGACAGGAAAAGTCAGACGGAAGCTTTTCATCGTCTATTCCGATCGTCTGTGGGCCTTATCAGACTTTTGTTTTTTTAATTCTGACAGACCTAGAAATAGAACATGTTCTAAATATTTCCGACGGAACCAATTCCTAAAAAAAACGCTTGTTTGTATGCTGTATTATGGTGTGGGGTTGTCTTTCAGGGGTTGGGCTTGGCCCCTTAGTTCCAGTGAAGGGAACTCTGGAAGACTTCAGCATACCAAGACATTTTGGACAATTTCATGCTCCCAACTTTGTGGAAACAGTTTGGGGATGGCCCCTTCCTTTTCCAACATGTCTGCGCACCAGTGCACAAACAAGGTCCATAAAGACATGGATGAGCGAGTTTGGGGTGGAGGAACTTGGCTGGCCTGCACAGATTCCTGACCTCAATCCGATAGAACACCTTTGGGATGAATTAGAGAGCAGACTGCGAGCCAGGCCTTCTCGTCCAACATCAGTGCCTGACCTCACAAGTGCGCTTCTGGAAGAATGGCCAAACATTCCCATAGACACACTCTTAAACCTTGTGGTCGGCCTTCCCAGAAGAGTTGAAGCTGTTATAGCTGCAGAGCCGATAAAAGGGAGATCTTTGCCATCTCCCTGCCTGCAAAACAGAGTCATAAAGCCAATGCGCACAAGGTGATTAGGGTGTGCCCAGGCACACCTGGTACACCCTGTGCGCATGCCTATGGCGCGCAACAAGTTCTTCTGGAAGAATGGCCAAACATTCCTATAGACACACTCCTAAAGCTTGTGGACAGCCTTCCCAGAAGAGGTGAACCAGTTATAGCTGCAATGGGTGGGCCAACTCAATATTGAACCCTACGGACTAAGACTGGGATGCCATTAAAGTTCATGTGTGTGTAAAGGCAGGTGTCACAATAGTTTTGACAATATAGTGTACTGTATATGACCCCGGTACATTGATCTCCCTTCTGGCACAGTAAAGGAGAAGTGCGCAAGCACTTCTTTTATGGCAGAGCCAATAAAAGGGAGATCTTTGCCATCTCCCTGCCTGCAAAACAGAGTGATAATGCCAATGCGCACAAGGTGATTAGGGTGTGCCCAGGCACACCTGGCACACCCTGTGCGCATGACTATGGCGTGCAACAAGTGCAAAGGTAAGGTTGAAGTTCAGCTTTAGGTTACAACTAATTTGTAACCCCCCCCCCCCCCACCACCAGGTTTTTTTCACTTCGTTGGGGCCTTTTTATTATGAGAATGGGGCTCTAAAGTATTGAGCGAGTCTTGTTTTTTAGGGAAAGGTTTGTTGATCTTATTGTTATGTATATATAAAAAAAACACGGAAAAAAAGTGCGTCAGTGGACATTGTCTCTTCTGAAATTTCCATGCTGATTAGAAATATTTAATTGCAGCTGGATTATTGTGGCGTAATTAAACAGTGTTAAACAATTTGGTGTAAAGCTGCGGCTGTATTACCACTCTACAGCGTTTTAATTGATGATGCAACAACTTGGCTGCTAAAATGTCACTTCAATTAATCACACACTTAATTAAAAAATGTTAGCAAAATATCAGAGCCTGGCAGGTCCTGTGTTTATATAACGCGTCGAGGGATGCGCGGCGTGTAAAGCACCACAGTTTTCACTATCAGCATGTACACACTGTTGCATTTTAGATTCGCACTTTGGTTCCTGTTGGGCTTCTTTTTTTGCTCTGTTAATTGGATATGGTGGAGGCTGCTGTCTAGGAGCTTTTTTTTCTCTCTCTGTGTTCCTAATCTCATGTTAATCAGGTCAACCAGCTGCAGATTATTACAATGTCTTTATGGTGCACTGTGTCCTCAGATTGACCAACTGAGCTTGGGGGGTAACAGAGCAGAAAGAGTTAATGTTTTTCCTTCTCTTTTTTAGCAAGGTTACCACACCCCCTGCAGGTCATACAAGATAAATAGAGCTCCATAAGTGCCCCGTGAGAGTTCCTGGGAAAAAAGACTGCCAAAATGTAGCTGTTTCTCTGCTGGAGGGATCACCCCCTTGGGGAGGTGTGGTGGGATCCCAGCCGGGGTTCCCTGAGGGTCTGGAGCCTGAAGACCCTCGTGGACTTATAACTGCTAGTTATAGACTTTATTTCCTTTATGAATTACTGCCAAATCATAGACTATTGTTGCCAGGGACGTAACTACCACCATAGCGACCCATGCGGGCGCTATGGGGCCCGCAGCCGAGTGGGGCCCAGTGAGGATAAGAGCACCGCCGGCACAGTCTCCCAGTCAGGGGAAGAGAGGAAAGGAAGAGGCGAGCTGTCCGTATCAGCAGAGAGCTGAATTGCCCGACGTAGGAGCTTTCATTAGAACTTCCAGTGTTCCCGGGGCTCACGTCACAAAGCTCCACCTTTTGGCACGGCGCCTTTGATAGACAGAACGCCGATCCAATGCGGGACGTGTGACGTCATCAAAGGCGTCGGGCCAAGAGGTGGGGCTATGTGACGACGAGCCCCGGAAAGACAGGAAATTCAAATGAAAGCTATTACAGCGGGCAATCCCGCTCTCTGCTGGTCACGCTGCATTGACACTAGGGCAGCTGTGGGTGGGGGCTGTTTGCAGGGGGGCCCCATACAACATTTTGCTATGGGGCCCTGCTATTTCTAGTTACGCCCCTGATTGTTGCCTCTTGTGGATTTACTGCCTAAATGGACTTTTGCCGTAAAAGGATTGCTTAAAGCAGTGGTCATCAACACCTGTCCTCAAGGCCCACTAACAGGCCAGGTTTGCAAGATAACTGAAATACATCACAGGCGATATCATTTTGCTGCTCAGTGATTGCAGTATTCTAGTCTGCATCTCCCCCAAGGTAATACATAAAACCTGGCCTGTTAGTGGGCCCTGAGGACAGGGTTGATGACCATTGGCTTAAAGTGTTACTAAACCCACAACAATAAAATCAGTCTTTATATGCAGCGAAGCATGCTTGTTATATTCACGGTGGAAGGGGTTAATCCTCTGCATCGTGTAAAAAGGCTGTTTGATCCTGTCTTCTCTGACCCTCACCTTCTTTTACTGTCCCCAATCTATCAACTGAGCCTTGGGGACAAGCTGCACATGCTCAGTTTGGTGTGTATTGCTAGAAAGTTTTTTTGTTTTTCTTTGGATGGTGCATGTGATCAGCACAGGGCCAATTAGCACTGTCCAGACAGAGGGTCAGGCCTGCGTCCTCATAGGACAATCGGGGGGAGAATGAAAACTCCTCCTAAAAGCTTTAACCAGTGCTCTGCTGGACACTGATAGAAGCCACAAGACTGCTCTAACTGCTGATGAGAAGAGGTATTTAGCAGTTTATATTTAATAAAATAATTGCATTTCCATGTTCTGGGTACTATGGGAGACCAGATATAGTGAATGCAGGGTCCTGGGTTTAGTAACACTTTAAAAAACATTGCCATCTGCCTAAGGTACATTCACTTTATAGAACACTAGAGAGCTTTGTACAAGAAACGGTGTGATGTCTCTGAGAACTGTCACTTATGTGCAACTACTTCAGAAATGGACCTTCATTTCTTCACCTGTTTTATTTCTCTTAAAGGGGTGAATGCATGGCATATCAAAAGAACAGGGCTTAGAACTTGGAGACTAAAGTTAGAAAAGATACAGTACAGAGTCTAACAAGCAGAGGACGCTATGTTGCCATTGCTAAGGACTACCATATTTGTGTGACATGCCAAAGCAGCCAACCAGCCAGAAGATGGGTGACATGGCAAATGTGATAGTTCCTCTGGTAGTGAAGGTGTTATGTGCTTGCCTCTCACTAGTGGCCCAGTCCACCACTTTCTGGGATTGTTCCTGCAGCACAGAGTACCTAGGGACCCAGCCTGGAGTCACGGGGGAAGATGGGAAATGTAGAGGGGCTCTGGGAAAGAGATAACAAACACAGAGTGTAGAGAAAGTGTGTTTTCTGTGTCCAGTAGCAACATTGGGACCAGAAGAGGGAGAGGAGTCCTCCATGCAGGGATAGTAGGCGATAGTGTGGCTCTTCCCACCTCTCCGCGTCGATCTTCGGGAAGAAACGTCTAATCTTGCTCATTCCGTAGAAGATGTGCAGCATCCTCTCACAGAATTTATACACACTGGAAATAAAATTTTATTCTTCGGGATAATTTACATGTAAAGTAGTCATCATTTAGGGATTTTTTTGCACGGAACCAGATTGCTTGTTTACTGTCAACATTTTGACTAGAAAATGGGCAAATTAAGTACACGACGGTTATTAGGAGATCACAGAGCTAACGCAGTAAACACCTGAAATGTGGAGAGATAATTCACCTAAGCGATGTCTTTGCTGCTTATGTATTTACAGAAATGTGTCTGCAGAGTTTAAAATATTTTATGAAGTTGCATTTAGTTACTTACATTGAGAAACGGATATACTGTAAGACAGATTGGCTTATATCATCTTAACCACTTGCCGACCGCATTATAGCCGAATGACGGCTACAGTGATCACGCCCGATGTGAGGCGCGGGTGGCGCGCTCTGTAATCGCAGTGTCTAGAGGACGCTGCTGATTACATATTGAGGTAAAGAGCCAATCAGCGTTTCTTTACCAATTTCTTTGTCCAATCACAGCTGATCACGGAAGTCAACAGAAGCAGGATATCGGCACTCTTTTCCTCATGCTGACATCATGAGAAGAGGAAAAGAGAGCCGATAACCAGCTTCTCCAAAGAGTGACCTGATTATCAGTGCAGCCCCAACAGTGCCCACCAGTGCTACCAATTAGTGCCCACCAGTGCCTCCTCATCAGTGTCACCTACCAGTGTCCATCAGTGCCACCTATCATTACCTATCAGTGCCCATCAGTGACGGCTATCAGTACCCATTGGTGACGGCTATCAGTACCCATTGGTGACGGCTATCAGTACCAATTGGTTATGGCTATCAGTACCCTTCAGTGCCACCTATCAGTACCCACTGGTGACGCCTATCAGTACCCAGCAGTGCCACCTATCAGTACCCATCAGGGACGCCTATCAGTGCTCATCAGTGGCGCCTTTCAGTGCTGCCCATCATTGCCACCTATCAGTGCCCATTAGTGGCACCTATCAGTGCCCATCAGTGCTGCCTATCAGTGCAGCCTCCTTATCAGTACCCACCAGTGCAGCCCATCAATGTCGCCTCATCAGTGCAGCCTATCAGTGCAGCCTCATTAGCCCACATCAGTGAAGCAGAAAAATTACCTGTTTGCAAAGTTTTATAACAAACTATGAAAAAGTATTTTTTTCTTTTCAAAATGTTCGGTCTTTATTTGTTTATTTAGCAAACAATAAAAAAACAGTGGTGATTAAATATCCATAATTTGTGTTAAAAAAAAATGATAAAAATGTTGTTTGAGTAGAGTGTTGCATGACCGCGTAATTGTAATTCAAAGTGAGACAGCGCTGAAAGATGAAAATTGGCCTGGGCAGGAAGGGGGTAAAAGTGCTCGGTAGGCAAGTGGTTAAACAGAAACTCCAGCAAACACTTTGCATTTGTGTGGTTCAGGTAAGGGGTTAGAGCCTGCATCGGGTTTTTACTGCAGTCTGCATCTCCACTGGGGGATTTCACCTAACGTCCTGTCCTAGTGACACAACAGGATGTGAGAGGACATCTCATCAAAGATAAAGTTAGAACTGGAACAGTTGTCCTCTTACTTACTGTCATATGTTTTTTTTGCCTAAAGCCTCGTACACATAATCGGTCTTTCCGACAGGAATTGTGTGATGAATAAGGTTAAAGGGAGCTATAAAGGGACTTTATATGAACGCATGGCCTGGTAAAGCACCATTGTTCCATCCCTCAGGACTTTGAATGAAATTGTAGCCTGGTAAGGCTACAAAATTTCCATCCTGTCATGAATCAAAAGGGGGGAGAGTTAGGGGTAGTGGGACTTTATATGAAGCACTCGGTTGCAAGAAGGTAAGTAGGTGAGGGTTGCAGGTTTTATTGATTGCCATCTGATATAACCAACCAAACCAGTTTTACAACGATAATGATATAAAATGATACAATACATAAAGTCAGAAAATCAGTATCACATAGAATGGCAATACAACAGCTAACAAGGTTCATCAATATAATCATTGGATAAAAACCATAATACATCGTAGTACTTGCAAGGCCCATGAACTTATTGGTCCTGAATGAGAATATTAAATGTAGACTTGGTATTCAAGTAGTGTAAATTGGAAGCAAAACGTATGGCAGCTCAACGCGTTTCGTGGCTGAAAGGCCACTCGTCAGGAGCCAGCACAAGATGTATCTATGAATAAAAATTTTTAATTTTTTTAGGTGTAGTAATAGAGGTGGGCATGTATGGTAGTGGGGTGTGAACCCTTAAACCAAATACCTGTTAGCATTGGGTATCAGTATGGTGGTGGCGTGAACACGGGGTACCATGACCGTCCGGATAAATGCTCCCAACTGGGAGCTGCGGTGGATATCTCGTCCAAGGCGCCCAAACAGGCATCGGCCGGAGCAGGCACGGGAAGGCAAGGCAACCTGGAGGAGGGTTAAATGGAGGTGAACCAAGATGAACTGGACAGAAAGGGACAGTGGGGGAGTGAGCAGATGGGACCAAATTGGAAGGAAGGTGAAGAACGAGCAGTCAGAGGCTGCAAGGTGAAAGTGATTGAAGATAGGGGGGTGAAGACTGGTGAAGGACCACCAGTAGGGGTTGGGAAGTGAGAACCAGAGGGAAGTGGTGTGATTGGGCCGTGTGAGGGGATAGGGACAGGTGAAGGACCACCAGTGAGAGAAGGGACGTGCGGACCAGAAGGAGAGTGATGTGAATGGACATTGTACCTGAGTGAAAAATAGCTGATTGCAGCGAGGGAGTTGGAAATGGCGTGCAGCTCCAGGTTGGAAAGGGGGGAAGCCTTAATTCCCAGTACCCGCCCGGGGGACACCCACATAGGTGCCGGGACGATGACGCCGCCAACGTCATGCCAGCACCGCAGAGTGGGAGGGGGAAGACAGGTGGCAGGAGGAGTCCAGCAGATACTCGACCCTCCGCCACCGGAAGTCCCCTAATTTGCTCGCGGGCGTAGTCACCGCACACATGGGCGAAGCATTGCTGTCAGGGCAGTCAGAGGCAGATGGAGTGTCCTAAAGAACGATTTTAGGGACTTAGGAGCTAAATTGAGGAAAAGGACCTCCAAGGTAGTGTTCTCAGGAATACTACCGGTACATCGAGCCACACCAGAGAGGCAGAGGGAGATTAGGGAAGTAAACAAGTGGCTGAAGAGCTGGTGTAGTAAGGAGGGGTTTGGGTTCCTGGAGGACTGGGCCGACTTCTCAGTCGGTAACCGGTACTATAGAAGGGACGGACTGCACCTAAATGAGGAGGGTGCAGATCTGCTGGGAATGAAGATGGCCAAAAAGTTAGAGGGGTTTTTAAACTAGGCGATGGGGGGGAGGGTCCAGAGACAGTGATAGCCAGCGTGGAAGATATTCCAGAGGGTAGTATTGGGGGCATTAGTGGTAGGTTAACCAAAGCACAAAAACACAAGGTGAGTATAGTAGCAAGTCCTAGTTGCAATCTTGAAACACCCAATACGAGGACAATATGCGACCGGTCTAAACTATGTGGCATGTTCACCAATGCCAGGAGCCTGGCGGACAAGATGGGTGAACTAGAGATACTGTTGTACAAGGAGGATTTGGATTTTGTGGGAATTTCAGAGACCTGGTTCAACAGCTCTCATGATTGGCTGGCAAACATTCAAGGGTATACCCTATATCGCAAGGATAGAGAGGGTAAAAAAGGGGGAGGGGTATGCCTATATATCAAGAATAATGTACAAGTGAATGTGAGAGATGACATCACTGAGGGGGCTAGGGAGGAGGTGGAATCTTTATGGGTAGAGCTCCAAAGGGATGAAGCTAAGGGGAAAATAATACTGGGAGTATGCTATAGGCCCCCTAACCTGAGGGAGGAAGTGGAGACGGATCTCCTATCACAAATTGGATTAGCAGCAAGGATGGGAAGTGTTATCATAATGGGGGATTTTAATTATCCAGACATAGACTGGGCGGAGGGAACCGCGCATTCATTTAAGGCTCGCCAGTTCCTTAGTGTCTTGCAGGACAATTTTATGGGTCAGATGGTAGACGCACCAACTAGAAATAAAACCTTACTAGATCTACTGATTACCAACAATACAGACCTGATAACAGATGTGGAAATACGGGGCAATTTAGGTAACAGCGATCACAGGTCAATTAGTTTCAGTATAAATCACACAAATAGGAAACATGAAGGGAACACAAAGACACTGAGTTTCAAAAGAGCCAACTTCCCTAAACTACAAATCTTGCTAAAAGGCATAAATTGAGATAAAATATTAGGAACAAAGAATACGGAGGAGAGATGGGTTTGCTTTAAGAGCATATTAAATAAGGGCATTAGCCAATGTATCCCATTGGGTAATAAATTTAAAAGAGCGAACAAACATCCTGGATGGCTTAACTCCAATGTAAAAATGCATATAAAAGCAAAGGAGAAGGCCTTCAAAAAATACAAGGTTGAGGGATCATCCACAGCATTCAGAATTTATAAAGAATGCAATAAGAAATGTAAGGGTGCAATTAGGATGGCTAAGATAGAACATGAAAGACACATAGCGGAGGAGAGCAAAAAAAATCCCAAGAAATTCTTTAAGTATGTAAACAGTAAAAAAGGGAGGACAGACAATATTGGCCCCATAAAGAATGAGGAAGGACATCTGGTTACAAAGGATGGGGAGATGGCAAAGGTATTGAATTTATTCTTCTCCTCAGTCTTCACGAGTGAATCGGGGGGCTTCAGTAACCAAAACTGCAGTGTTTATCCTCATGACACAACACAGGAAGCACCTACATGGTTAACAGAGGACGGAATTAAAATTAGACTTGAGAAACTTAACATTAATAAATCACCGGGACCAGATGGCTTGAGGGTACTTAGGGAACTCAGTCAGGTGATTGCCAGACCGTTGTTCCTAATTTTTACAGACAGTCTACTGACTGGAATGGTACCAGCTGATTGGAGAAAAGCCAATGTAGCACCAATATTTAAAAAGGGCCCAAAAAACATCCCTGGGAATTACAGACCAGTTAGCCTAACATCAATAGTATGTAAACTCTTGGAGGGGATGATAAGGGACTATATACAAGATTTTATTAATAAGAATGATATCATTAGCAGTAATCAGCAGGGATTCATGAAGAATCGTTCTTGCCAAACCAATCTATTAACCTTCTATGAGGAGGTGAGTTGCCATCTAGATAAAGGAAGGCCCGTAGACGTGGTGTATCTGGATTTTGCAAAAGCATTTGACACAGTTCCCCATAAACGTTTACTGTACAAAATAAGGTGCGTTGGCATGGACCATAGGGTGAGTACCTGGATTGAAAACTGGCTACAAGGGCGTGTTCAGAGGGTGGTGATAAATGGGGAGTACTCAGAATGGTCAGGGGTGGGTAGTGGGGTTCCCCAGGGTTCTGTGCTGGGACCAATCCTATTTAATTTGTTCATAAACGACCTGGAGGATGGGATAAACAGTTCAATCTCTGTATTTGCAGACGATACTAAGCTAAGCAGGGCAATAACTTCTCCGCAGGATGTGGAAATCTTGCAAAAAGACCTGAACAAATCAATGGGGTGGGCGACTACATGGCAAATGAGGTTCAATGTAGAAAAATGTAAAATAATGCATTTGGGTGGCAAAAATATGAATGCAATCTATACACTGGGAGGAGAACCTCTGGGGGAATCTAGGATGGAAAAGGACCTGGGGGTCCTAGTGGATGATAGGCTCAGCAATGGCATGCAATGCCAACCTTTTTACTCAGAAACACCGCGCTTACTCTATTAAAGCAGCTCACACACAAAATAAGGAAATTTGTAAACAGTATGAGTATACATAGTGTAGCGCTAGTATTAGATCACAAAAGAGTTTAAAATCGCAAAAAACAAATATATCCAACTTTTTACTTGGACCACCATGAATTCAAAAATAGTACCAAGAAGGATTTCAATAAATATCTGTTTGCCTAAAGAAATCTGAAGACCAATAAAGAGTCAAAATCAGGTGGTAGTGTCTGTACACCCCATAAATGAATTGAAAGAGGCAATACACAATAAAAGGGTCAGGAAAAATAAATACATCCAACCATTTTGTTCATAGCACCATATGTTCAAAGTAATACTGGAAAGGATTTCAGTAGGTATCTGTTTGTATAGAAGCTGAAAATGCAATAGAAAGTCCCAAATAGGTGGTGAAAGAGGCAAAGTGTGTACATGTACAGTATAGTATGCACTCAATACTTGGTCGGGGCTCCTTTTATATGAATTACTGCATCAATGCGGCGTGGCATGGAGGCGATCAGCCTGTGGCACTGCTGAGGATCTAGGATGGCAAGTGCCATGAGAGATAGATAGATAGATAGATAGATAGATAGATAGATAGATAGATAGATAGATAGATAGATAGATAGATAGATGCAGAAATGTAAAAAAAGAAAAAATTCTCATTATGACCACTAGATGGAACTGAGTATCACAGGAAATAAGTATGCTCCTCAACTCTATTTGTAAATTTGTAAATTCGAAAATTTGTATATTTGTAAATTCGTAAATTCATAAATTTGAAAATTTGAAAAAAATCTGAAAATTCGAAAATTCAAAAGAACGAAAACCCGAAAATTAGAACGGAAATCCGAAAATTCAAAAACCCGAAAAATCAAAAATCCGAAACAATAACTAACTAATAATAATAATAATAATTATTACTAACTATTAAATTATAGGTATTGGAATGTCCTTTCAAATTTGGCTGTAGTGAACGTAACGAAATTGAATTTATGCAAAGTTACGAATTATGCAAAATAACGAATGCCGCATCTAAACGAATAGAACGTAACAAATTAATAATAATAATAATAATAATTTATAATAATAATAATGAAAACTTTTTATTATTATTATTTATTATTATTGATTTGTTACGTTCCATTTATTTAGATGCGGCATTCGTTATTTTGGATAACTGCGGATAAATTAGTATTCGTTACGTTGACTAACAGCCAAATTTGAAAGGAAATTGCAATACCTAGAATTTAATAGTTAGAAATCATTATTATTATTAGCTACAGTAGTTAGTTATTGTTTCAGATTTTCGACTTTTCGGGTTGAATTTTTGGATTTTCGTTCTTATTTTTGGATTTGAAATGATTCAAATTTGAAAGGAAATTCCAATACCTATCATTTAATAGTTAGTTATTATTAGTTAGTTATTATTTTGTATTTTCAAATTTTCCGGTTTTTCGATTTTTCAGATTTCCGGACTTCTGAATTACTAAACGAATGGAACATAACGAATTCGAATTTTTCCGTAGTTACGAATTTATTCAAAATAACGAATTTCGATCATAACTAATTACCCGGAAAAAAAAA